>OZ026623.1:95637755-96202755 GCA_964020975.1 Hermodice carunculata | reverse complement strand
ACCCACGCTGGTTCAGCGTGAGCCTCAGGCGAGACAGATTTAACACTCGGGTGACCCTCGCCGGGGCCGCGCGAGAATTGGAGCAAGACTTTCCGGCGGTACTGTACTGTATTCATTCCAATTAGCGCACATACCCCAATAAGCGCACACCTCCGCTTTCACTGAATAATCCCAAAGTTACTTACTGTGAAACTGGTGTGGTTTTCAATGTAACTCTTTTATCACCATGCATGACTAGCTATAAAATCAATAGTTTTCCAACCAAGTACAATTCTTTATTACAAAAAGCATGATGGTTTGTTTGTTGTGTTTTTTCAATGCTCTCCACCTTATCTGCATCTCCGTGTGTACTTTGAAAACAAGAACTCCCTCTGTGCTGAGCACTTCCTGTCATATTGCACATGCTCAGTCGCCACTTTCTGTTTAGGTAGCCATGCTGGCTTGCTCACCTGGGAGGCAGACCCAGGCATTTAGTTGGCTGAGTGTCACCTCTCTTTACCAAATTTTTTGTTCTCTATCAACAGAAATAAAGTTTGATATGTATGTTATCATCCTCTAACGTTTAGGTGAGTCTACAAAATTTACATTGATAGTTTTACAGGCGATTTTACTGACGTGAATATGATGACTGTTCTAACTCGTTGGAAGACTTGCCATGGGAAAAATGGGGGTGAAGGGGGTGCGCTTATGATCGATTTTTCTAGGCGGGATTTTGATGTAAATTATTTTTTTAAGCGCACAGGACACCAATTGGAATGAATACGGTATATATAAACAAGAGGACTGTGAGAGTCCTATGCTCAGCTGACCTTGCATGCAAAGTCTGGAGTGGTATTGCAAACTTCAGAATATCAAGGTCAATGTTGTTTAAGACCATCATCACTGTTTGTGACATCAGTCTTGACCCATACAGTTCACAGCTTGTTTTTCAAATGAAAAGTGACAGACTCCACTATTTACAAGATATATGCCAATATCTGAGCACTTTATCTTTTTAATGCACAAACTGATCAGCCATGCATTCCCATTGCCCCCAAACTGATTTACAGTCTTGATTTTGGTTAGTGAATCCCTATGTAAATCCAGTTATTTTGTGCGTTGCCCCACCCCAGTATTTGCTTGCCTCAATAACTGCAACAATGTAATGGTCACCAGCTTGTAGCAGGTGCTTCAGTCTGCATTTAGGACCATGACCCTTTGAACTGGGATTACTCGGCATTAAGGTTTTGAGACAGAATTCAGTGCACGCATGGACATCCACTGGCACATGGAAAGACCTTGGCTTTTTGTAAAGACGCAGGCACATGCCACAGAATAGGATGAGAGAGGACGTAATTCACCTGTCATTAACAATTTTCATGAGGGGGCACATGGTTTTTTGGGCAATCATATCTGAGCTTCTTTTTATTTTCTCAACCGAATATCCATTAATATTGTAAACTTCAAAGACTGCTAGAAATGTCTTATTTTTGTGTGTATAAATTTTCATGGTTTTTGCATTTCACGCATTTGACTGAATTTTTAATTTCACTGTTTTGAACATAATTACTCTCAAATCAATGTTAAAATACTAATTCACTGTACTTTTATTTTCACAGGTTTGTGCCATCAGTGAAATAAGCGACAATAAAAATACAGCAAAATAAAAGCAATTTACAGTACATCCATGGAACAACTTTGTGTCAATATAAGTTCTGACATGTGAAAACACATTTTAATCTATCATCTGGTAAACAAGTGTCCTTTCTGCTCAAGACACAGCCCCAAGATTACAGGTACCCCCTCTGCCCCCTTCATCAGATACCACCCCAAGATTACAGGTACCTCCTCTGCCCCCTTTATCAGATACAACCCCAAGAATACAGGTACCCCCCCCCCTCTGGCCCCATCATCAGATACAACCCCAAGAATACAGGTACTCCCTTTGCCCCCTTTATCAGATAACACCCCAAGATTACAGGTACCTGCTCGGCCCCCTTTATCACATACTGCTCCAAGATTAAAGGCACCTCCTCTGGCCCCTTTATCAGATACAACCCCAAGAGTACAGGTACCTCCTCCCCCCCCCCCCTCCCTGCCCTTTTTTCCAGACACAGCCCTGATAGCTATGTGCCCCACCTGCCTGTAATATCCTTCCAATTAAATGCTTCGTAAGATGTAATCTGGTTTCATGTTCTGGTGTTAAAGAAGCAGCAACTTCCCATGCACAAAAACAGGTACTAACGCACATCACTTTAACCACAGCTGCCTGTGTTGAGAGCAAGATGATATCTGATCTAAGACACATTAGAGGGAAGCCATGCCACAAAACTGACTCAACACACTGATATGATAACATTACATAGTACTGCACTGATGTTTGGGATCATACATCATACTGACACATACAACACAGAAGTCCTTCAAGAAAGGTTTTGACCTGACTGTGCACTCAAGACTTATACACACTGAGTTTACAAGACTCTACCATACTGTGATGTAGACAGAACAAACAATGTGACAGGCACATCATAATTCCCCCAAAGTCACAATTTTTATGCATATGAATAACATCAGTGGATTCTGACATTTTAGCAGGGTTTCATTCCACATGTATCATGTATGAGCCCCACAGAGAAGAGTTTGACACAGACCCAAACTTGGTATCACAATATATTAATGCAGTATATACAGACTACACAACTTTACTCACACATTCACACCACCTGGGAGCCAAGTGTATGTCTGGATATTTATACTTAATACTACATGAGTATAAAAGATAAATACATTAAAAAAAAAAAAACAAACAAAAAAACAAGAGGGCTGTGTGAACAGCCCATGCTCAGCTGACCTAGACTTTCATCACGCTTGCAGCTCTGTGAACTTGGGAAAGGATCAAGGTCACCCATGTTCTGAGTAAGTGGGACCTTTGTAGAAGAACACTTACATGTGCAACATCAAGGTTCAAGTAGTTCTCAAGTTATAGTGATGAGTAAAATTCATGTATGTTGCACTATGACCCCTGAAACAAGGTCAACGTTATTCATGTACTGTCTAAGCATGACCTTCATACAGAATAATTAACATGTGCAGCATCACGGTACGAACTCAAAACAGATCTTAAGTTATCCAGTAAACAGAAAATTTTGTGTCAGTTGTCCGATGAATTATAAGCATTAGAATGCCCATTCAATTACATAGTAATCAATAGGAAAGCTGCATTGACCGATAAGTAACCGAATTGAAAATCCTTGAAAATCAGGAATCCAAAGCAGTGCCACCTAGTAAACAACTTTGTTTGACCCTTCCACAAGAACATAGCCATCACATTTCAGCTTAATCTGAGTGATGGTTCTGAGAGCAAGTGAAAAATAGCAAAACCATACAAAAAATTCATAACAAAATTAGAAAAAAATTGCAGCGCCACCTGGTGAACTTATTGGAAACTAGGTGTCCCTAGGACTGTCAATGTATGATATCAAAGCAATTGGGTGAGCGGTTACAGAGGAGAAGAGTTTTTAAGGTTTGCCCCCAAAAAGAACAAAGATATTCATAAAAAATAAAAAAATCAATAGAGTGTGACCATTTGAACAAACTTGGTAGACATCCACCCAAGGAACATCCCCACCAAGTTCAAAGTAAATCTACTTCACAAGTCAGGACATAACAACAACTTTGTATGACCATTCTACAATGTACATTATCAACAAGTTTCAGCACAATCTGGGAGACAGTTTTACACAGGAAATTGAAAACAGCAAAACTTTAAATTTTTCAAAAAGTTGACAAAGTTGTAGTGCCACCCGTTGAAACAAAATAATGTTATGGGTCCCCAGAAGTGTCAATATGCAACTTTGCAGTGGTAGAGCACTTTGGGAGAAGAGTTTTTATGATATGGCAAAAAAAAATTAATAAATTCATAAAAAATCCAAAAATCAATGGAGCAAGACCATTTGAGCAAATGTAATTGAGACCTCCCATAGGTAAATTTCTAGCAGGTTTGAAGTAGGTCTGGCTGATGGTTTTGGAGAAGTTGAGAATGTGAATTTCGTGTACCATCGCTATTTGCACTGAACTTGTACTTTAATCAATATGAAGAAATGCATTAATTGAAAGGTTCCCGCACTGAACAAGAGAATCATAACACTGTGTTCTGCTGACTGGAATATGCTGCTTAATCTGAGCAATGGTTCTGAGAGCAAGTGCACACCTTCACATATTCATTGATGTTTCCACAAAGTTTCATGGTTGCACTTCAATGCTTTTGGAGATATGCGTGACACAAAGAGACGAACGGGCGGACGTCTCTGGTATCTTACATTTATGTACTAACAATGACCGTGAAGTGAGTGTTGAGTTAATTGTCAATAGTCACCTCTACACCAAAGTGATGAAATCTTACAATGAAAGATGGTTTCTGACTGTAGACAGACTAGAGAAAATCTCCAGGTGGGTTTAAGTTAACTTTACGGTATACCAACTATCGCCCTACCACCAGTTCTATGTTAGCCCGACCTAAATCTATAGATTATTATAATCTATTAGTTTCTTGGAATGAGTGTTGTATTTTGTCAGTATTGTTCCATATCTATGGAAACACTCAAACAAAGTTTAATACAGCTTTTTGGTGTCATAGGTTTTGTGGCATAGTTTTTTCATTAATATTCTTATTCTCCGTACAAATTCACTTATTTGTGATATGTTTCTGCTTATGCGTAAAACCTGTCCAATGACCACACCATAGGCTAGGCTCTCTGGAATGTTTCCAGTGATATCAGGATATGCAACTATGCCAAATTTGAATTGTTCTTGTTTGTCAAAAATCTTTTAAGCATATACTGTTTGTTGTCAATCCCTATTTCAAGATCAAGGAAAGTTGCCTTATTGTCACTCTCATTTTCTTTATTCAAAATGAGTTCTTTTGGGTAAATTTCCTTCCAATGTTTCTTGATCTCATCCTTATTGTTAAGAGCACATAGATCATAAATGAATCTTCCAGTATATGAATAGAATATTCTTGCAGTGGTGTAGTTTGTTTTTGCCAATTCTTCCATCCATTTGGATTCATAATAATGTAGATATAAATTGACAATATAAGGAGCTGGATCAGTTCCCATGGGTATTCAAACTACATGTATTTGTCAAAATACTTTATTACCAAAGCGAAAGTTTGCATTGTTGATAACATACTTCATCAAATCAGAACATTCTTCTTTGGTGTAACACTTTCTTTTATCCTTTCCTTCATGAAATCTTGCATCAGTGTTGGAAACTTTAATGTAATGACATGTTCCTCCTTTGAATGCTTTGTTCAACATTGAAATTAACACTTCCTTCAGGTCTGTTAAGTCAATCTTTGTATACAATGTTGAAAAATTAAAGGTTTGAATAGATTTGGCACCTTCCTTCTTGTTGATCTTATCTAAGTCCTGTAAGACATCCGTGGTACTTGCAGTGACGGATGGACGGACAGACATGGACAAATCTATATGCCTCCCCTGGTGGGGGCATAAAAACTTTAAATTCTACTGTACAAACTTTAGACATCCTAACTACATTTTACCCTCTCAGAGAATGCATAATTATTGTATCATCATCTCCTTCATAACTTCAGTAAAGCTCCACCTGGGAAACATGTATGTATAGCAGCAAAGTATTCCATGTAACAGTTTTGACAATATTGCAGTGTACTACTGTAACATACCTGAACACTGTACTACTGTAATATACCTGTACACTGTACTGCTGTAATATACCTGTACACTGTACTACTGTACTACTGTAATATACCTGTACACTGTACTACTGTAATATACCTGTACACTGTACTACTGTAATATACCTGTACACTGTACTACTGTAATATACCTGTACACTGTACTACTGTACTACTGTAATATACCTGTACACTGTACTACTGTAATATACCGGTACACTGTACTACTGTAATATACCTGTACACTGTACTACTGTAATATACCTGTACACTGTACTGCTGTAATATACCTGTACACTGTACTACTGTAATATACCTGTACACTGTACTACTGTAATATACCTGTACACTGTACTGCTGTAATATACCTGTACACTGTACTGCTGTAATATACCTTTACACTGTACTGCTGTAATATACCTGTACACTGTACTGCTGTAATATACCTGTACACTGTACTACTGTAATATACGTGTACACTGTACTACTGTAATATACCTGTACACTGTACTACTGTAATATACGTGTACACTGTACTACTGTAATATACCTGCACACTGTACTACTGTAATATACCCGTACACTGTACTACTGTACTACTGAAATATACCGGTACACTGTACTACTGTAATATACCTGTACACTGTACTACTGTAATATACCTGCACACTGTACTACTGTAATATACCTGTACACTGTACTACTGTACTACTGTAATAAACCGGTACACTGTACTACTGTAATATACCTGTACACTGTACTACTGTAATATACCTGTACACTGTACTACTGTAATATACTTGTACACTGTACTACTGTAATATACCTGTACACTGTACTACTGTAATATACCTGTACACTGTACTACTGTAATATACCTGTACACTGTACTACTGTAATATACCTGTACACTGTACTACTGTAATATACCTGTACACTGTACTACTGTAACATACCTGTACACTGTACTACTGTACTACTGTAATATACCTGTACACTGTACTACTGTAATATACCTGTACACTGTACTACTGTAATATACCTGTACACTGTACTACTGTAATATACCTGTACACTGTACTGCTGTAATATACTTGTACACTATACTACTGTAACATACCTGTACACTGTACTACTGTAACATACCGGTACACTGTACTACTGTAATATACCGGTACACTGTACTACTGTAATATACCTGTACACTGTACTACTGTAATATACCTGCACACTGTACTACTGTAATATACCTGTACACTGTACTGCTGTAATATAGTTGTACACTGTACTACTGTAATATACCTGTACACTGTACTACTGTAATATACCTGTACACTGTACTGCTGTAATATAGTTGTACACTGTACTACTGTAATATACCTGTACACTGTACTACTGTTATATACCTGTACACTGTACTACTGTACTACTGTAATATACCTGTACACTGTACTACTGTAATATACCGGTACACTGTACTACTGTAATATACCTGTACACTGTACTGCTGTAATATACCTGTACACTGTACTACTGTAATATACCTGTACACTGTACTACTGTAATATACCGGTACACTGTACTACAGTAATATACCTGTACACTGTACTACTGTAATATACCTGTACACTGTACTACTGTAATATACCTGTACACTGTACTGCTGTAATATACTTGTACGCTGTACTGCTGTAATATACCTGTAATATACCTATAAACTTGTAGCACTTACTGGTACATGGTCCCAAAGTCTCATATCCTTGTTTTTCACTACTCATACAAATCCCATAATTTCCATAAAATTGCATCATCTCTAGTCACATTATAATCTGACAAAATTTCATGTGACCCTGTTCAAATATTCTGGACATGTCCAGTGTGTAGGAGGGTGGTATCCAGACCATCACCACAGTGCAGGCATCCAGACTACACCTGTAGGAGACAAGGTCTGTCATCACAGGCACAACTCAGGCAGACAAAGTCAAGAATGTACCAACTGCCACTCAAGTCAAACTACTGGAAATGTTTGGACTAATAACGAGGGTGATGGATTCATGTTGTTTTAAAGACCTGTCATTCAAGTACCAGCAGCCTGTACTTACATACAATATAACAGTCTAGGTCAACAACTTTGCTGGGTGCACTTTGGGTGACCAAAGTGCACCAAGGAAAGCTGTTGACTCAGTCTACAATGTGGCAGTGAAAGGGTTAAGGGAGCATTGCAGTGAGATGTCAACGCTGTTTTCTCTACACGTACAACAGCTTTTCATCTTGAATTTCACTGGCATTTTCTTTCATGAACACATGCACATGAAGCTTCTTTAATTTCAAAAGTAGGATGCAGCAAGGCTTCTATTGGGGCCTGTGCCTCAACTAGAATGAATACAGTAAGCTGTTATCAGTGTTGTCCAAGTTCATGCTATATTCACCTAGGAATGACAGTTAATCTTTTTTTTTTTTCTTTCAAAAACAGAGATAGCAGCCAAAGTAGCCTATGTCAATGACAGTGGGTCAGCTTTGCCATCCACAAGCAGCCACTTGATCAAGTATTGGTGGGGATGATACTGGCATACGGGCTGTTGTGCCAGCCACTCCATGCATCCATGTTCTACTTCATATCATCAAAGCAGTCTGTACTTGCACTTTCCCATGAGTACATATAAAGCTAGCCGTCATTTCGGTCCACATCAAATTTAAGCAACAAAAATTTCCTGCATAGCCAAAGATCAAAAGCTTCAAAAATTTTGATTATATGTAATTGCCAACACATCCATGAAATTCATACACTGTTAAGTTGAAATGCTCTTGAAATACATTTTGTGGATTACTATAATTGTTATAATGCACAAACCCTCATAAGGGTCTGCTATAATCAGTGTATTAGTGTGGCTTGTGTAGTCTTCACTTTCACATTTTCCAGAAATGCTAATATTACAAAACTACATACCATGAGAAAATACTGCTGAGCTGGTGTGGACATGGCCCACTGTTAGTCAATGATTATAACTACTGCATATAGAGGGCTCTCATTCAAGTAGCAGCAGGACTTATCTACAATGAGCAGTTCCAGAGGAAATGAAGGGTCCAAGTCAACAACTTTCTCTGGCAATGCCAACTATTAACTCAGTCTCATTTTTAATGTCAACTAGACATACCTGAAAGAAATTTCGATCATGTAAATGCAACCCATTCATGTCTGCAGACAAGACGACATAGTGGTTTAATTCTCAGGAAGCTTTTTGTGTTCTCAAGTGTGGAAAATCGGAGCAAAGCTGTTTGATGTTTTGTGCATGACCAACAAGTTTCACTTTGGTTTTGAGGAATAAGTAACTACCCATTTAACTCCGGTCTGAATTTATACAAAAACATGCGGGCATGATAGAGTTCATTTAACTCCTAGCACTCTGGGCAGTTTGGGGATTTTGCACAGCCAGCCACTGGGCATTTTTTTTGTTTTGTTGCACAACATGCGACATGCCGGCGTAAAATTTGCTGTAACTTTTTTATTTTTGCAATTCATGCGAAATGATCAACATGACTTTTGTTGAGCAAGACCCTCTCTACATTTCTATGTGGTTTCTTTGTCAATTTAAACAAAAACTCGTGCCCTACACCCTAACAAAGTGAATATACCGATCTCAATCATGAATTGATCAGAACGGTCAAAGCCTGTGTGTAAACAATTGCATGGGTACTGGTCCGCGCACTTTCCTTGGTTAGTGTCACGAATGATGGTTCCTCTTTAATTTTTTCTTAGGATCAGTTGTGTATCCTTATTGTCCTTAAATCATTGTCATAGAGGTTGTTTGTTGCTGCAGTAAATAGTCAATAAATGCATTTTTATTGCCATCACTGATAAACTATCAACATGATCAACACATGCGGCAGCGGTATTTTCACCTTAGCCATATGTTACCTGCGGCTGGCGCATTTTACTCTCTTTCCGTGAAAGAATTGGACCCTCTGCACTATTGTATGCAGACTGGTAGTATGTCATCATTCTGACCAATTTACAGTGTTAAATTTTGTTTCTTGCTTTAATAAATTGTCTGTAATCATCACTTGTGTTCATGCAAATGTCGCCCATCTTCCAAGACAGACTTCACAACACGAGGTAGTGAGTACTCCTGAATGAAGCTGCAGTAGAAAAACGACGCATTTGACTGGACGACGAACACCATGTGATCAATTACGTCCCCTGACTGACCTAAAATATTCCAGAGAATTGTCTTCAGTCGTTTCCACCTAAAATAACATCGTCTCTGTTTTAAATAGAAGCAGTTTTGGAGGGGTTTCCCCTAAAATACTTTTGTTTCAGCCAATGGGAAAGCTTGTTCTTAAAATAGACAAGGTTCTCAGCTTTTTGACGATGTGAAGAACATGGAGGGTAGACGAAAAAGAAATCGTAACCGCGATGATGAAATCACCCTATTTTTGCATAGTTTTTCAAAGTTACATCATTCAAGTTGTCACAAACAACGGCCCGATCATTGATTTAAATCGTCGTTGAAGGAAAATACTCATTTTTAACGCAAAATCGAAATATCCATTGGCAAGACCTGAAGTTTCTGTACAAGAAAATGTGCGTGCCTGCATGTAAATAAACAACACCGGGAATTTGAAAGGCCTTTGATTAGCCACTTCAAAAGAGCGAGTTTACTCGCAACTGGTGGCAATAAGCAATGTCGTGCTGTGCAATTACAATCCATACTGGCGTGCTAGGAGTTAATAACTGCTCTGTGAATATGGGCACAAGGCATACAAACTTCGGACAAATTTTAGCACACGATCATCTGTCACCAAAAATTATGCTGTGCCTGTAGTGCAACAATTTGTGCTCAAATAGCATGATGCCCTTAGCTAGCAAACAGTGGGCACACAATTATAATGCATTTGAGGGCGAGCAAAAAAATACAAATAGCTGGGCACAACATCTAGGGTGCGCACAGCCATGATTTACTGGTCCCACCTTTTCCTGGTGATGTAACATCAGTTCTACCACAACAAACATCCTGTACCATTGAAAAATACCGTTCAAAGAACGCAGTACCCTTCGGTCGCCTTCAATCTCTTTTGCTGTAAGTGTTTAGGAAGAGTGTCCCATAGTATCAGGTAGAGTGTATGATCAGAAAGCTGCTGCTAGCCTGTAGTGTAAGAGATCACGGCCATTTTGCCACTCATCAAATAATTTCATAAATGGAGATCTTGTCATAAATTCAACAAATACTACTATTGTACACTTGACCTTTGACCTCCAAAACATTAGGTCAAATATTGAGGTATAACCTTGACTTTCAATATCCTTCTAGATCACCCTATGTTGCTTCTTTTGTTTTCAGATTTAGATTTGTAGATGCACAATGTCACTCAGCAAGCTTGTGACCCGTGTGTGACCTTGAAAATTAGGTCAAGGTCAATTATTCTTGCACACAAAGCAAGCCTTATAGTGGTGTACTATCATATGGCTAGGCCTACAGAGTTCATGCCCGTTCAAAAAAATTGTGGTCCTGTCACATATAAATGTCATTATTCAACAACTATTGCAAGTATGTAGACATATTATACATCAATGAACTCAGAAATAAGTGTAGATTGATTTGGTAGGTAATTAGTCATGTGTAGTGAACAGTAAAGCCAAAGGTGGAGGAGAAACTCAGAAAAGGTGGTGCTTTTTCCATGCAATGCATTACATGGGCAAATTTCACCTAACTTTTTTAGTTCTTTTAGAATTTAATATAAAGTGATCTAGTCAAGTAAAATTATCATAGTTGGTATTGCTGAAAAAGTTGTGTTTCTTGTCTTTCTGCCAATGCCTACCAATAAGATAAGTAATAAAATGTGTAACACTAGAAGCTACTATTTTAAACAAAGGTGTGATTTTTAAGATGTGTTATGGTGCACTTTTCTCTGGCACAGACTCTTTTTGGAGACATGTCACTCCCCTTAAATATAATACTTCCAGTTAGTAATGGAGTTCATTGAAGTGCACATGAAATGAAATTTATTGAGCAAAAGTCTGTTTTCCTCTATCTTCACTTTGTGTTGCAGCATAGCAAGAAAAACATGCACGAGAAGAAACGTCAAGATTTCAAAAATTAGTGCATACTATACTGAAACTACTTACTTTTTTTGTGAAACAGAGTAATAATGTATACTGGGTCCAAAAAGTCAAAGAGGAGTCCTAACATTGTAATGTCTATTAAAAATGCATCTCTTGAATTTTTCTATGTTCTATTCTTCCCGTCTCTATATCTTCAGTTGCTGATATGCAAGTTCTTCCATGAAACCCATTAAGGACCAAAATATGAAATGTAAAACTAAAATGGGCTGACTATTTGGACACAGCATAGTAACATTATTTGAGTATTTCATGGTCTATCTTTGGGATATTTGCATTCTCCTCAATCAAAAATACAGAAAATTACAGCTATATAGAAGGCATATGAAAGGCTCAATATCTGTTAAACCAGTGCACCAATGCTCATAATATTTCAGGAAAGTATATACTAGAAGTTAATCTGTCAAATGGCACCACTCATTTTGCTCTCCTTTGAAATTCACTTTTTGACCCTATGTAACGCAAAAAGGCACCACCTCTGTAGGCTCGGCCATATGCAATTTGAAAGTCCTGTCTCAAAAGCTTCTGACGTTATAGTGGTAAACAAAATTTCAATGAATATGTCACTGTGACCCAGATACTTGACCTAATGACCTACTTTTGATTCATGACACATTTTTTGGTTATGATACATGTGTGTATAAAATTTCATGTAAATGACTTAAATACTTCCTTACTTATACCAAAACCACCATTGTGCACTTGACCTTTGACCTAAAAAAGTAGGTTAAATATAGAGCTATGACCTCAATTTTCAATAGGCTTCTAGATCACTCTATGAAGCTCCTTGTGTTTAAGACTTAGATTGCTAGATGCAAGCTTTCAATAGTTAGAGCGGTAACGTTGCTTAGCACATGTGACCACTGTGTGACCTTGAGAATTACGTCAAGATCAACTTTGCTTGCACACAA
The DNA here is from genome assembly GCA_964020975.1 of Hermodice carunculata. NCBI lineage: Eukaryota > Metazoa > Annelida > Polychaeta > Eunicida > Amphinomidae > Hermodice > Hermodice carunculata. The sequence continues at coordinate 96,190,028 of OZ026623.1, read as the reverse complement.
AGTAGGCCATATAGGAGTGTACTATCATGTGCAATTTGAAAGTCCTGTCTAAAAACTTTCTGATGTTATAGTGGTAAACAAAATTTCAATGAATAGCTAGGTCACTGTGATGCAGATACTTGACCTAGTGACCTACTTTTGATTCATGACACATTCTTCGGTTGTGATACATGTGTTGTTAAAATTTCATGTTAATGACTTAAATACTTCCTTACTTATACCAATACCACCATTGTGCACTTGACCTTTGACCTCAAAAAGTACGTCAAATAAAGAGCTATGACCTCAATTTTCAATAGGCTTCTAGATCACTCTATGCAGCTCTCTTGTATGTAAGATTTAGATTGCTGGATGCAGGCTTTCAATAGTTAGAGTGGTAACATCGCTCAGCACATGTGACCACTGTGTGACTTTGAGAATTACGTCAAGGTCCACTATGCTTGCACACAAAGTAGGCCATATAGGACTACAATATTATGTGAATTTGAAAGTCCTGTCTCAAAAATTTCTGAAGTTATGGTGGTAAAACCATGGGACGGATGGACGGCGCAGGGTATAACAATACCCGTCGGCCTCATAAGGCCGAAAGGTAAAAACCACTATGGGCAAGCTCAGCATACATGTAGATGCCATACAGAGCATTATTCACCTAAAGTAAACAAAGTTATACAACAGAAAACAAGTTATTTACAATTAGCAGTTAGTTTTACTGAAGGCAAAACTAATATGTTTGGAAAAAAACGCTTCCGGTGGATGTGCAAATGGAGGGCTGGCACAAGATACTGCCTTCATCAGTATCAAATATACAGTGAATATATCCTTTCATATGTCTTGCAATCATAACAGAAGGCTTCTGAAGATCCCTCTGAGTCCTAATCTTATGAAAATATCGAAGTTTTTATACTTTAACAGCATGAAAAAAGCCACATTTCCTGCTTTTTATTGCAGTCACATTTAGCGAAAAAGAAAGCCTTTCACTGATGTAGAAAAAGTTCTGAACTTTCGAATGATACCAAGCATGCGGCGTTCACCAGCAGAGATCCAGTCCCACCAAGGGCAGAAATGAGTGCAATTTACCACTGTTTTTACATTGTTTTGCCAATTTTCAATAATGAAGGTGCTAAAAAAACATCATGTACGAATTGTTTGCGTGCAACTTGATTCCAAAAAGCCTGCAAATTATGAGCCTTTTAACCCTGTGAGCCCTAACAGCTGATCCTCTTTTCCATCGATGTCCAAACTACACCCTACTATTACAAAATCACTTCTTCCAACAGGTCTGGTGACTCCACAGAAATAGGTCAAGGTCACTGATACCACATAACATATCAGCATTACCTGATGCATATCAGCATTAGACATGATCTTTATATCCTATAAATTTGCCATGTCTAATTCAATCATTTTTCAAGATATGGTGTCTTTTACAACATTTTAAGTCATAATTTCCCTCAAATCATAGGTGGCGCCACAAGTATCATAAGTAACCAAGATTTTGACCTGTTCTACAACCCAATTTATTCACAAAAATCCATAAAAAATAAAAGATGTTGAAACGGTCACAAGATGTTACCATTTTGACCTGTATATTACATAACGCTATAGATTACCCTTGGTACCCACAATCTTCTTTTCCTCAATTTTGCAATTTCTTTTTTTTTTTTTTTTTTTTTTTTTTTTTTGGACTTTGCAGATGCCATAATACAGTGTAATTGCACCAAAAATTTGATGAAACTTTGATGAGATATTATGGTACATGTAACATTGTCCACCTGTGCGCCACTCAGACGGCCTTCAAATAAATACTTCTAAAGTTTCACGACAAGTTTACAAATAATAAGAGGAAACTGGTTTTCAATAGGAACTTGATCCACTCTAATGTGCATCTCTGATAAAAATTTGTTGAAGCTGCAATGGATCCTTGCTGAGATATTATGGTAACGTAGTCCCCTTGTGCACCACTCAAACGGCCTTGAAATAAATGCTTTAAGGTTTCATAAAAAGTCTATAAATACAAAGAGGAACTGGTTTTATTAGGAACCCGGTGCTTCATAATATGCATCTCTGACAAAAATTGGTAAAGCTGCAGTCAGTATCTTTTGAGATATTGCAGTAACATTGACAAGATGGATGGATGGACATGCATGTACCCTCTCACAGGTACTTGTGCAAATTGTGACTTGTGGGGATCACTCCACAAGTAGAAATTTTCCCCACAAGTTGATCATGACTCCCCAATCAGCCCACAAGTACACTTATGGATACACCATGTATAATGTTTAATGATGAGTTCCCTTCTTTAAAAGTAGCTTAGGTACCTTGCACCATGAACTCTCCTCAAGAAATTAGAACCACCTGTCCTGATGCAATAAGGGAAAGTAGCAGATGTAGATACATGTAGATGTAACAATATAAAGCCACAGATGTTGTACTATCACACAGGAAAACAATAATATTATTCAAAAGGCAAAGTAACTGCATAAATCGCTCAAGTCACCCTCAACCAAAACCAAGACACCATGCCATTACAAACTAGAACAGACTGATTTTCCAACAAGATCAAATGTCTCCTGGTGGAACACTTACGTCTCTGAATAAGCTACAGGTGATAACAAATTACAAATGACCAAGTTTGCTTGAAAATTACAATCCTATTTTAGCTCTCACCTAGATACATTACTCTAGCAATTTTCATCAAGTTCTTCAAGACTTATTGCAGAGAAACCAATTTCACATAAATGACCCTGTGACCTTGAAAATTACGTCAAGGTCATACAAATACAATCCCAACCTTGGTCTTACCTTGATACATAATCCTACCAAGTTTCATCAAATTCCATCACGTTCTTCATGACTTATCGAACGGAAACCAATTTCACATAAGTGACCCTGTGACCTTGAGAATTCACTCAAGGTCATCCAAATACAATCCCAACCTAGGTCTTGTCTAGATACATAATCCTACTCAGTTTCATCAAATTCCATCAAGTTCTTCAAGACTTATCGCACGGAAACAAGAAGAAGAAGAAGAAGAAGAAGAAGAAGAAGAAGAAGAAGAAGAAGAAGAAGAAGAAGAAGAAGAAGAAGAAGAAGAAGAAGAAGAAGAAGAAGAAGAAGAAGAAGAAGAAGAAGAAGAAGAAGAAGAAGAAGAAGAAGAAGAAGAAGAAGAAGAAGAAGAAGAAGAAGAAGAAGAAGAAGAAGAAGAGAAGAAGAAGAAGAAGAAGAAGAAGAAGAAGAAGAAGAAGAAGAAGAAGAAGAAGAAGAAGAAGAAGAAGAAGAAGAAGAAGAAAGAAGAAGAAGAAGAAGAAGAAGAAGAAGAAGAAGAAGAAGAAGAAGAAGAAGAAGAAGAAGAAGAAGAAGAAGAAGAAGAAGAAGAAGAAGAAGAAGAAGAAGAAGAAGAAGAAGAAGAAGAAGAAGAAGAAGAAGAAGAAGAAGAAGAAGAGGTGATTTATGTCTCCACCGGGAGACATAAATCACCTATTTGAACTTTACAGGCCCAGTGACCTCACAAAAATAGGTCCAGGATACTAATATTACATAGCATTGGCCATGGTCTACACTTGATAAGTCCTGAACGTTATATGGGGCTAGCTTAAAAACTGTGGACTATATCGCGCTCATAAGCAAAACATTGATGGATGGATGGATGGATGGATGGATAGATGAAAGGACAGATGGACAGACATGAGTGATCACATAAGCTCTGCCGCCTTTGGTCAGCAGATATAACTAGAAGCCCATCAGTGACCAAAATACCCTCAGCCAGGACGGACAGACAGACAGACAGACAGACAGACGTGTGGGTAACGACAATTCCCTTGGGTAGGTCAAGATTACTTCTGTTTGACCTACTGACAAAGCTTTGGTGCAAATGCAATTAGCAGAGATATCATGGCAAGTCCATTTTTCTTCAGTGCAGCACTGTGACTTAAATATGTGACCCAATGACCTAGTTTTCATTAGGTGTCTGAGGCATCCTTAGGACCAACTGTCACATAATTGGTGCAGCTGCAATGAAAAAATTAAGAGTTGAAGATATCAGGGTACCACCATTTTTCTTCAATGCACCACATTTACTTAAATATGTGACCCAGTGACCTAGTTTTTGATAGGCTTCTGAGGCATCCTTAGGACCAAACATTTTAAATAATTGATGAAGCTACATTCAATATTTTTTAGACATTGTGTTAATGATGGTTTTTTTTTCATACAGTACTGTGACCTAAATATGTGACCCAGTGACCTATGTTTTGATAGGCACCTGAACCACCTCAATAGCCCTCTGTGATAAAATTTTGGTCTCTGTAAAATGAGTATTTTTGGAGATATAGTGTTAACAAGGCATGGACGGACAGACGGACACATAGATGATGACAATACCCCCCCGGCCTAGAAGGCCAAGAGGTAAAAACTCTTTGAAAAACAGCATTCTCAATATTTTCACATTTTGGCCCAACTATTTCATGATAATATATGTGGGGAACCCATGTGACCCTCAACCCACATATTTACACGCTTCATAAGTCCTGATAGTTATATGGGGTCAACTTGGAAGCTGGACTAGAGCCCTTTCTAAAGTTAACTTTACAGATGCAGGGACACGAGCAGTGCTATAAACTTGGTGACCTGTGATCAGCAGAGCTAAAACTGGGACAAAATTATAAAATGCACTTTGTTTCGCCCCCCCCCCCCAAAAAAAATAATAAAACAAAACAAAACTCTATTACCATAGGGAAAGGTGGAGCTTCTTGCCCTCTGAACACGGAACTTCCACAGTATCAGCAGATCACATTTCAGTGTATTTTATGGCAAGCCACCCAAGAAGATCGTGAAAATTTAGTTCCCACTTGAGGTAAAGCATCCCCTCCAATAACTGCTAAAAGGGTTTCAAGAGCAAATGTGAGTAGGGCCATAGTCTGAGGCCTCAGACAAAAATATATATTTTGTTTCTGTGAAAGCTTCACTCTGGTCTACCTCCTTACCTGTGGTACATGCCACTAACACTATATCGGCCAGACTCTGCGTCCGCTTAAGGACCGGCTACGTGAGCACTTCCCATGCCTCAACAACACAGTGTTCGCTCAACCAGTCGGCAGACATTTTGCCCAACAAGACCATACTGGACTTGACCTCAAAGTTCAGGTTTTAGAGTACATCCTTACTCCCCCTCATCTAGAATGCACTGAACAGCTGCGACTGGACAGGGAGAGACATTGGATGCACCAATTGTGCTCCATAGAGCCCTTGGGTCTCAACATCAGGGCAAAATGAGCTCCTTTGTCCAGCCTTATGCTAAATTTTTGAGTTCATAGCTCATCTTCCTATAATGTTACTGCTAGAGAAACACTTTCAATGTTATTCTCCCTTTGGTAATGCACATTAATTACACTGTGTAGTCACACAGTCTCTGAGGACCCTAATTCAGGACTTGGTGATATGTCAGATCCACACCCGTTATACTGTTATACATATACCAACATTGGTAGTGTACAAGTAGTAGCCCAAAGTTGTTTTCCTACTGCCATCCAAACGTTAGTTTGGATCTGATTTCACTATGACAACCCAAATCATTGTGGAACCCAGCTTCCATGTTATGCAATCACGTCTCTTGTGTTTTACGTGATCATGGCAAAGTGTATTCTGGGGGTTTAACAGTTGAATGTCATTCGCCATGTTGTCCCTGACGAGTCAATGTGAGTGACGAAACCGGTCAGACTACATCCAAGATTACTGTTATCTGTTGCTGCCTTTGCACGGTCTTATTTACTCATACAAGAATACAATATAATACATACATATAATACATACATATAATACATACATATAATATGTACATATAATACATACATAGAATACATGCATAGAATACATACATAGGAAAATAGTCAAACCCTTCGGACACTTGTCAAATTTTTCAGATTCTGAGCTTCTGGCTCAGACATATATGTTTAATTTTGTAACACTATTTTTGTGCAGTTAAATGTACAAATTTGGAATGTTTACATTATTCTAGCACTTTGTGTGTCTGTGTCACAAGAATGAGAGGGCCACTTCACCCTTCACCCTTAAACTGGTCAGGACTGGGTGGTGGTCAAATGTTGTCTGCTTCAGTGTTTTTGACTAACTTTAACAGCAACAAAAAACAAGTTTAATAAGAATAGTAGAGGAAACACAGACTACTGTATGACCATGCACTAGGTCAGGAGCTCTCTCTGGCCTGAGCTGAGTGCTTGAAGTAAAAGCTATTCACTCAGTCGTAATTCCAGGGAGAAATATTTAATAACATTTTTTTGTACTTTATATACAGTGAAACCTATTTGAGAGACCACTGTAAGGAAAGACCACCTGCCTTTTCACATCATATTTATCATGTTCCTTTTGCTGTCTTTCCCATGTTATTGCACCTCTATTGAGAGACCACCTGCATATGTGACCACTTTTTAGCTTGCCTTAGGGATGGTCTATCAAAACAGGTTTTACTGTATTACCTTTGTGCAACATTTTCTAACACCTGTAGCAGGCTCTTCATAATCTCATTCTATTTTATTCCAAGTTTCATTTATTTATATTGATGTAAAATTAGAAATTGTGAACAGTAATTTTTTGTGCTCAGTTCACTCTGATTGTTGAAAGATGACCCACAAACTTTGACTTATTGTACCTCAAAGCTTCTCCAACATCAAATATGCCAATATAACATTGTCCTTGCTTGTACAGAAAAGTCTAGTAACATAATTTAGACATATTTTAGAAGCAAACACCACAACTTGTGTCAATGCAATGAATAAATTGCACTTTCAAAATTGATTATAGCACTTTAACTTGTACAAGTGTAAACTCATTAAATTCTCCAGAATTGACTAGTAGTCTCTTCGTTTTGCTCAGCAAAGTGCAATGCCAGTCCAATTATTTTGTGCTTTGCAATATAACAAATCAATGGCACAATGAAGAGGGCACCTGAACATTTTCATGGTTTTTTTCCTCTAAAAATACATGCACAGGAAGGTTTCTTGGTGGCATGTATCAATTTTTGTTCTGTGCTGACAGTATGACTACTACAACATTCATCCAAACACTGTAGCAGAATGGAACACCGCACATTTTCAAAGGCTTACATATTTTTCATGCGGGCAACAAATAACACACAAGTGTGCAGGGTGGGAGGTCAACTGACACTAACAGGCTGCCACCATGGCACTTGGCCAGTTCCTGAGGCTGCAAGAAATAACTACGCCACATAAACAAAAATATGAAAATGGAAAATCTTGAAACAGATGATTGACAGTTAACATAGCAGTCTAAAAGTGTCCTGGCACCAACAAGATGAACCCTGTATGAAGCCCCCCCCCCCCCCCCCCCAGAACAAAAACAAAGGAACAAGACCCAGTATTGCGGGGCAATATGTTTAGCCCAAATTTTCAGAGTCACCTCTTATGCTATATGTATTTGAGAGGCTTGTGGCATCAGCGGATGATTGAAAAAGGACAAATTCCTTCATTTCAACGAAATATTTGACTCAAAATCACTTTTCAGGACCACCTTTGAATTTCACAAGGACTTTCAAAGTCTGGTGAAAATGTCACAAAATTCAAAGACTTGCAGTTGTTTTATTTTTAATGGTGCATACAAACCCAGACTTCTACATACTGTAGAATATATGGACGTGTATCAAGACTTGCGAAACCTGGGTCCTATAATCCTAGGAGTGCCAGCCATGACAACTGCCCAACTTGTTTCAATGATTCTACCTTTATAATCCTCACACAAAGATTTCATTACGGTACCAGCTTGCCCAGTCTAAGTGTGGTAACTGCAGAAAAAGCATCACAGTCTTCAGTGTACAGCTGTCCTGGACACACTGCACTCACAGCCGCAACTGACAAGAGCTGTTGACAACGTTGAGAAAACAGCAATTTTTTATGTGAGGGTGGTCTTAATATGGAAAATATGACTGTTGAAATGACCTTAAGACCCCCCATCCCCCACCCAGCATACTTCCACTGGACAAGGTTAGTGTTTGCTAAAGTATTAATATGATGATGATGACCCCTGGTAACCTTGAAAATATGTCAAGGTCACTGAATGTCGAACTTGGTCAAATTTTCTACTAGATGCTTCTACAATACAAATTTCATGATAGCAGCTCCATTTGTTCGAAACTTATTGCATCAGATGAATGGATGGACATACATATAGACATGAATGAGGATGACAATACCTCATAGCATCTAAGCTTAAGCTGTTAAGGGTGTAAAGATTCCAGCAACAAACAAAAACTTGTGGGAATTCTTGGAGTGATGGGAGTAGTCATATTACAGACAGATCTTTATGCAGAAGTTGTAGTGCAGAGAAATATCTACATGAGACCATCCCTCAAATCATGCAAATGTTGTTGCACAAGCAGGTGGTCTTTATTGGCAAAGAAATCAATAAATGAAACAAATGTCAAACGAACTGACACAATGGAGCACCTGGTGTGCTGAAAGGGGCACAATGGGCGCACTCAAACATAGCTTTTGTTATTACAGTTGTCCCTCTTTGGAGCGACCACCCCTAGCGCCGACAAAAAAGCGGTCGTATAATGCAGGTGGTCGCTCATTGGAGGAATTGCATATGCACCACCCCAAATCCATGGCGGACTTGCCCAGGTACTTATGTAGCAAGGTACGCAAATTTCTGCCACCACCATGTCATTATTATTGATTACATATGCTTTGAAAAGAAATTATCATTTATCAAATTTAACAATTACAACCCTTAAAATCTTTATTTCAATAAAGAACTCTTGTCTGGGTGCTGAAAGATGTGTTTCGCAACTTGAAAATATTTGCCAGTCTTGAGTTTTGTCATTTCCCATTACGCTCAATGGGCCCGATACATCGCCGGGTACGGAGCCTTCGTTTGCGAAATAACCAGCTTTAACTGTCATAAAATTGTTTTGACGGCATTACTCACCGTCTTAATTTTATTCCTACGCATTCGGTGGAGCCTAACTCACCGTAATTCATAAGTTATGTACTAAAATAAGACTCGGCATTTTCCCATTGCCACCATGTGTGGTGTGGGTGCCATGTTGACCTCGTTCTGAACCGTGGGAAAAAATGGATCTGGCATGCACTTCGTCAGTGTATGTCGCACGTGCTCAAGCAGGCAAGCACGTGTCTGATTGGGATTCCAAATGATTTTGATCTAGCGAAAGTTTTCATCGTTCATTTTATAAAATATGGTATGATTAAACATGGTTCAATTGGAAATGAGAATATTAAATAATATTCCTGGGCTTGCCGCTTATTTGCCACAGTAAGGTTAGGTTTCGCATGCAAAAAAGCTATGACCACCTGGCTCCGGTAAACAACGTAGATTGTTCCGGACGCTTCCAACAACCTCCGTCATGCATTCAGATTTGAAGCATTTCAAGATGGATGATGTAAACGAACAGGAGTTGAGTGGGAGTGATAAAGTTCCCATCACAAGTAAATTTCTGTGGATCATTATGAAGTTTAGCTCAGAAAACAATCCATAATATCCCAGGATACAGAGAAAGAAAAAGAAATATGATGGTCGAAATCCTCTTGAGTCGAGGTCCACTATGGAGAGGCCCGATACATGCGGAGTAAGCCACATTCACTGCCGTTGAAAAAATGTAAATAAATGGAAAGATCCTACGCTCGTGAGGAGGAATAGATACTGATTGATCAAATTAAAAAGTTGTTTAAGGAAATTTACCGTACAAAGAAATCCTTTATTACTTGGACTCAATAAATTTGACAAGAACCATGTAAATTTTATAACAATGGGCAAGTTGCATGCATGTATTTCGTTGGCAGACTTGAGGCGTAGTGGCCGAACATGGCTTAAATTTGTGTTTCGCGGTCGCAAAATCGGTTCATTTTGCATGGTCGCTTATCGCGTTTAACAGGTGGTCGTTCATAAGAGGTAAATTATTAAAGAAAAACAACTTTGGCGACCAAATGTGGTCGTTCTAACCAGATGGTCGCTCATAGGAGGGGTCATTCAAGACAGGGACTACTGTACAACAATAGGCAGGGTTATATACTTTACACTTTATTGAACCCCCAGGAATGGGGAAAATTAAAACGGTATATCTAAATAATTGCATGGATACAAGGATTGAAGTATGGTGATGTCATGGTAGCCTTGATACCAACATAAGCATATACATATGCATTTCCTTAATGCTGGTGGATTTAAGTCCCCGATTCTGGAAATAAATGCAGACTCAGTATTATACTGCATTACCGTGTTGATATGGCACTCGCACATAACTACCTCCATTGAACCATTCTTTTTAGGAATGGGGATTTGGTCGAGTGTATATGTGCATTTCCCATTTCAGCTGGGCGACTGGTGCCAAAAGTTGGAGGTTCGAGTCCCGCTTGTTCCGAACATGAAATATATATAGGTATACATGCATGCATGTACATATATATACACATACATGTATATGTAAATGTACACACATATATACATATAAAAACTATGAGGATAAAACCAACCACTCCCCTGAGTAACAAGTAGCCGCTGACGCTAGCCATATCCCCCACCCACAGTAATCATGGTGGTAAATACACATGATGTACATTGGTATATTATAGTTGGTAAAATGCAAAAGGTTTCTGTTGGTGGCAATATGGAAATAAATACAGAGAGCCTTTAAATGCATTATGTGTCCCCCTTTTAACAAGTAGCCACTAAACACTTCCTACCTCAGGTCTACCAACCCTGCAAATGTCAAAGAGCTATCAATTATAGTTGCAAAGATATGCTCCAGACAAAATTGTATTGGGATCTTGAGCTTGCTTAATGAACTTCGTTAATTAATAAACAAATAAAGAAAAGTAATTAGCCACATAAATTTATGCCTATGTACACCTCCTACTTCTGGTCTCCCAACCCTGAAAATCTTTAAGGGTTACCACTTATAATTGCAAAGTTATACTCCTGACAAAATGTATTGCATCTTGAGCTTGCTTAATGAACTTTATTAATTAATTAATCAATGAAAGTAATTAGCCATGCAAAACAGTACCTATGCACACCTACTACCTAAGGTCTATTAGCCATAAAAATTTCACAGGGTTGGTATTAACAGTTTAGAAAATATGGCCCGGACAAATCTTGAGCTTGCTTAATGAACTTTGTTAATTAATCAATTAATGAAAGTAATTAGCAACACAAAACAATGCCTATGCACACCTACTACCTAAGGTCTAGCAACCATAAAAAATTCAACGGGATAGGATTAATAGTTTAGAAGATATGGCCCGGACAAAATTTGTATTGTAGCTTGAGCTTGCTTAATGAACTTAATTAATCAATTAATTAATGGAAGTAATTAGCCACAGAAAACAATGCCTATGCACACCTACTACCTAAGGTCTACCCACCATAAAAAATTTGAAGAGGTAGCATTAATAATGTAGAAGATATGGGCTGGACAAAATTTGTTTCGGACGGAAGGACGGAAGGACGGACGGACACACGGGCGGTGCCCATTACCATATCCTCTCCCCCACTTCGTGGACGGGGGATAAAAATGTAAATTAGAATGCCTGGGTCAGAAGCCCAGCCAGCAGGTACTGGCTTGACCAAGGTTTGACAAAATTTTCATGATATAATAAGTAGTGAAGCCAGTCGACAACTCCTTTTCATCCAAATAGTGGTTACTGTAACCGTGCTTATTGGCCCTATTCAGAATAACCTCAGTAGGTGAATATCCAAAAGAAATAACTGTATCCAGCAAAGTGCCTTTAGTACATTTACCAGACATATGTGGTTAGAAACCTGGACTGAAGATGTCTTGCTAGAGAACTAACTTTAAATAGTCTATGGTACAGACCGGCTGTGTTAACGTGTACCTGAGCACAGCCTGGTGTGCTGAAAGGGGGACAATGGGTTGCCTGCTGAAGAGACTCTTGCTCTGCGTGTCTAACTACACTCCACTGATAGTCTGCCAAACTGCAGACCAAAGTTATTTCCGAGGGCAATTAGCACTGGCTTATTTGATGCCAGATAACATTACTACAGGCCTCTCTGGCCAATGACCGCTTTGTTTTTGCCTGCTGGTTGATTGCCCTCTAAATATTAATAAGCTTCGTTCCTGTCAATCATCATCCTGTATGACGTCACGTTCTACACACTTGTGGGAGCACATTGCAAGCCAACCTGCTGAGGGTGTGTATTCCACGCAGATCAAAGGGCTAATGTGGTTTACTGGAGGTGAAATGTTGTACACTGGTAACTCCTGTAACTGACAATTCCGAGTCATTACATTAAGTTGGCTGGAGTCACTACAGAATTTTTGCGTGAAACAAGCCAGTACAGAATGTGACTGTTTTGTTCAGGTACTCCTCTGTCAAAAGCATGTTCCTCCATTTCTTATTCATGATCCAAGACTCGGCACTTCCCGGAATAACTGGAAATCGTCCTGCTAGCAGTTCAGCCTCATCGTCAAAAGTATCCCCCAATATACACGACGATATTCCCCAGACGATCGAGCTCCCGTGCGTGGGACTTCATCTTTCTTTTACACACTCGTGCATGCAAATAAAATATATTTTTGCCACACTATTCTTACTTATGTTCAATAACTTTAATTAAAAAGAAACTTTATTATACCAATCATGGTCGCTGTGTAATCAGTAAAGTTTCAAAGACAAACCTATACAGTTTCACAAGTCTGCTGAGTATGTTACATCTGCTTATAGATCAGAAGCGTCACAGTCGATAACAATGATAATCTACGTAAGTGGTTGTCAAAACAAGAGGCAAGCGGTAAAATGAAGTCTTTGAAGCTGTTGTGCTGAGCGTTGTCATATCCCACCCAGCCTGACGATGCAGCCAGTTAAATGTTTGGCCGCAAACGAATTCACCCTTCTAGCCTCAGTTCAATTTAATCATAGCATGATGGCAGTAATTCTGAAAAACCTGTAATATTTCTAATTTAATCAAATATAAAATAAACAGCAAACAAAACACCACATGTATACATGTCTGCCAGTGGTTGACTTGGCCCAAGTCAAGTTGATCAACAAATTTCAGAGCACATGCGTGTCTGGAGTTCACAGAAGTTACACGAAAGTATTACTCTTGGTTCCATAATTTAATTGTAGTATGATGGAACTAATGCTGAATACAAGACCTGTAATAATTTTAATGTAATCAAATATAAAAGAAACGGCAACACAACACCAGCTGTATATCTGTGTTTTGCTTCTCGACAAATGTCAGACCACGCGTCTCCCCCAGAGTTCTCCGGAGTTCACCGAAGTTCCGCGAAGTAATTTGTACCCGAATGCAAATTACAAATAGCAGATTCAAGTGTGTATTTGCAAGATACAAGGAGCGTACTTAAATTGGTTTCCTATGATTAACAATGAACTTGACATAACTGAGCATGCAGATTAAGGTCAAGATAGTAAGTCATGTATTCAGAATATTTTTGCAACTGTTCAGCTGTTTTTTATGCAAAACGAAGGCTCAGAAGTAGACGGCACCACAGGCACAAGGTGCCAACCAGTTCAACTTCAACACAAAAATTAAAAAAAAGAGAGAGAACTCGGTGTGTTTCAAGTTGTGATGCACTTTGCATTTTATTTGTAACTAGAACAGACTGATTTTCCAACAGAAAATCAAATGTCTCCCGGTGGAACACTTACTTCTCTGAATAAGCTACAGGTGATAACAAATTACAAATGACCAAGTTTGCTTGAAAATTACAATCCTATTTTAGCTCTCACCTAGATACATTACTCTAGCAATTTTCATCAAGTTCTTCAAGACTTATTGCAGAGAAACCAATTTCACATAAATTACCATAAATTAGTTTTTTCAGAATCTTAGTGCAGGTCTCCCGGTTTAAACATGAGTATATTGTACTATGTATATTACTGATGTACTGAAGTTTTAGACCAAATAAAGCTTTAAACTGTCAACTGTCAACTACCCTGTCACCTTGAAAATTAGGTCAAGGTCACCCAAATACAATCCCAACCTTGGTCTTACCTTGATACATAATCCTACCAAGTTTCATCAAATTCCATCCTGTTCTTCATGACTTATCGAACGGAAACCAATTTTACATAAGTGACCCTGTGACCTTGAGAATTCACTCAAGGTCATCCAAATACAATCCCAACCTAGGTCTTGCCTAGATACATAAGCCTACCAAGTTACATCAAATTCCATTAAGTTCTTCATGACTTATCGCACGGAAACCAATTTCACATAAGTGACCCTGTGACCTTGAAAATTAGGTCAAGGTCACCCAAATACAATCCCGACCTAGGTCTTGCCTAGATACATAATCCTACCAAGTTTCATCAAATTCCATCAAGTTCTTCAAGACTTATCGCACGGAAACCAATTTCACATAAGTGACCCTGTGACCTTGAGAATTCACTCAAAGTCATCCAAATACAATCCCAACCTAGGTCTTGCCTAGATACATAATCCTACCATGTTTCATCAAATTCCATCAAGTTCTTCATGACTTATCGAACGGAAACCAATTTCAGAAAAGTGACCCTGTGACCTTGAAAATTAGGTCAAGGTCACCCAAATACAATCCCAACCTAGGTCTTGCCTAGATACATAATCCTACCAAGTTTCATTAAATTCCATCAAGTTCTTCATGACTTATCGAACGGAAACCAATTTCACATAAGTGACCCTGTGACCTTGAAAATTAGGTCAAGGCCACCCAAATACAATCCCAACCTAGGTCTTGCCTAGATACATAAGCCTACCAAGTTTCATCAAATTCCATCCTGTTCTTCATGACTTATCGCACGGAAACCAATTTCACATAAGTGACCCTGTGACCTTGAAAATTAGGTCAAGGCCACCCAAATACAATCCCAACCTAGGTCTTGCCTAGATACATAATCCTACCAAGTTTCATCAAATTCTGTCAAGTCCTTCAAGACTTATTGCACGGAAACCAATTTCACATAAGTGACCCTGTGACCTTGAGAATTCGCTCAAGGTCATCCAAATACAATCCCAACCTAGGTCTTACCTAGATACATAATCCTACCAAGTTTCATCAAATTCTGTCAAGTCCTTCAAGACTTATCGCACGGAAACCAAGTGTTGAAGAACATGAACAACAACAACAACAACAACGACAACAAGAAGAAGAAGAAGAAGCGGAAGAAACGGGCACTAAACCAATATGTCCCCCGGCTTCCACCGGGAGACATAATAAAGTTTGAAACCTAGGGGAAAAAAGATAACTGAATGAATGACAGTTACATTTTGGTTGTATATGATGGGGAAAAAAATCAGGGTTTGTCACTGTTTGACATTCGAGAGTCTCGTCAAAAAGCGATGGATTGCGGTGTGTTTTGCATAATTTTCCCGATCGCTGGTCGCTTTCTGCAGGTGGTCGCTCACGACAGTACCTTTACAGTGGTACCTGCTGTATGCAACCACTGCCATGAACAGCCATATTGCTTTTTTTGGTCACTAGGCTGGGACATAGGAGTCAATTTCTTTGTAAAATTTCCCTGCAGTGACAGGTCACCTGCTGTATGTGGCCAATTTTTCATGGCAGAAGGGGTGGCAATATACAGCAGGTACCACTGCTGCTACTGAAAATTACGCTTATCCTATAATTGCCGGGTTACAAAATGGAGGGAAAATAATGTCACTGCCCCAGAGGTCAGTGCGGGTTAAAAGCCACTGACCTATCACAGGCTTCGAACATTTTTCGTCGCAGAAGGATGAAAGACAGCCAGCCAGTAGCAGGCAAGACAATGGGCTGGAGGCACTCAAACATTGCTTTTGTCATTATTAGAACAAGAGACAGGGTTAACATGCACCAGAGACAGCCCAGCCCACTGCCCCCCATACCGCCATATGGCATACTGAGGTGTGTTCTGGCTTCTTTAAACTTTTTTCCCTAAAGGCCGAGTTACACAATACTTTGTTGGTGGAGCAAAGCTATGCATGCCAAATACTGCTTTGATCCAAACAGTGGCTACACTATGTAATGATGGCTGGAACAGACAGCTCTTTGGTTGCACAGCTTGGCAGGAGCCGTCCCATGCAGTGGCCACATGATGCACAATGTTGCCAGCAAAGCTGTGCATGCAAAAAAATGCATCATGGAACTTGGCCTTTAAAACAGCGCGGGAGGGGGGGATGGGTACAGGTAAATATTTATTGTCTGTCTTATTGTTTTTATTTCATTATTTGTAGCATTTATAAAAAAGTTTGAGTCAGTGGTGTGAACAAACTCCATCAGAACAGCACCCTACACCCCATCTCCCACCTCCACCCCTTTACCCCCAGAGCCCAGGTAACCAGCACTGCTTGGGGTGAGCCAGGCCCCACATAGCACCTAACCCACCCACCACCTGGAAAGCTGTTGACTTGGGTCTTCACCCAAGGTGGAAGGGTTAAAATGCTCAAGTTGCATGGTTTTGGTGGCAAGCTGGCTTTTCACTCTGTACATTGCCACTGTACATACTACATACATTGATGCCTAAATATATAATGCCCTGGCCCATTACAGCATGCACCAGTCCCACGGTTCTGACACCACACAGTTGGACACAATCACACCTCCCACAGAACCATTTTCTCATTTATGACATCCTCTGATGTCTCAAGTTCCCTCACATGTTGATTTCATTTTGCCATATCATATATACTGGAAAGATTTCTAGCTGTTTTGAACACTTCTCCAATTAAATAACCATAAAAGAAACAAATATTGGGATTTTTGTAATCCAAGGCAAAGCCTTGAAACCCCAAGTTTTCAGCAAACACAGAACATATATATATGTATATATATATATATATATATATATATATATATATATATATATATATATATATATATATATATATATATATATATATATATATATATATATATATATATATATATATTTGGTCCATGAACGTGAAACGGGTCTGCCTGTGCTGTCCATCACTGGTCCAGCTTTGTTTTTTTATTGTTTCACAGAACATATATCATCTGTTAGAGGCAATATTTTAGCAACTTTTGGATTTTTCAAAACAATTAATTGCGAAGTTGCAAATTTTTAAGTGTACATAATGTATAAACATAAAAAATAAAGCAATTTATTTCATTGTAACAAGCACACACATATACATATAGACTTATACATGTTTATATAAATGTAAACATATATACAAGTATGCATGTATCTGTAAAATTACAACTTCACAATCAAGTATCTTCCTTTTTTTGTTTGTTTATTTGTTTGGGGGGGGGGGTGTTTTTTGTTTTTGTTTTTGTTTTTTGTTTTTTGGTTTTTTTTGGTTTGTTTTTTTTGTTGGTTTTTTTTGTTTTGTTTTTGTTTTTTGTTTTGTTTTGTTTTTCTTTTGTTCTGCATTTTCTATACTGTATTAATTTCATAATCTTTGGTCTCATGTTGGAGCCAAATACACATAACCTTGCAAACAAGCCTGGATTACACCAGATATATTATGTTCCCATCCGTGAACCCACACACAGTCAAACATAGCTATCCTGTCACTTTTTCTTAATATAAAAATGCAGCCTAAACGAAGACAAATATTTGCCAAATTTAAGTGTTAGAACATGAGAGGAACAAAAATGTCAGCAATATGCACAAAAAAGTGCCATAATTTTGTGGCCAGATACACCTGTACCCAAACATGCCCAAACTGCTGTGTGAAACATGAGGAGGGTACTGTCAGCCTCATATATCCCACTGACAGCAGCTCAAATTAACCCAGTACACATACAAAATAGGACCAGGCAGTCCCTTCATCTCCGCCCAACAAACCCACCTTAACCCATTCTCTACTATGGTGGTAAAGGCCATCATTAGTGGTTCCTGCCTGGTGACTCGTGCTGCAGCTGCTCCAGAGACAGATGTAGCATGACTTTACCAGGTGATGCAAAAACAACTCACTTCAGACTGGGCATCCAACTTCAATAAAAGCTGCTTTAATGAAGAATACGAACATTCCACCTACATATCAATTCCAGACAAAATAGTGCGACGGAATACTACAGATTGGCATGCAATGAGTTAACGACAGTAGAACTGATGAGGGCAGGTGCTCCAAGTCCTTATCAATGGATGTACATTCAGGCTACTGCTAATGTATTACCATGTCTTGCTTTTTCTTTAACATGTGTAGTCAGAAATTGCACATTTTGGTTGTGGTGCAAAGGTTCCTGGTTTGAGATGCAGTCCTTCTGTGGCCAAAAAACATCTGTGTACAGCAGTGCAGGGGTTGGGTGGCATAGGCTGTGACAGGGACGGGCTGTGACAGGCTATTTTGTGGCTGATGTTGTCTTTTGTTCTTTTATTTTATATGGTACTCATTTACTTTTTACAGAATATGTGAATGATACAGTTTTCCAAAAATGATTTTTTTTTCATTGCAAATGTCTGGGAAGTCATCCCTTTTCATCTACAAGCAAGGCAAATTTTTTTTTTTTTTTTTTGCAAAGTTGATTCACACCTTTTCCACTGCAAACACAAAGTGATCGGCACCCAAAGCACATTTCTATAATTGATTAGCCAAGTCTATAGTTTGAATAGCAAACTAGAAAACATGATTTGCTGCATAGCAAATCAGTGTGTGTGTCTTCAAAGCATATTGGCATGGCAATGTAAAACTAGTCCATAAACAGAGGAGTAAAAGTTGGAATGGCATCTCTATCTATTATAGCTTTGAAGTTTTTCAAGATTTAAAATTTCTAATGGTGCTACTTAGCATAATTTAAATTGCTACAGCTTTGGGGTTTAATTCATTAGGTTCTCAATGGTCAACAACCCCCTAGTAGAAGTTGAAATCACATCTCTATATATTCAAGATTGAAAATTTTGAATACTGCTAGTTATCATGATTTAAATTGCTACAACTTTTGTTTTAAATTCATTAGATGTGCAATGGTCAAAAAGTTGGAATGACATCTCTATCTATTATACTTTTGAAGATATTCAAGATTGAAAATTTCAGATGCCCTTAATTTGCATAATTTTAAACACCTTCATTCCTCTGTATAAAAAGGCCCAACTCCTTGTATGGAGGTACAATCATGCCAAATTTGGAGTTTCTATGTATGATAGTGTCAGAGAAAAGTGTGGGACAAATTCATTGGTAAAGGGGAAAGAAGAAAGAAAACAAGAAAAGAAGATTTGCTTCACAGCAAATCTATCTAGGTGCCTTCAAAATGAGAACAGATTGAAATGCTACACTTTGCCATTGTTCAACATGATCTAATTTTTCTGTATTAGCCTAATTTGCATAACTTAACTCCTGCACTCTGGGCAGTTTTGTGATCTGGCACAGCCAGCCACTGGGCATTTTTTGTTTTGTTGCGTAACATGCAACATGCTGGCGTAAAACTGCAGTCACTTTTTTATTTTTGCAATCCATGCAAAATGATCAACATGACTGTTGTTGAGTAAGACCGTCTCTACATTTCTATGTGTTTTCTTTGTCGATTTAAACAAAAACTCCTGCCCTACACCCTAACAAAGTGAATATACCGATCTCAATCACGAATTGATCAGAACGGTCAAAGCCTGTGTGTAAACAATTGCATGGGTACTGGTCCGCGCACTTTCCTTGGTTGAGCGTCATGAACGATGGTTCCTCTTTATTTTTTTCTTACGATCGGTTGTGTGTCATAATTGTCATTAAATTATAGTGATAGAGTTTGTTTGTTGCTGCACTAAATGGTCGATCAATGCATTTTTATCGCCATCACTGATAAACTGTCAACATGATCAACACATGCGGCAGCGGTATTTTCACCTGAGCCATGGTTACCTGCGGCTGGCGTATTTTACTTTCTTTCCGTGAAAAAATTGGACCCTCTGCTCTATTGTACGCAATGACTGGTAGCATGTCATCATTCTGACCAATTTACAGTGTTAAATTTTGTTTCTTGCTTGAATAAATTGTCCCTATTCGTCACTTGTGTTTATACGAATGTTGCCCATCTTCCAAGACAGACTTCACAACACGAGGTAGCGAGTACACCCGAACGAAGCAGCGGTAGAAAAATGATGTATTTGATTGGACAGCAAACACCATGTGATCGATTCTGGGCCCCTGACTGACCTAAAATATTCCAGAGAATCGTCTTCAGTCGTTTCCAACTAAAATAACGTCGTCTTTGTTTTAAATAGAAGCAGTTTTGGAGGGGTTTCCCCTTAAATGCTTTTGCTTCAGCCAATGGGAGAGCTTGTTCTTCAAATAGACAAGTTTCTAAGCTTTCCGACGATGTGAATAACATGGAGGGTAGACGAAAAAAGATCATAACCCCTATGATGAAATCACCCTATTTTTGCGCAGTTTTTCAAAGTTACATCATTCAAATTGTCACAAACAAAGGCCCGATCATTGATTTAAATCATCGTTGAAAGAAAATACTCATTTTTAACGCAAAATCGAAATATCCATCAGCAAGACCTGAAGTTTCTGTACAAGAAAATGTGCGTGCCTGCATGTAAATAAACAACACCGGGAATTTGAAAGGCCTTTGATCAGCCACTTCAAAAGTGCGAGTTTGCTCACAACTGGTGGCAATAAGCAATGACGCGCTGTGCAAGTACACTCGCTACTGGCGTGCTAGGAGTTAAAATGCCACATGTTCCTGATATATTGGATGTGACCATGTCACAAACTTTCAAACCAAAGTTGAATGACACCAATACCTAATTTAGTGTAGAAGATAGTCAACATTTTAATCTTATGTATTTGCCTAATTTGCATAATTAAAACCGTACAATTTTGGATTATGGGTCATTGGACGTGGCTGTGTCACATACCTATAAATTGGAATTGGAATGGCAACTGTATGTATAATAGTTTTGAAGCTATTTGAGATTTCAATCCTGCAAAATCACCTAGTTTACATAAATCAAAATCCTACAACTTTTGTTCATGGTTTATTGGATGCGGCTTTGCCACAAAGCTATAAATTCAGTTGGAATGGCATCTCTATCTGTAATGGTTTTGGAGATATTCAACTTTTAAATTTTTCAATGCCTGTAATTAGCATAATTTGAAATTCTACAACTTTGATATACTGTCCATTATATTGGCAGGTGTCACAAACCTGTGTATGCACAATGAAGTTATGTGTCTGTCTGTAATAGTTTGGGAGATTACAGTTTTATAAAATTTTAATTGCCCCTATAATTTTAAACATCATGATTATTCCAAATGAGATGCAAAATTTCACCTGTAAGGTCAGTCACCATGGCAAGTTTGGTGGTTTTCAGAATTATAGTGTCCGAGAAAAACTGCGGGCCAGGCAGGCAGGCAGGAAGGCAGGAAGGCAGGAAGGAAGGAAGGAAGAAGGAAAGGAGGGAGGGAGGGAGGGAGGGAGGGAGGGAGGGAGGAAGGAAGGAAGGAAGGAAGGAAGGAAGGAAGGAAGGAAGGAAGGAAGGAAGGAAGGAAGGAAGGAAGGAAGGAAGGAAATGGGCAAAATGCTCTGCTGGCGCTCTGGCTATATCGCACCTGTTCATCTCAAAGTTGCCAGTACTCAATGGCTTCTGAACATGTAAAGCTTATGTGATTTTAATATCTTGTTTGTCCACCAGATAGCACTTCACTCCACATGTAATCATAGTTTATTTGTGCAATTCCTGTGATGGATATTGTTGCATGTGCCAAGACAACAATGACCGAGTCCTGAACTTTATGTCCTCAGTGACCTTGGGACAGAAGATCAAGGTCACCCACATTATGTAATACAAGAGGCCCATAGGCCTAGTGCTGTCCTGACATTGCCATTGATGTCCAAGTTACATCCTGCCATTACAAAATCACCTCTTCCAACTTTACAGGCATGGTGACCTCACAAAAATAAGTCAAGACCAGTGATATTACAGAAGATTCTGGCTTTGGACATTGTCTATATATCCTATAAATATGGCAAATCTAACCCAAATACTTTTCGATATATGGAATTCTATATCCTAAACCACATTTTTGCTCATAATTTCCATCAAATTATAGGTGGTGTCACTAGTATCATTACCAACTTAAACTTTGACCTCTACACAATCCCACCAAATTTGGTGAAGATCTGCCAAAAATTAAAGATGCTAAAGTGTTCACAAGATTTTCATAATTTGACCCCTATATTGCATAATATTGTAGGTGGCACCACCAATATCGACAAGAACCTAGATTTTTATACCCCCTATGAGTCCTGAAAGTTATATTGGGCCATCTTGTAAACTGTGGACAGTACTGTGGTCACAAGATTTTCACATTTTGATCTGTATATTACATAATGCTATAGGTGGCGCCACCAACATTTATGTACACAAAGATTTTTACACACTTTATAACTCCTAAATTTAAATGGGCCTATCTCAAGAATTGTGGGGTGCAGAGCATTCAAGAGATGACCTGAATATTCAAACTGGCCATTTGACCTTGACCTTTAACTTGGATTAAAAAATTGTTACTGTTCAAAATATGCGCCCAGCATCCAGCTTTCCATATATAGTCTGTTTGTTCAAATTGGGTAATAACTTTTCAGTTATTGAGGAGAAACAATAAACTTGGACAAGCACCAAACTCTATGTTTACTGGGTCACAGTGACCCAAAAACCAGGTCATCAAGTACAGTTTTATGTATTATGTAATCAAGTGCAATTTTGATCCGGATACAATGCTCTTTGTCATTGATGTCCAAGCTACAGCCGGCCATTACAAAATCACCTTTTCAACTTTAGAGGCATGGTGACCTCACAAAAGTAGGTCAAGGTCACTGATATTCAGTGCTGTCCAGCTGAAAATATCTGTAGCAAAATTTTCTTTCCTTGTAGCATTTTCGCCACTTCTTTACATACGTAACACTTATTTTGGGGAAAATCAGTAGCAATTTTGAAGAGCTTTGTAGCAAAATTTTGCTACAATGCTCCAGTTGGACATCCCTGATATTACACAACATTCTACCTTTGGCCATGGTCTATATATCTTATAAATTTAGCAAGTCTAATCCAATTACTTTTCCAAATATGGAATTTTTCATCTTAAAACACATTATGACTCAAAATTTGTCAAATTATAGGTGGCGCTACTAGTATCAATACCAACTTAGGCTTTGACCTTCCCCACAATCCCACCAAATTTGGTGAAGATTCCCCATAAATTAAAGATGCAAGAGTATTCACAAGATTTTCACATTTTGACCCCTATATTACATAATAATACAGGTATCGCCACCAATATTCAACTCGGCCTAGATTTTTATGTACCCTGATTAGGCACATCCAATCCAATGCCTTTTCCAAATTTGGAATTCAGCTGAAAGTTATATTGGGCTAACTTGAAAACTGTGGACGGTATCGCGCTAACAAACAAAAATTTACAGATGGACGAACGGACACACATGAGCGGTCACATAAGCTCTGGGACCTTTGATCAGCAAAGCTAAAAACACAAAATAATGATGCTGACCAAGTTAAATTATACAATGACATGTGCATGCAGGGGCACCAAATACATGTCGTCCCAAAACAAAATGTTATTTCTTTTCACTTATAACTTAGGCAAGGAGCCGCTACTCAGAGAGACATGTACGGGTAAAAGGCTCCGAAACATGTTGAGTAGTTACCCACTGAAGACCCTTTAATTTATTTGGGCTGATACAGCCTATGTCAAAATTTTACAGAGGAACGTGTGCAATATAGACAATAGTAATTCCATATAGATACAGGTTAGACAGGGACAGGTTAGCTTATGGAGAGTAAAGAGTTCGAACTGCGGAATAGGATATTGACTACTAGGAAGTGGTTCTGGGCAAAAAGACACAAATACAATAATGGTCAAAATATCAGTATATGTAGCATGTTTTTGAAGTTAGAAAGGTGGGGCAAGGACAATGTGGTTATAGACAACAACTGTGACTGCTGGGGGCACATCCTAACAAATGTACGCTATAACTGTCACAATAGTTGTATATTCAGCACGCTGTAGCTTCCTTTTTAAATAATATAAAGGTAGTTCAGTCAGATTTTCTACAGTACTTAACATCAGATGCTTAAGAAATCTTTCCTTTTCATAGTAGATTTTTTCTTGCGAATCCACTGTCTGGCCTACGGTTAATCTACGGTTGATTTCAAGTTCCTTTGAAAAGGTACTATTTTTGGTGACCAGAAATTCTGTTGTACAGTGCACAATGACTTGTGCATGCAAGCTGCTGGAACATATCCACCAGGTGTAAGCTTAATCTGAGTGACGGTTCTGGAGAAGAAGTCGAAAATAGCTATAACACACAAAAATTCATAAAAAATTAGAAAAAAACTGCAGCACCACCTGGTGAACAAATTAACAACAAGGAGTCCCTAAGTGTCTTCCAGTGTGATATCAAAGCAATTGGGTAAGCAGTTTCAGAGGAGACGATTTTTAAAGATTTGTCCAAAAAAAGAACCAAAAAAATCATTAAAAATCCAAAAATCACTGGAGCATGACCATTCGAATAAAACTGGTAGAAACCCACCCAAGGTACATTGCCATCAAGTTTGAGGTTAATCTAGCTGACGGTTTTGGAGAAGCAGTCGAAAATGTGAATTAGCATTAGAATGCCCATTGACTTCCATAGTAATCAATAGGAAACCTGCAGTGACCAATAAGTACCCTAATTGAAAAAATCGTTAAAAATCAGGAATCCCCAGCATTCCCACATAGTGAACAACTTTGTTTGACCCTTCTACAAGGAACATATCCACCATGTTTCAGCTTAATCTGAGTGATGGTTCTGGAGAAGAAGTCGAAAATAGCTATAACACACAAAAATTCATAAAAAATTGGAAAAAAATTGCAGCGCCACCTGTTGAACAAATTAAGAACTAGGAGTCCCAGGGAGTGTTCCTGTGTGATATCAAAGCAATCGGATGAGTGGTTTCGGAGAAGAAGATTTTTTAAGATTTACCCAAAAAAGATGAAAAAAAATTCATTAAAAATCCAAAAATCACTGGACCGTGACCATTTGAACAAACTTGGTAGAGATCCACCCAAGGCACATCTCCACCAAGTTTGAAGTGGATCTGGCTAGTGGTTTTTGAGAAGAAGTCGAAAATGTGAATTGTGGACGACGGACGGACGACGGACCCTCAAAAAACCTCAGCTGACTGACAAGTCAGCTGAGGTAAAAAAAAAAAAGGAATTGAAAGTTTTACCATCATTGGTGATGAACTCTTATAAATGGTGACATCGTTTGTTTCTCACCAGTCTCCATCATCACTGTTTGAGGAACGTTGATTTACAAAGGACTTTTGACATTTCCCACTGGATTATCAACTGGAAATAACCTGCATTTTAGATAGATTTTTATCAACAACAACATCAGGGACAGTTGACTTAATTTTGAATGGATTCATAGCAATTTATAAAAGTGAATACAGTTAATTGACACAACTTCAAGACAGAATTTTTTATGATGGGGAAGAGTGTTGTACAATGCACAATGACTTGTGCATGCAAGCTGCATGCAGTATACAGTGGTACATGCTTGTAGGGCAGTTTGTAACACCTTTCCCTGAAAACCCCAAACAAGGGTACATGTATTGTTTTACCATTGCACTGTGCAGACGACCACAGGACTTCGAATAGTAGAGATGTGTTTTCCCGGAACCACCAAGTTGTCTGCCCTAGCACTGTGGTTTTATTTGCAAGCAGCAGCTTATAAATAACAGCAACACTGCTTACTTACTACAATGCTATACTTAAAAATTTTGGAATGTTCTTACAATTTTAACACAAACATTTTCTCAGCAATGACAAGTGGATTTGAATCTGCTACGACTCATTTGTTGCCTTTTGTAGCCATTTGCTCTGACCATTGCTGTAATCAGTGGGTGACGATCAGTGCAGACAAATTTGTGCTCTTGATGTTAGTCTAAAATATGAAACTGAAAGAGTTATATTACTCTACCATATTCATCTTAATAAGTGCACAGTGCGCTATAAAAAAACATCATCCACAAAAGCTAAAAAAATGTAGATACTAAGCGTAATTGTATTTGTGTCTTTTTGCCCAGAACCACTTCCTAGTAGTCAATATCCTATTCCGCAGTTCGAACTCTTTACTCTCCATAAGCTAACCTGTCCCTGTCTAACCTGTATATATATGGAATTACTATTGTCTATATTGCACACGTTCCTCTGTAAAATTTTGACATAGGCTGTATCAGCCCAAATAAATTAAAGGGTCTTCAGTGGGTAACTACTCAACATGTTTCGGAGCCTTTTACCCGTACATGTCTCTCTGAGTAGCGGCTCCTTGCCTAAGCGAAATATTCAGCAAAGACAACCCACATAATAATGAATAAATAGGAACGTGGCAATTGATGAATTAGCTAAATGTGTGAAGTTTTGCTTGTAAATGCAGAGCTTCATATCAAAGAAGAATACCTGTCAAACAAACCATAATTACCAAATTTTCATAGTACAGGTTCAGATAATAACAATTTGACTTACCCCTGAACCAAAATGTACCCTTTCTAGCTGGACAGTAACAATTCTACCACTTGTTTGAAAACTTTGGGATAATTTGGGGCTTCTTTCTGTCCAAAAAATGGGGGATGTGCACTTATTAAGATGAATACCGGACAGCTGTGGTATTTTTTTTTGGGGGGGGAGGGGGTATTATAAATTGAACATACCAATTTGAAAATATCCAGAATTTCTGGGAGCACGGACTTCTCTTTTTTTTTCTTCTTCTCAACAAAAGTAAATTTTTACTTAAAAAGTATCTGCATTTCAAGGCAGAGTGCTCTCTATGTGCTTCACTTAAACATATTTCACAACTCCCAATTTTTTTCTAAATCTGTGGATTTATACTATGCAACTGGGTAACTTATGAAAATCCTCAAAAAACTTTACACACCTTAATAATTTCAGTAACAGTCAACTACAAAATAAGAATTTTTTTTATGCCAACCAACCATGGACACAACTCTAATTTCAAAATTTATGCACCTTTAATATTTCAGGAACAGTAAATTACAAAATAAATAACTTTCCTGCCAACCAAAGCATGGACACAACTTTATTTTCACTCTCTTTTAGCACCTGCTACATATGGATGTTCAAATCTAGTAAACACCATTGATGCAGCAACCAAACTTTTGTTGCCCCCGCCATAAACAGGCTCTGTTCACTACACCCAGCTCACTTGACCTTAGACTGGCGTCTGAACTCATTCCACTCAGGAGGTATCTAACTCAACATGCCAAAACTTTAACTGAGAGCCCTACTCCACATTCTCAAGATGATACTCAAACAGTGAGCAGTCAACAGACGCTGGCTTCCAATGGTGCCATGTCCCCTGATTGATGATCTTTGCAGTAACCCTGGGAAGGGTGTCCTGACCTTGGAAACGCCTGTCTCTATCTCATGTCAACCATGTCACTTTTAAAGGTTCTTGAGCATGACACTTCTGGTGGGATATTTTAAAAGATGTTAACCCTCCTAATGAAACTTTCCCCAGGGCTGTACTAAATCTTGTGTTCTCTCACCTTTAACCCTTTGAGAAAACAGACTAATATATCAGCATGCACCTTTTCCCCATTATAAGTTACTAGCAAGCATCAGAGGTAAACGTCATCTGCTTCTGTTTTGTCATAAAAAACAACATGTTTTCAGTCAACAACTTTCCTGGGCATGCTCTGGGCACAATACATGCAGAGTATGCTGGGCAGGCAAGTTGTTGCCTGCCCAGCTAACAGCTTTTATAATGTTGTGGCAATGTGTCAGGAAGGTTATATCATGATATAATGTTAGGACTACATTATTACAATGTTAACCAACTAGTTCTGTACGTTGTGTGAAAGTTATGGTTTGGTAATGTTACAGATGACATTATAAAAACATCACAGCAGCGTCGAGCAACATTTACTGAAAATGGTAATAATAAAAATGTGTGGGATAAAAATAAGCTTTCAACATGTGAAACACTGATGACGACATATCATTTTTTTATTTTTTTTCATGAATTTTCTAATTTTCGTAGGGTTTTCCCATAATGTTGTCATAAGGTAGCAGCAATGTACAACCCATGAGCCCTTCACGCTTAGGTTCATCCATCAGATGGCATACCAAAAAACTTTCACCAATGGTTTTGCAAAATAATTAGGAACATGGTGACAAATTGTACGAAACTTTGCAAATTGATGATTGTTACTTTGGTTAAAAAAAATCATATACAACATTGGTAATATGGGTAAATAACTTGTTATGAACGATTCAAGCTTTTTTGTGAGCAAGCTACGAAAATGCTCTGTCATGTGCTGCAGCTCCTTCAGTCATTCGTTTCTCGAATAGTTCAAATATGTGCAGCTGCTATTAA
This sequence comes from Hermodice carunculata, assembly GCA_964020975.1. NCBI lineage: Eukaryota > Metazoa > Annelida > Polychaeta > Eunicida > Amphinomidae > Hermodice > Hermodice carunculata. The sequence continues at coordinate 96,161,671 of OZ026623.1, read as the reverse complement.
GCAACGGTACCGGCATTTGCTTCAGATTATAGATTACAGCATGCCTTGTTGACGATATCAGACATGAGCCTTTTCACAGAATTCACTGAATTCAGTGAATTTTGTTTTAACTTCTTGAAAGAAAGTATACTTCTTTTGGTCTGAAAGTTCCTAAATTGACATTTTCAGAAAGGGGGGGGGCGGATTTCAGTGGTTTTTCTTCTTGGTCAGGCTCGTGTCTGTGATATGAAGTATATCAAAAAGCACTGGATGCCATATAGCAGAATGAGTGAGGGAAGCGAAACAGTTTTGCTATATGGTATCCAGTGCAAGTTGATTAACTTATATACAAAGCATGCTGTAAAATTTTCATCTCATTTTTGAGTCAATTTGTGCATTTCAATACACAAAGCAAAAAATAAGAACGACATTTGCTGAAAGTTTTACTCCTCCTCATCACAATTACCAATGAAACCAGAAGAGTACCTATATCACCGGAAGAGTGCCGATACCACCAGAAGAGTACCGATACATCATATGGCGGCACTGTGGGTTTTACTCCTATGATACGGTATTTATACAAGCCTGGTGTAGTACTAAAATGGACTCAAACATGAGATAAATATATATATATATATATATATATATATATATATATATATATATATATATATATATATATATATATATATATATATATATATATATATATATATATATAACTTTATTAAATGAGGGTAGCCCAGTTAGCACAAGTTGGCACTAATCTCCCCTGAGGGCCTCAGAAAATGATATACAGAACAATAATAAAATGACACATACATGAAATTTTAAAGGTACAACTATGTGAGTAGTAAGGCATTACATATTAACATCACTTCTACATGAGAAAACGTACTTAGTTCAGGCTCTTTTGAACACAGGTAGGTTGACAGCATTTTTCACAGTATCAGGTTATGAGTTCCATGTAACAGCCCCAGTAAAACTCAGACTATATTTTAAAAAGTTTTTTCTTGGCTTGGAAATTCTGAGATGACCATGTGTAGAAGATCACAAGGGCATATTATGTATATCTTTTACATATGTGAACATTTTTTGCACGTACATAGGGCTCTGGTCATGTAAGGCTTTAAACACAATAATAGCATTTTTGTACATTTGCCTCTCATTAAGTGTCATCCCGTTCAGTTTTTCCAAGGCCCTCCTATAACTTAGGGATGGTTCAACATTTTCATCATTTTTGAATTAGTACTTATAGTACGCAAGGGGTAGGGGGTTAAATGGGTCTGTACACTTTCACAGAATATGGAAAATCATGGTTAATTTTTGGCCTGTTTTGTGGAATTTTTCTAATTTTTTTTTGAAAATCATCATTTTTAAAGTACTATAATTTGGGGGGAGGGAGGGGGGGTCATGAAATTTAGTACCCTAAGTACTAATTCAAAAATGATGATAATGTTCAACCTCTCCTTAGCCATTCTCCTTGTGGATTCAAAACTGGTAGAGTAGCACTTTTGTGTAAACACTGAACTTCCTACATAGATCCTTTCTACAGTTGCCCCAGATGCTACTACAGTAGTCAAAATGGGGCAAGACATTTATATACAATTTTCCCATGTGAAATGGTAGAAAATTCCTTATTCTTCATAGCAAAGCAAGATTTGCACATATTTTCTTGCTTACCTCAGACATTTGTTGATCCCAAGATAAGTACTTATCAATTATAACTCCAAGTACTTTTTGACTATCAACACTTTCCAGTTCTACATTCCCACTTTTGATGTGAATATCTGAACAATCTGGGTGGCCAACCCATTGTTTAGAGGACAATAAGATAGTGTCACTTTTTATTTTGGTTAACAGTTATCTTATATTATTACATTTGTACCAGTCATGTACTTAGATTCTTTTTCTATCTTGTCAACAGATTTACCACAAGTGCACATTGTTGTGTCATCTGCATACATACTAAGACCAGTATCACCTACATGTTGTGAGAGATCATTTACAAATAAAATGAACAGCAGTGGACCCGAAATGGACCCTTGAGGTACCCCACATTTGACCGAAAGAGGCTGGGACATCTTCTTATTTATTGCTACTTGTTGATGTCTATTCGTAAGGTATGATTCGAACCATGTAAGGGTAGTTTCACCACACTGATATAATGCCATTTTTTTACATAATAAATCATGATCAATTAAATTGAAAGACTTTTCAAAATCAAGTATCACTGTTCCAACCATGTCTCCTTCATCTAGAGCTTTATACCAGTTGTCAAGTAAATAAATCATACAAGTCTCGCATGAGTGGTGTTTTCAGAAGCCTGACTGACAAAAACACAACAAGTTATAACCTGATAACAGTTTACAAATTCATGAAAAGAGGAATGAACATGCCCTTTGCATATTTTACTAAACATGCCCAAGATTGAAATTGGCCGGTAATTACCAGTCATTCTTATTACCTGTCTTGTATATTGGAACCACTTTGGCACACTTCCAGTCAACTGGAAACTAGCCATTTGTCATACATGTACTCAGATTAAAGACTGTTGTCAGTGAACCAGCTTTGTAATCTGATACTATCTTTAAGAATTTAACATCCAAGCCATCTAACCCCTAGCCTTGTTTGGATTTAACTTGCTGATTGCTTGAAGTACATCATATATTAGGGATACTGAACAATGTATCGGGTGAAATTTTGGTGTGAATGAATGTGCTTAACTTTGATAGCATTATATTGGTATCCCCACCATGCATCATACTCCTAAGTTTTTCGACAATATCCATAAAATATTTGTTAAACGTGTCTGCTATTTTAGTTGAATCTGTAATCACTTCATCTCCATGCTGAAGTGCCACAGCATAAGAGTTTTCTTTTTTCTGTTTTATTTCCTTCAAGCATTCCCAAAGTTTTTTTATGATTTCTGACATTGTTGCTAATAGGTTCAAAACAGAACTCCCGTTTACTTCTCTGTATCATTTTTTACGACTTTATTCCTCAAAACTTTAAAGAGAACTTCATCAACTATCAGCGTATTAGTATCCCTTGTCTTTATAGCCTGTAGTATTCTTCATTAATCCAGTCAGGCTGCTTTAAGTGTTTTACTCTGTGAGTCTTCAATGAGGCATGTTTATTCAAGACTTTCTGATACTCACTGACAAAAGTTTTGCAAGCACTGTCTGCCTCTGGTCTTCACATTTGTAAACTTTGTCCAAATTCAAACTTGCTACATCAGCTTCGAATTTGTGCTGGTCAAAATTTTTCTTACATCTATACTGTATTACAGTGTGCCCAGAGTCACTGTTTACATTATTACATTTAGTGCGTAAAACTAAACGAACAGGAAAATGATCACTTAAGGCAGTTTTGGGAACAGAAACCAGGCTGACAGCTGAAACACATGAGGCATATATATGATGGATCAGTGTGGCTTGTTGACTTGGTCATCCTGGTCGATTCTTTAGCTAGTTGGCACAACTGACATGAAGCCGTACAATCAATCCACTTCCTGTTCACATGTGCCTTACCTATTACATCAATATTAAAATCCACTAATACATGAAACTCACAGTTCTCATTATATGCCTTTTCAAGCTATGTTTCAAAATTATCAGTGCACTCAGTTTTCTCTGGAAGGGGTCTATATACAAAACAAACAAGATGATGGTTACTACGAGTAGGTTGAATTTCTAACCCCAGTGACTCTACACTGTCAGTCTGTACGTCTGTTCGCCTCTTAAAGGCTATACCCGTTGATATATATACTACTATATCAACTCCTTTTTTGCATTGCCTATCCTTCCCAAGTAAATGGTACCCTGTGATGCTCACTACTGCATCCAGAACAATTGAGTTTTAAAATGTTTCACAAAGCCCTAAGATATCAATGCTTCCCCCTCTTTTTGTAATAAGAGTTTAAATTTCATCCAGTTTGGGTAGTAAATGGCAGATATTTAGGTTCAAGATTTTTGTTCCCTTGCGAGGTAGACCTAAAGATGCAGTGTCTCGGTGCAATTTTGTTTTATCATGCAATGATTTGTTTTTAACTTGGCTCTTTCCAAGTGTTGTTTTCTCAGTCCTTCCATTTGTTAGCATTGATTTTGCTCCTGGTGGAGGTTTGCACACAGTATTCACTGTTTTGCCACTGTTTATATTGTTGGCACTTTAATATTCAGATGGCAAGTCAGTGCTTCCACTTGTTGAATAATCATGTAATAAAGTATCAAATATGTTACTAGATACAAATGGCAGTTCATCAGCTTTTATCTCTTTGCTAACCCTTCATATATTTGTCTATACATAAAGATGACACATCTTAGCTTTGTGTCCAGGCCTTGAGCATTGTTTGCACACAAGCGGGTGTCCATGACGACAAGCACGCTTCATGTGGTTCTGCTCCCCACAGAAGAAACAGGGTCTGTGCAGAAAAGATGTTGCTTGGTTGTATTCAGGTATCCTCTTGGCAGGATGGGTCTGTCACGCACCAGTTTAAACTGGGATAGAGTTGCCCACATTTTTGGTGGCACGAGACATGCAACAGTCATGCACCTGTGTCCCTTGTCCAAAAGAAGTAGGACTAGCAGTCAGCTGTTTCCGGCAGGGCTCGTACTTGTGAGAACGTGAGGGTTCTACTTGGAACAAATCCACAACTGAACCAAAACACTCAGCTAGAACAGAACTTTGTGAGAGTCTTGTTTAGATGGTAGCCATCTGCTTTTAGGTGTAGGCATCAACAGCTATTCTTTCCTCACTCAGAATACCATAGTTATCAATGTAGGTGCATTCACTTTCTGAGAGAGCACTCAGTTCAGGGATAAACAATAGCACCTTGGCAGCAAATTTGTCCACTCTGGGACAGACTGATGACACATATGTTTCCACCCTATCTTCCATGCAGTGCGTCCAACATATTCCTGTAGTCCTTTATGAAGTTTGTCCTTCAGCTGGTTGCTTTCTACATTTACAATGAAGGAGCTGTAGTATTCCACATCCAGGAATCTGAAAACACATTGAAGGTTCTTTGTTGTGGCAACACTTAAGCATTCCACATCAACTTAGCCGCTGAACTTCAGTTTCTTCATATATTGCAATTCAGAGTCACCTATCAGTAAAGCTCTGTCCTCTTTATAATGGCCAGTCACGACTGATATATTCTGAGGCTTGATGATTTCACCATTAAAGGTAGTATGATTGACATGTTGGAGGATGGGTACAAATTTGTTGATACATGCTAACAGAGCACTAGTACCAATTTTGTTTAGATGGTTCTTGTCATCCTCTAGGTAAAGCTCCAAAGCCAAGTCTATCACATGACTGTTGTCAATCAACACACAACTGTTGGAGTTCCTTAAATTAGGCTTTTCAGATCAGCTAGTTCATCATTGAATGGTTGCACTTTGGATGCAAACTTGTCTGCCCTGGGACACATATTACCTGAAACGAAAATCTTTCCATTGAAGTTTGAGGTGATACTTTCCTGCAATGTTTCATAAGACATCATGAACTGAGCTGGGATGTTAATATATGAATGACAATTCAGCTGTAATGATTGAGGTTTGCAGATTTAAAAAGACAACAATTTGTGAGTTCTGGCTCCTTTTATACTTTTAATGTCCACAACTGGGTTGATGGTTTTCTCAGCTACGTGTTTAAGTTGAGAGCCACCAATAACTAAGTTTGCATTACTTGGCTCTTCTGGCAGAGAGCAAGGAGGGGGTGGCATAGAACCCACACTACTTCCACTGGGGTCAATGTCACTGTCATTTTTGTTGCCTGTAGTGGCACCTGTTTGTGGTGATTCATTTTTGGCCATTTGGTTGGGTGTTTTCTGTGACAGTTGCCTATCATAACCCATTACGCGGATGCCAACATTGACGAGTTTGTCCCGATCTGCTCCCAGGGAAGAAGGGGGCACTGGCAGGGACACTGTGCAGTCAAGGGCCGCATTTCCTATCTATTCATGCTAAATTCATGAAAGTTGGGAAAGTTGTGTTGCTATCAGTGACAGTCTACAGTTCTCACTCAAGATCTCTGGGTCAATTTTGATCCATAGTTATCCATATGTAAAAGAGAGGTACCCACACTGAGATTGTATCTAGACAATTTACACACTCAAATGGTCCACAGGGTCAAACAGTCAATAGAGTATTAACAGGCCTTAGCAGGCTATAACAGTAACTCACTGTGACATAGTTCAAGACTCCATGATGCTGATGCATTCATGATTCTGAAATCCTTCCTCTTGGTTCCTTTGACTTTGCGTTGTATAGTTGTATAGTTGTATAGTCGTATAGTTGTATACTTGTATAGTTGTATAGTTGTATAGTTGTTGCTGTAGCAGCCTGGATTAAGTCTTAAGTACTTAAAAGATGGCCTAGATGATGATGTATCAGGTTGATCAGCAGCTTCCTGTATACTTAACAAGTACTTTCTGTATACTTAACAAGTACTTTCTGTATACTTAACAAGTACTTTCTGTATACTTAACAAGTACTTTCTGTACACTTAACAAGTACTTTCCCCACTTTTCAGCAAAACTTTGCTGTGCAAAACTACATATTTAGTGCTAAAGGCAGGAGGACCTCAGATTCTTTAGTTCTGCCTTGGCAGCCATCTTTGGATTCTGGTCAGAATCTCCAATCTGAGTAAAAAGGGATATTTGGAGTAATATCAGTATTAATAAGTGCACTTACCTATCGACCACCATTGCCAAGACCTCTGTGTTTGTTGTAAATATCTAGGAGGCTAATGACCTTGAGAAATATGTTAAAATCACTCAAAATTTTACAAAATTAGATTATTGGCTTGATCATATTTGTGTCCTTTTGTCCAGAACCATTTCCTAGTAGTCATTACCCTATTCCACAATCCAAACTCTTTACCCTCCATAAGCTGATGTATATTTGGTGTAAATTTTGCAGTTCTGTCTCCATTTATTAATTATCACAATAATAAATTAAATGTCTTTTTTGACACCTGTGATGCCAGCTCCAATCAATATCATTTGTGGCTCAATGACTCTACATATCATAGACTCTTGTCTGTATAAAGTTCCTGTTATGGTATATTAACAGATGTCCACAGATTCAGATGCAATGACCATCACTTGAGTAAAAAAAAATCACTTCCTGAAATGTAATCCCACAGTGCTCTTGATAAGGTAGGTCAAGGTCACCCATATTATGTAATATTAGACTTCTACACAATACACATTTGTTGCACATGTGTGGAAAATTAGCCCCATATTTTCTGAAGATAGTGAATTTCCTAAATTTCACCAACTATTAACACACATTTCCATTCACATACAGGTGGCACCCGTGGTACTGTTCAGGGTTAATATATTAGCCTCCAGATAAATATTTTTCCAAATTTTATGAGGATCTCCATTTAAAATTGAACAAATACACACCAGAGCATTTTAACTTTTTTTCACTTTTGGACCCCCTATACAATTTACTAATCAGTGTTGCCAATAATGAAAGGAACCTAGATTTTCATTCACAGAATGTCGAAAAACAAAAAACTTTTCATGATGCTAACTTAAAAACTATAGAAACTATAATGTTGACATGCAATTGTTCATAGATGGACCGATCCAATGACACACAGATGGAAGGACACCATCTCTGCAATCTGTGGTCAGCAGAGCTAAGTACCGCCCATTTTCAGACTATGCATGTTGATGTTTGAACAACTGCTCTCACTACGAAGAATCTGAATATACAATTTTAATCTTGGTTTGGTTGAAATATTTTTCATTACTCAATGTGCGATTATAAATGACTAAACGAGATGAGAAGTGTCAAGGAGAATGCTGTTTCTGGTACGGACGACATGTTTCCACTCAGCTCAAAGTCTCCGGTAGTTTGTGATGTGTGTTTTGCCACCTCTATAGTCACTACTGGAATTCAAGTCAGCCGCGGCACACATCCAGCTGGTGGAGTCATCACTCTTACTTATGCCCTCCTTATAGTTACATCTATCACACCTGAACCTAAGCTACCTGCTTCTTGCCATGAGGACCTATCTACTTCATGACAATAATAGTGGATCCCTGCTTAGCAAATCTTCATTCAAACCCTGCCCCCTCCGCCTTAATTTCAACATTTTGCATAATGTTTTTCACACAAAAATCAAATGGAGCCACTGCAGGCAGAAGGTTCTGCTACAGTAGTAAGTGTTTGCATGCACAACTAGAGATCTTCTCCACTGTTTGTGTGCTGTATTCATTAACCCTTTTTCCCCTTAACTGGCCAAAATTGGGCGGAGGTCAAATGTCGTCTGCTGCAGTGTTTTCAGATAATCTCAACATTCATGAAAAACAATTTGACTGAGAATTGCAGATGAGACCTATCAAGATCACATGACCCAGGTCAACAGCTTTCCTGTTCACTCAATCTTAACTGAAGGGGGAGAGTGTTAATTAAAATACAACAAAACTGACTAATGATAATTTACATGATGGAGCGGGGGGGGGGGGGGTGCTATTATTCTCTGCATAACTAATGCCTACTGCTTTTTTTCTTTTGTTGAGAAATAGACTATAATGACCTGCTCAAATGTACCCCTTTCCCTGATGAAAAGTCTTAGGTACTGAGCCCTGCTGCATACTGTGTCATCTCACTTGCTATTATCCTTTGCATGTCAGTCTAGTTACTATATGGCAATGTTAACCCTTTCCCACTCCAATCCTCCACAAAAAGCTTAGATGTAAATTGTAGTCTCATTCAATGTTAACTCTTAAAGTGCTAATTACAGCTATACTTGTTTTCTCATTACTGTTGAATATATAATGGATAAAAGATTCAAATTCCTCATGAAGATACCTTCCATTCAAATACCAGCAAGCCCAGTCTAAAGCAAAAAGTAGTTTTTCAGCAGCTTTCATTGGGACACTTTCATGCAATGTGCGCAAGGTGTCCAGAGGAAAGCTGTTGACTCAATCTTACATCAGTGCTTTAAGAGTTAAATATTCTCATTAATAGAAAACATCTTTTGATATCATGCCCCAGGTCAAAATGTGTCTTCAGCATGAGCTGTGTACATTGTACAGCCCCCCACCAAGGACAGCATACAATATAGGACATCTCTGCACCAGCCAGCTATCAACAACCCACCCCGGTATGTTTCATCAAAAAAGAAAAAGGAAAGAAAATGAAGAGAGGGATATTTGCAATTGCCAATTTTCTCACAGGCAATTTTACAAGAGAGATGTCATTATATCCATGCTATTGGTGCATGCCTCACTGTTCCAGCTTCACAGAGCCCTATCTATCGCTGTGTCAGTGTCCTTCTATTACATGTATTACCACCTAATGCAAAACAGGTAATTCCTATTCGCTCTGTTGCAGTGTGTGTGATTATTTTTCCATTTCTGATGTTCCACAAATGCAGTTCTGTTTTAAAAAATATAAAAACACATTTGAAGCTAAACAGACCATGCTTTGCAATAAATAGAACCTAGAAACTGAAAATGCCATAAGAGTCTATGCACCTTTTAAATATCATCTGGCCCCTTTTTTTAAGGTGTTGGTTCAGTTCTTTTTTTTAATTAAATTTTTTAATTAAATCCTTACCCCCCTAAACCAGCCAAACCAGTGTCCTTTACTCTTTTTTGGTGTGTGTGATAAAAAAAAAACAACAAGAGGACAGTGACAGTCCTGTGCTCAGCTGACCTTTCATGCAAAGACTAAAGTGGTCTCGTGAACTTCAGAATGATAATATCCATCATCACCACTGATAACATGTACATATATCCCCTTACCAATTTTTCTACTTTCGATAATTTGTAAAACAAGAGGGCTGTGTGAACAGCTCATGCTCAGCTGCTCTTGACATTCATCACATTTGCAGCTCTATGAACTTGGGAAAGGATCAAGGTCACCCATGTTCTGAGTAAGTCTGACCTCTATAGAAGTACACTAGCATGTGCAACATCAAGGTTCAAGTAGTTCTCATGTTATAATGAAGAGTAAAATTCATGTATGTTGCACTGTGACCCCACAAACGAGGTCAAGGTCATTCATGTAACGTCTAAGTATGACCTTCACACAGAAACATTAACATGTGCAGCATCACCATACTAACTCAAAACAGATCTCAAGTTATCAAGTCAACAGTAAATTCCGTGTCAGTTGTCCTGCGAATTAGCATTAGAATACCCCTTGACTTACATAGTGAGCAATAGGAAAGCTGCATTGACCGATAGGTACCCAAATTGAGAATCCTTAAAAACCAGTAATACAAAGCAGTGCCCCCTAGTAAACAACTTTGTTTGACCCTTCCACAAGAACATATCCATCACATTTCAGCTTAATCTGAGTGAGGGTTCTGATAACAAGTGAAAAATAGCAAAACCGTACCAAAAGTTCATAAAAAAAATTAAAAAAACAAAAACAGAAAAAACAACAGCGCCACCTGGTGAACAAATCGGGAACCAGGTGTCCCTGGGAGTTTCTATGTAAGATATCAAAGCAATTGGGTGAGCAGTTTCAGAGGAGAAGAGTTTTTAAGGTTTGCCCCAAAAAAGAAAAATTCATAAAAAATCCAAAAATCAATACAGCGTGACCATTTGAACAAACTTGGTAGAGATCCACCCAAGGCACATCCCCACCAACTTTGAAGTAAATCTGCCCAAAATTATTTAAGTTACAACTATTACAAGTATTTTCCCATGTTCAACTTACCTATTAAAACTTTTGTAAAGATTTTTGAAAAAAAAGTCATTAAAAAATCCAAAATTCATTGGAACATGACCATTGGAACAAACCTGGCAGACACAACCCACCCAAGGTACATCCCCACCAAATTTGAAGTAAATCTGGATAACAGTTTTGGAGAAGAAGTTGCAAATGCTAATTCCCACATAGTGAATGACATTGTTTGACCCTTCAACAAGGATCATATCCACCACGTTTAAGCTTAATCTGAGTGACAGTTCTGGCGAAGAAGTAGAGAATAGCTATAACACAAAAAAAAATCATAAAAAATTTGCAGGGCCACCTGGTGAACAAATTAAGAACAAGGAGTCCCTGGGTGTCTTCCTGTGTGATATCAAAGCAATTGGGTAAGCGGTTTCAGAGAAGATTTTTTAAGATTTGTCAAAAAAAAAAAAAAAAAAAAATTCATTAAAAGTCCAAAAATCACTGGAGCATGACCATTTGAACACACCTGGTAGAAACCCACCCAACATACATAGCTTCCAAGTTTGAAGTTCATCTGGATGACGGTTTTGGACAAGAAGTCGAAAATGTGAATTAGCATTAGAATGCTGATTGACTTCCATAGTAATCAATAGGAAAGCTGCATTGACCGATAAGTACCTGGATTGAAAAAATTGATAGAAATCAGGAATCCACAGCATTCCCACATAGTGAACAACTTTGTTTGACCCTTCTACAAGGAACATATCCACCATGTTTCAGCTTAATCTGAGTGACGGTTCTGGAGAAGTCTAAAAAAGCTATAACACAAAAAAATTCATAAAAAATTAGAAAAAAATCGCAGCGCCACCTGGTGAACAAATTAAGAACTAGGAGTCCCATGGAGTGTTCCTGTGTGATATGAAAGCAATTGGGTGAAGTTTCAGAGAAGAAGATTTTTTAAGATTTGCCCAAAAAAGAACAAAACAATTCATTAAAACTCCAAAAATCACTATATCGTGACCATTTGAACAAACTTGGTAGACACCCACCCAAGTCACATCACAACCAAGTTTGAAGTGGATCTGGCTGATGGTTTAGGAGAGGAAGTCGAAAATGTGAATTGTTGACGGAAGGCAGATGTCTCCTTTGAAACTTAAAAGCTTCATACACTATTCCACCATAACGACACTGGTATAAACCCGTAAATAGTAATACAATTATTAGCACCATAAAGTTGACTAGAGGTGTTATGAGGTAAAGTGTACTAAGGTATTAGAAATCCTGCAAAAAGTGAGTATGATCATGGTTTTCCAACTTAAGATGGAATAGAGAAAATTCTCTAGGTGGGTTAAGTATACTTTACCCCGGGTACTTTCCCTCTTACCACTCTAAACACTTTGAGGACTATACTTGGTCATTTCAAACTCCATCTTGACACAATTGGACAAATGTTCTTGAGTTGGTGTTGTATTTATTAGGTTTTTGTCATATCTCTGGAAACATTTCAACAGAGTTTTGTGTAGTTGTTGTTTTTTATAACCTTTGTGCTGTAATTTATGCAACAAAGTTCTAACCCTATTGACAAAATCGCTAAAAAATGTGGTGTTTCTAGCAATACATAGGACTTGTCCGATACAAACTCCATATGCTTGTTTCTCTGGAATGTTTCCTGTCAGGTCAGGGTAGGAGATAATATCAAATTTGAACTGGTCTCTCTTCTCAAATATTTTTGTTACATACTGGTTGTTCTTTATTTCTATATCCAGATCAAGGAAAGTAGCTTTTGTATCACTTTCATTTTCCTGATTAAATATTAGTTCTTTGGGATATATGTTTTTCCAATTTCCCTTTATTTCATCTCCATTGTTTAAAGCACACAGGTCATCTATAAATCTTCTTGTGTGAGAATATGATCTTCTTGCAGCTGTAAAGTTCGTTTTTTGCCAATTCCTCCATCCATTTTGATTCATAAAAATGTAAATAAAGGTTGGCAATATATGGGACTGGTTCTGTTCCCATTGGTATGCCTACTATTTGCTGATATACTCTGGTTCCAAAGCAAAAGTATGCATTGTTGATAATGTATTCTGTCATTTGAGCACACTCTTGCTTTGTGTAAGATATTCCTTTGTTCTTACCTTTAACAAATTTAGCCTCAGCACCCGATATTTTAATATACTGACATGTGCCACCTTTGAACGCTTTATCCAACATTGAAATTAATACGTTGTTTAAGTCTGTCAAGTTGATCTTTGTATACAATTTTGAGAAATCAAAGGTATGAACTGATTTGGCATCATTCTTATTGTTGATTTTGTCAATGTCTAGTAGAATATCACTTGTGCTATCTGTAATCCACATTCTATACACTCCCATGTACATTTTCACTTTTTTGCAGTAGTTAGTATATGAATTTTTGACAAGTTTGAGGACTTTAGTGAGTCGTTTGGCAATTTGTTTAGAAACACATTACTTTGCTGCAATGATGAATCGAATTTAACAGAGTTTTTATGTATTTTGACAATTGCAAATTATGATTGGTAATTTCTTGTCCCCATTTGAGACAATGCATTTCAACTCCTTGTTTTTATCCACTTGGTCCTTGATAACAGTATCAGAGGTTCCTGCCTGTTGATAACTTTCATTATTTAATTCATTCAGTATCGTATTAATGTAGTATGGTTTACAAGTAAGTGCAATATTATTGCTAGCTTTGTCAACAGGTGTGATGACAAACTTGTCATGTAAGTCTTGTAATTCCTGACTACAATGTGAATCCTGCAGCACTTGTTTAATCTGTCTCCACTTTTGAAGAGGTCCTTTTCTCAGGTATTTAATTCTGTCATCCACTTTCTCCATTACTTCAACTTTCCATTCATCAAATGCCTTGTTACAGATTCCTTTCTTATTACTATGTTTCTTAATGAAACTGTTGAGTCCTCCTTTGATCTCCTTTCTTGCCTTTGTGAAGTTGATGTTATGTCTTTCTCTATAGTTTGGTCCTCTTTGAAACAAGTGTCTCAATTTCTTGTTTTTAATGATACTTAAATCAGCCGTGATAACATGTTTGTGGTCTTTATCCATATACTTCTTGAAAGTAGTGTCACATTCACAAGTTTGACTATTCATATTCCTGCTGTCTACGTCCACTTCATCCATTATCCGGTTGTAGTTGAAGACCTTATTACAAATACTAGAAGTGTATCTATAAGTAACTGTGACATCCTCCTGAATATAGTTGCTGACTGAATTTTCAACTTCCTGAAGTCTCAGAATACTTTGTAGATTTATGTACTCTATAGCTGGATTTTCATAGTGTATTATCACAGGATTCATGTGTATCTTTTTCTTCTTACTTTTCCACGTTTGTTCTTTCTTTAGCTTCAATTTATGTTGTATGATGTCTTGTACTAAACTGACAATCCTATCTGTTAACTTGCTGTCATTTGTTACTTCATGATCCAGCAGTAACCGTCCCAATTGCTTGAGATCCTTTTTCTTCATTTGTGGTAAAGTTTTATTGATGTAGTATGTAGTTTCTTTGATTGCAGTTTCTTGGAGTACTTTGAATACATATTCAGCTGTAAGAGATTCTTTATGTGTTCTGTGTGTACTCTTATGTTTATTCTTCTTTTTACTTCTTTTGTTGAGTATGTCATATACATTATCATTCTCTGCTCTTTGATCTATGTTCTTATCACATTGATTATTCAACCCATAGGGATATACTGTTCGGAGTTCTTTCATCCAAAATGTTTCTCTGTTCCCTACGCAATCCTGCTGTTTCCTTATTCATCTTTCCATTTGAGTATTTTCTTGGTTGTTTTATAGTTTCAATAATTTGGACTTTAAATGTTTTGTTCTTGCAAAGTCCATCAGTGAAGTGATCTTTATAGTTTCAATAATAATGGACTTTAAATGTCTTGTTCTTGCAAAGTCCACTAGTGAAGTGATCATGGACTGACGACAGACGTCGGTGGGAGGACCATAAGATAAGCTCAGCTGACTAACAAGTCAGCTGGGCTAAAAATCAGCACCACCATGTAGTGAAAATTTTGGTGGAGATCAAGTGACCACAACGTTTGAAGGGTTCTGGCTAATAGTTTTGGAGAGGTCAAAAATTTATGCAAATTGTGGATGGATGGACAATGGATGCTGGAGGACTGACCATCTGAAAAGCTCAGCTGACTGAACAGTCAAATGACCTTTAGAAGGCAAATCTGTGACAAACATGTAAATGGACCAATCAGGATGCCCTATTCCCCTTCTCTTAGTCTGCTAAGAACGCTTCGTCATGACACCCTTATGAGCGCAATTATCAACAGAATTTGACACCACCCACCAGGGGAGTCAAAGAGCTCTTATAATAATAATAATTACGCATGTAAGCCAAGGCATGATCTCACCCGGACAAGTGTTGCAGGGGACAGGGCTGTGTACGCAGAACATGGTCTCACAGATGTCAACAACAATCACATTTTTGTTCTCCGCATGATTTCACAATACCTTAAAAAAGACATCGAAAGTGACCAAACAACGAATATTTTCTTTATTAAACAGAACAACAGGTCTGTGTGTACACAGGAAAGATGACTGCATCATAAAACTATGGGACAGTTCAGGTACACACTATGCCCCAGAGCTCATGTATGCTGAAGTACTCAAAGCCTCATCTCCTGTACGAAGAAACACATCCAGTGTGCAATTTTGTGACACTCATGATCCCACAAGGTCTCTCTTTGTGCACTGCACCATATTACCCACACCCACACACGCCACACCCCGACAGCCCACTTGTTGTTCTCCCTTGTTCTTTTGGGAATCCTATCTGCCACTTTTTGTTTCAATATTTCAAGTGTCACCAATTGTAAAGGTCTCCCTTTTCTTGCCTTTGGTCTGAAGTTATATTTTCTGCAAAGAACCTCTATTCTGATAGTTCAAAAAAGGCAAGTTATGAATGATTACGATGTGACAAATCTAAAGCTCAACATGGAAATAAATCAAACCAACTTTTAAATTATATAAGTTTTGCTTCGCTTTAAAAGTTTTCACTGACGCCATTTTCCCTCCTATTAAAACACAACTTTTCCCATCTCTCCGTGACTGTTCTGGCGCACAGTTTCCCTATATAGTATATCAATCGAAGAAGAAAAGAGTTGTAGCATCAAACAAAGTGGCCTTAATGAGCACAAGGTTGAGTACAGCACTGAGTGATAGGTCATTCAAAACTCGAACTGAAAATGTCTACAGTATCAGCATGGCAATGTTTACAAACATCCACATCTAGTTCTGATCCATGACCTAGATCTTGATTCATCTCAGAATCCCACAATCAATTGAACGCAATAAATAAAGCAGACCAAGTGACATACAATAACAACTCAGTATAAGACTTCAAAACACACATCAACTTTAATTTGTGAGCAATGCACCGATATTCAAAAGCATGTGCTCGTGATGAACGACATTGCCATAATGTTCATGTGACGGTCAACATGGCAATGACCACGTGGATACCACATTGATGCGATGACACGGCAAGTGACAAGGAACCTGTCAAACTTTATACAACACATCTTCGCTCGTGTAATATACACAATGTAAAACAACAAAATATGAAATACACACACTTACTTGTGAAACTACCCGAGTAATCCTCAGGTCTTCTTCTAGTTCCACCTCTTTGCAATGGTTTCAGCAACAGGTCTTTTCATACGTCACTGTGGCTGCTTTACATATGTCATAACACATTACGCGTGTGCATAAACGATCTCCAAAATACGCTCGCTCCCACCCTAGTTTGATAATGTCAAAAGTAGACGATAACAGATCCAAAAATTCTATCAATTTTCTATTCTGATTATGTCGAAAGTAGAGGACAACAGATTAAAAAAATCTATCTATTTTCTATTCTGTCCTTTCTTTAAACAATATACATCACAGTGCAAGATTCGCGTTATTCACAAACAGTAAAATCAGTGCATTGCGCTTCTTTCCTATAACCCGAACGGTAATAAGATCTAATAACATTTTTGCTTGCGTAGCATTATTTATTTACCGACATTATGCTAAGGACATTCAAGCCGATGAACAAAACGATGGTCTTTTTGGACAAATGTAGGACTTAAAACCTATGCAAAAGACACAGAATGCCACTGATGCCGTCGGACTATTGATTCTTGGTACTAACTATCTTTGAAATGTCTTTATATATTTCCATCACCGTTCAAAAACAACTGCTTGAACCCGGCAAAATATGAAATACGCATTGCACAGTAGGACCCGGCAAATGTACCTATCACATATACACATTATAAAATCTGCACTCAAACCGGCAATATTTCATTCCATATCCGAACCGAATTCCATACTTTCTATTCAACCACTTTAAATCACTTTACATATTGCGCCAAAACAGCGCACTTGCACAAGACTCGTAAGGTAAGTGATAACTTGATTACATTTTCTCGTAGACTTTTTAGATCACTGTAACGAATGCTCAATGGATTTTCCCGTCTGATGCATCTTTGGACGTGTTCAGACTGGAAACTGTCTGGATATGCAAAAATACCATTCAAAGAACTCAGTACCCTTCGGCCGCCTTCAATCTCTTTTGCTGTAAGTGAATAGGAATAGTGTTCCATAGTATCAGGTAAAGTTACCTACCCAAATACTACTATTGTACACTTGACCTTTGACCTCAAAAACATAAAGGTCAGACATAGACGTATAATGTTGACTTTCAATAGCCTTCTAGATCACCCTATGTTGCTTCTTTTGTTTTGGGATTTAGATTTCTAGATGCACAATGTCACTCAGCAAACTTGTGACCCGTGTGTGACCTTGAAAATTAGGTCAAGGTAAATTTTGCTTGCAGTGGTGTACTATCATATGCAATTTGAAAGTCCTGTCTCAAAAACTTCTGAAGTTATAGTGGTAAACAAAATTTCAATGAATAGTCACTATGACCCAGATACTTGACCTAGTGACCTACTTTTGATTCATGACACAATTTTTGGTTATGATATATGGGTGTATAAAATTTCATGTAACTGACTTAAATACTTCCTTACTTATACCAATACCACTATTGTGCACTTGACCTTTCACCTCAAAAAGTAGATCAAATATAAAGCTATGACCTCGAATTTCAATAGGCTTCTAGATCACTGCATGAAGCTTCTTGTGTGTAGGATTTAGATTGCTAGATGCAGGCTTTCAATAGTTAGAGCGGTAATGTTGCTAAGCACATGTGACCAGTGTGTGACCTTGAGAATTAAGTCAAGGTCAACTATGCTTGGACACAAAGTAGGCCATATAGGAGTGTAATATCATGTGCAATATGAAAGTCCTGTCTCAAAAATTTATGAAGTTATAGTGGTAAAACCACGGGATGGACGGACATCTCTATTATGATACACTTATGTAGAAAAACATGACCCATATTCATAAATATCAAACCCAACAATGACAGCAAAGAGATACCAATGTGAAGAAACAAATTTCACTCCTGACTTGAGACAGGCCGTCACCCACAAAAGGCAACTGGTGGTTTTAAACCGGTCCTCTCAACCTTTGAAATATTCTTCAATAAATACAGACTATCGTGTTTCCAATATGTACAGGCCCAACCACTCAAAATCCAAATTTCATTACTTCTGCAAAAGATAAAGGACAATTGGTAGGCCTATCACTATTTTGGTTCTTCTGACTAGTTCGTCAGCTGAGTTTATAGCAAAAGTAGAAAGTAGGCCTATATCATTTTGTCATATCTATGAATCTGGAATATTATCTAATTAATAAGTTAAGTGATTGAATCACTGTTATAGAGTATCAAATGCAAGGAGTAGACTTCTACAAGTCCCTCACTAAACAATTGAAGTTCTACAGACGGATGTCTCTACTATGATACACTTATGTGGAAAAACATGACCCATATTCATAAATATCAAACCCAAATATGACAGCAAAGAGATTCCAGAGCTACCAAAGCATCAACATTCATCTTCCAATACCAATGTGAAGAAACAAATTTCACTCGTAACTTGAGACAGGCAGTCACCCACAAAAGGCAACTGGTGGTTTTAAACCAGTCCTCTCAACCTTTGACGGACGGACAGACGGACGGACAGCGCTGGGTACAACAATACCCGTCGGCCTCATAAGGCCGAAGGGTAAAAACCCATGGAGAGACTCATTGAGCTGACAAAAGTTCAAAGTTCAAAGATTTGACGTCACATTCATGTACGAATACAAGCAAGATACGGAACTTCTTTAAACAGAAAGGTCCTGATAATGTGCATAGATCAATGAAGAATATCTACATTTTACATCAGCAATGGGCAGTAATACCAGTGTTACCATTAAAAGCACAAATAAAAGAAAACAACCTACACCTTTTTAAAATCTGTTTCTTGTTTGCACCAGAATACACAATTTTTGCCGTATGTGCGTCGTTGACACAGTCTAACAGTTAGGCATTTTCAGCACTTGTGACCAGTGGCGACAGAGTATTTTCTCTTATTAAACCCTTCAGGTATCAGTCTTGTTTATTTTGCAGATATCAAATGTTAAGAATAAAGTCTTGCCACAAATCAGGACTATTATTACGACAGGAATAGTTCCTGGTTTTCAAATATTGAACTTTTTAGGTCTACTATGTACTATGTACATGAGAGGTGGTCATTACAGAGCCCCACCTAAAAAATGTACTGGCTACAAGCCATGCACACATGAGCTCAACTGAGTGTTTAAGAGCTGCTTCCCTATTGCTTACATGTAACTCTTTCAGTGCCATGCATGACTAAAGTTGATCGACTTAAGTCAAACTACTCTGAATTATCGTAAGGATCCAAGATGTATATTCCTCATAAACAGACCTTTCATTCACCAGCATGCCTGCAGTTGCAAAGAAAATATCCCAGGTCAACACCTTTTCTTGGCACACATTGGGCGCAATGCCCCCAATGTGTGCCAAGAAAAGCTGTTGACCCAGTCCAAAATTTGGTACTGAAAGGGTTAACACACCTTTTGGGTTTGATAATAAAGATGCAGCATCACTCTGAAGTGACGGCAATCGCACCATATGCAAACTTGTAAAGATGATTCTAGAAGCTATACTGTAACTGCTATACCTATTATTAGTTGTATAAACTTGCTACTGTCAATGTTTTATGGCAGCCTGTGAATACAGTCAGGATTTCGGTGCCAGGATTTTGCAAGAGTTTGCAAGAATCTATGTGAGTTTATGCCTATTGCCTTTGTAATCAAAAGCCAAGTTTAGGAGAATCTTTGAGAGAATGGATTTTTGGATTCTCACAGAAATTCTAGTCCTGGGATTTCACTGTATCCTCAATCTAGCTTCCCATAAATCTACTATATTTTGGAAACATATTGCCGCTGGTGACTCATTGGCAGTTAAGGTCTGCCGATCTGTCCAAGTTGCTCACTTTAGTATCTCCCCACAACTCTTTGAGCACATTTATATACATCACTGGCACTGTCATGCATATGAAAGGTAAACTAGCCTACAGCCACTTAAATGTCTGGTTAATCAGGGAATCATGTTAGCACTAACATGGCCAGGCAATGTTTTATCAGAGAACCAAACTACATCAGTCAAATGGCAAGTCAAGCCATTGCCATTATACACTGTGTTATCATACTTAATCTGGCCTTTCATGTTGGAAAGGGTCTATAGACAGCCTGTCACAGGTACATCATCAAAGTGTCCTGAGGCAGGGCTAGTCACTTCAGGAGGCTTCAGCTGCTACTTAACCATTTCCCCCTTGAACTGGCCAAAACTGGC
This sequence comes from Hermodice carunculata, assembly GCA_964020975.1. Classification (NCBI taxonomy): domain Eukaryota; kingdom Metazoa; phylum Annelida; class Polychaeta; order Eunicida; family Amphinomidae; genus Hermodice; species Hermodice carunculata. Next base: position 96,141,232 of record OZ026623.1, on the reverse strand, counting down.
GGGTGGTCAAATGTTGTCTGCTTCAGTGTTTTTCACTAATAATTATGTCCATAGTAATGAAAAAGGATTTGACTGAGAATTGTAGATGAGACCTATCAAAATCACATATCTGCCCCAGGTCAACAACTTTCCTTGACATGGGTTGGGCATTTAGTGCCCAACCCATGTCAAGGAAAGCTGTTGACCCAGTCTTCATTCAAGGGGAAGGGTTAACATGCAGTTGGGACCAGTATCAAATATCACATTTTTGCCAACATGACCAAAAAAGGAAATCTTAATTGGGCACAAACTGGAAATAGCATTTTACTGCCTCGCCTGCTGGACAAGTTTAAAATCTTCATGCTGAGGTGCTAAAAATTGGCATTTTGTTATCCTATAATTGCATTTCATTCCACTGTTTTGTCAAAATAGCATAATCCTATCTGGAGGGACCCTTGCCTGAGAGAAAACTTTCTTGGGAAACCAATGACAATTCATCCAGGTCTTATTCTTACCGTGACATTTTACCTGATGTTAAAATACCAAGAACCACACTACTTTTGCCACCACGGAGTGGCCTATCAAAACAGAGCAGTATTATATACATTGTGGTCTCTGAAACCAGAAAATAACATACATGGTGGTCTGCCAAACAGGCAATACTATACATGGTCACCACTCAATACTAGCAATACCATATACATGGTGTTCTCTTAGCAAGCTGCCAGTATCTGGTTTCGCACACAGTGTGCACCTGGGCACTCTTTTACTCACTTGGGATGATTGAACATGCCTGGGCTCCTTTATTTTTGTGGTTCATTCCAAGTGATGAACACTAATTACTAGGTCAGATATTGCATGATTTATAAATCTGTAAACTTTCTACTTCAATTAACCTGAAAAATTTGATGCCGTAGAGAATGTCAACAGTCTGATCTTAAGTGTGGTCATTTTTTTTGCCCAGCAACACAGGCCGTGCAACACGAGTGCACACAGGCATGCTCCCAGGCATGATTTTCTGCCATGTACGTCTATTTTTTCCAGTCTTCAATCACGAGTTTAATTCCTATCTTGTTCTGTCATACAAATTTGTTCCATTCAAACATTTCAATAAAATTAAAACAACAACATTTTGCTAAAAACATCAATAACTGACGCATCAGAGACAGCGATCAAGAACACATCGTCATCATGTCTATGGCTATGCATATCTTCATTTTGTCACCATGCAGTCTGCGTATTTTCCTTGCCTTCTGTAACAAATTGTCACTCCTGCTTTTAGCTCTGTCTATATATTTGTTTGATCAAAGTTTTTTTTGTGAAAATACAATGTAAAAATTTAGCATTTCGGTCCAATAATCTTCACCTTCCCAACATTGCGGCCACGAGAGAGGCACATGGGGAACAACAAGTTTGCTTGGACAGTGAGCTGCACGTGATCAAATCCACCAAATGAGGAGCCTGGAATGTCCCGAGTGCATTTCTAATGAGGTAAAATAATGTCTCCATTCCCATTCTGGGCCATTTTTGGAGGGATACCCCAGGAATATTTTTTTCTTAGCCTATAAGAGAGCTTGTTACATAGAAAGACGAATACCTGAGGATTCCAGCAGTATAAAACATAATGGCAGATGATGCAAAACATCATGAGCGCAAAGTTATGAAGTTTTGAGGTAAATTTTACAGTTGTGTCACACAAAATGTCATGAAAAATGTGCGGTTGTTGGATTTTTATCCATTTGATTAGAATATATATTTTTACTACAAAATTGAAACATACATCCACAAGTATGGCAGTTTGTCTGCAATAAAATGCACATGCTTGCAGGTGAATAAACATTGCGTGCTAGCAAGAAGCTGATGAAGGTTGGCTTGAATGGTGTGCGCACGAATCGACAACAGTGGCAAACGATGTTCACATACACGACGAGTGTGCTCAACAAAGGCTTGCTAGGGGTTAAAAAAGGCAAACCTAATATTACCCCTTAAGGTTACTATACATAATGGTCTCTCAAAACAGGCAATATAAAGCATGTATTTACCCTCTGACTCGTGTTGGTCAATCAATGATGGACATTGCTAGGCCGGTTATCACTATACATGTGTGTGACATGTACAATGAACATAAAAATGTCTTTTTTTTTCAGAATTGTCCAAGGGAACTATTACCACAAGCCCTCCCGCCGGATTCCAAAAGTTCAAAATCTGCTTTTTCACAAACCAGCCTTTTATGAGAAGTTTATAGGACAAGCCTTGCCCAAGCTATTCCCTGCACATGCTGAGTGGGATACTGAACCAGGCACTTAGGGGAGTGCTGTCTTCAACCCACTATCCTGTTTTGGTTTTTATTTTCAGACCCATAAAACTATATAAATTCTTGTTGTTTGGGATCTTTACAGTATATATACACCAAGAAAAAATTTTTACATCCTTTTTCTTTTTGGCAAAAAAATGGACATTTTACAAAAGGCTTCGATTTGGAGATTTTTCTTGGGATTCTCAAAAAATATAGTACTTAAAAACTCGAAAATTTGCAAAATGAAACTTCGTAGTCATGTCCAGGCTCAGTTCCTTCACTTTTTCCATAAACGCAATAGATAAATTGTAATCAAATATTTCTTATGATGCACGTGAAGATGAACATTTCTTCACGTTTAGAGGGGCATAAAACTGCCTAAAAAACACATTCCAAAACCCAAGGAACCAGTCCTGGGCATGTCTACGAAGTTTCACTTTGCAGATTTTTGAGTTTCTAAGTACTATATTTTTCTATAATCCTGAGAAAAATCTTCAAATCGGACCCTTTTGTAAAATGTCAATTTTTTGCCCCAAAAAAATGATTTTAAAAATTTTCTTGGTGTATATATAATCTAGTAATCAATCCTAAGCAACAAGAATATATATAGTTTTACGGGTTTAAAAACCAAAACCAAAACAGAGAGCTGGTTGAAGACGGCATTCCTTTAAGTACCTAACTTTGATTGTGCCACCTTAACAACTAGACCACCAATTTTAAACGATTTATAATATATATAAGATGACGAGGATGAAGGCCCCCACCCCCCACCCCGGAAGCCACTGATTAACTTTCAAACAACTTTTAACAATTTGAAAATACTTTTTACACATAACAATTGAATTCATATTGTTCCAGGTAAATGGTCAATGCAACATATAGGAAGAGTGCACAAGGACAAAGAGACAAGAACAGACAACTTTAACAATTTTATTCAAACTAAGTACAATCATGGTCAATATATGTTTAACTTTATCAAGCCACGGTACGTCAGTAATTACAAAGAAGTACAGCTTATCAACTACATGATGTCATCACAGGATCACAAAAAGAACAGTAGAGTGACGTACCAGAGTATCAGCAAGAACATTTCTATTTATAGATTCAGAGCCTCAGAGAACTACAGAATTAGCACATTGTCAGAGAGCCTCATTCACTCAGTTAAGCAATATAATCCATTAAAAATTTTGGGTGGCCTCCAAAATCCTTAGGAAGGGGCACACAGCCCCGAAATGTGTCGTCGGAGGCAACCCTCCTCTCTATTCCTCTACCTCAGTCTTCTGACCTGTGACTTATTTTTATTGTGAAGTTTTAATCATTTTCATGGTAGACGTTTATGTCGTTTGAACACTCTCGCATAGGAGCCTCAATGTTGTCTACTACTATAATCACACATAAAAATGTCTGTAAATCTGGAAACTGCTCCTCACTTTTTTAACCTATGTACACAGACTTTAGCATGTGCAAGCAGCTTCAGCCAGTGTTGTCAAACTGAACACATGGGGGCCATGATGATCCTGTGCTCTGCTGACTGGAATCTGCTGGTTCTGCAAGTGCATACTTTACTGCCCTATAACGTGCTGTACTAATGCTTGCCGATAGGTGACAAAATGTTTGATATCACCAGACAGTGTTCATTGCAGAATTGACAACAAGGCGGCACCTGGAGCCCACACCTATGGAAATGTAGGGCTGTATGTGGAGGGCATCCTTGCCAGGGCCAATGGCATGAAGCCATGCTAAAGGGTCCAGGTTCATACCGCCCCCACCCCCTGCCAACTTTCATCCCATTTTAAGACTGTCCATCATGTGGAGTCTAGGATTAGCCTCTGCCACCTGCCAGTTTAATGAGACATTTCCTGTCAGGAAATAAATAGATGGAAGCATGGGTGAAAATTAACTGAACCTGGCTGTACTGAATTTCACTGAAAAGTCCCTTCCCCTATTCTTTATAATGGTCACCTCAGACTCCACTTTACTAAATTCAGTCTCCTGACTGAAAACTTTCACCCATGTGGAAGTATTTCTGCATGGAAAAACTGCAAAACAAGGTCTGTTGGTACCTTGTTCATTCATGGAAAAAAAAACACGACATAAATCCTTGTGACCAATGCAATTTACCTGAGTTTTTCGCCAGCTTAAAGAGTACAAGTGGAAGTTCTGGGTACATACAACAGTCAGGAGAGTCATTAGATGAAAAATATCAGAAGCCGAAGTTGGCGCAGAGACAAGACTATCTGGCACATAAATACACACTGTGCCTGGCTTAGTCTGCAGCACCTGCCATTTTATTTCATCTCCAGTTTTGACTGTTTCCTGTCGAATTGACATAAAAGTGACCAACTAACAAATAACAAGGCAAGCTAGATAGTCTCAAGAGGTCAGGGGGTGACTATTATTTCATAAATGAGGAAGCACAGGGTACTCAGAAGAGGCATTCTCAGGTTTTCCAGACTTTACATGAGAAAATAATGTACACATTAGTTACACCATTCTAAATTCTGCAATGGTATCAGATAATGGACAGATTGAGGTATAATGATATACTGAACTGTTGCATAATACAATCCTTGCACGTGGATTTTACAGCCATGATCCGAGTACACCTTCCGCCACCCCCACCAAAAGAAACACAGAAAACTTTTTTTTTTCTTTTAATATGCAGTTCAAAAATGTGAAAAATTCATAAGAATGCATTCTTTGGGCCATTATTCACTAATATTTCTGTACCTTGTTAACCAGTGTTTATAACTATGGACACCTGATGTTAAACAGTCAATTGGTTAAACCTTTTGCCCCTTTTAACGTGCTCGAAACCCACTGTGGTCCAATTCCCACTGCTTCAGTGTTTCTGACTTATTATTACAGAAACAAATACATGTAACAACTAGGAAAGATGATTTGCTGCATAGCAAATCAGTGTGTGTGTCTTCAAAGCATATTAGTATGGTAATGTACAACTATTCCACAACACAGGAGTAGAAGTTGGAATGGCATCTCTATCTATTATAGCTTTGAGGATATTCAAGATTTAAAATTTCTAATGGTGCTATTTAGCATAATTTAACTTGCTACAACTTTTACTTTAAATTCATTAGGTGCGCGATGGGCAACAACCCCCTAGCAGAGGTTAGAATGACATCTCTATCTATTACAGTGTTGAAGATATTCAAGATTGAAAATTTCAAATATTTAGATTGCTACAACTTTTATTTTAAATTCATTAGGTGCGCAATGGGCAACAGCCCCCTAGTAGAAGTTGGAATGACATCTCTATCTATTATAGTGTTGAAGATATTCAAGATTGAAAATTTAGAATGCTTCTAATTAGCATAATTTAAATTGCTACAACGTTTGTTTTAAATTCATTAGATGCGCAATGGTCAATAACCCTCTAGTAAAAGTTAGAATGACATCTCTATCTATTATACTTTTGAAGATATATAAGATTTAAGATTTCAAATGCCCCTAATTTGCATAATTTTAAACATCTTCATTCCTTTGTATAAAACGGTCAAACTCCTTGTATGGAGGTACAATCATGCCAAGTTTGGAGTTTCTATGTATAACAGTGTTTGAGAAAAGTGTCAGACAAATTTGCTTTGAAGGAAGGAAGGAAGGAAGGAAGGAAGGAAGGAAGGAAGGAAGGAAGGAAGGAAGGAAGGAGGGAGGGAGGGGAGAGGGAGGGAGGGAGGGAGGGAGGGAGAGAGAGAGAGAGAGAGAGAAAGAAAGAGAGAAAGAAAGAAAGAAAGAAAGAAAGAAAGAAAGAAAGAAGGAAAGAAAGAAAGAATTTCTGGAAAAACAAAAAAGTGTAAGTTGACACACACACTTTAAATACAATGACAACTAAAATGGACTGATTTTGTAGGACAAAATCACGTCTCCCAGTCACCCACATGACCCTGTGACCTTGAGATTTGGGTCCAGGTCCACCATCTGCAATCCTAGCCTAGGTTCTGGATAAGATGCATCATTCTACTAATAAGTTGGATAAAATTTGAGAGCTCCTTCTTGAGTTATCATCAGGAAACTAAACTTTCATGTGACTGATCCTGTGACCTTGACAATTAGGGCAAGGTCATCCTTTGCAATATGACTGTTGCAATGCCTTGCTAAGATGCACTATCACCAAGTTTGATTAGATTTTGTAAAATCCTTCTCAAGGTTTTCATCTTGAAACCAAACCTCACTGAAGTGACACTGTGACCTTGAGAGCTACCTCAGGGTCACCCATCTGAAATCCCAACCTGGACAATGGTAGGTTGCATCATTATTTTTTATGTTCAGAATGAGCGAGACTTGAACTTGCAACCTTTGGCATCAGTCGCCTAGCTGAAATGGGAAGCCAACATATCCACTCAACCAAATCCCCATTCTTAAAAAGAATGGTTCAATGGAGGTAGCTATGTGTGAGTGCCATATCAACATGGTTATGCAGTTTATGTACTGAGTCAGCATTTATTTCTGAAATCGGGGACTTAAATACACCAGCATTAAGGAAATGCCAGAAATATATTTTTTATGTTTGGAACGAGCAAGACCCAAAATTGTAACACTTGGCACCAGTCGCCTATAGCTGAAATGAGAAACACCCATATCTACTCAACCAAATCCCCATTCTTAAACAGAATGGTTCAATGGAGGTAGTTATGTGTGAGTGCCATATGAACACGGTTATGCAGTATATCTACTGAATATGTTGCATCAACGATTATGTCTTGTTTGATTAAATTTGGTGAAATCCTTCTTGAGTTATGGCTGGAAAACTACGTGCTGATGAAAGGAAAAAAAAAACAACAAGAAGTAGAAGAAATAGATACAAATACAATGTACAGGCTGCCTCCAATACTTCATGCCAGAAGACACAATTGTAGAAGAGACCTATCACGATGACATGTTCCACATCAACAGGTTTCTTTGACATGGGCAGAGTGCTTAAAGGAAGGCTTTCATGAACCTTAAATTCTAGCCCTAATTACTAGGATATGTGTTGAAGTATTCAGACATTTTTTGGTATCATTTTCCTTTTCTCTCTTTTTTAAAGGAACATAAAATTTCCATTCTGTGTCGAGTGCACTATTGGTAAATGGTAGAGCTGCAATGTGCTCTGCAGCCTGGGTTTGATTCCTGGCCAGAGAAGCAAGTGGAAAGACTTTCTACCACAGTGACTGTGTGCAGTGGTTTTCTCTGAGTCCAATCAGTTTCCTCCACCAAATAAGTAGGTAGGAAAGTATACACCATCATCTGTCCATGGAGAGATATTAATATAGGCTTGGCCTGTTTTGCAATCGATGTAAAGATGTGGGTCTATACTTTTTATACATTCTAACAGCAAGATGTCCATCATTAGTTGAAACCATGCAACCAATAATTATGTTGTGCATTGTGTTGATGGAACATCCATGGTAACTACCACTGAAGAGTGAACAGTATTGTCGGTGCAACTCTGCAGAAAAATGCAACATAAACAAGCTGCAGCACACCACACAGTAAAGTGTCACAACTACTCTAGCCTGTCAGATTAACACTCAGGTGTGTGAATAATTAATTGACCCGTTGTGTTTTCTACAATTATTGTGTCAACACTGTAGCACAGCCTTGTCTTTGATAAGAGTTCTGTTTTTATCCCATGATCCTTGAATATACCCATGATGCCTAAAGATACCTTTGAAGTTCCATACACCCGGTACTTCCTGTGATTAAGACAATTTAACAGATTTCCCTCAAAGAAATTTGGTAAATAGATTGAAACATCAGTCTGTTGCATTTTTCCATATGTGAAGTCTTTGTTATGATAAAATTGTTACATCAAAAATGATAATTCATGAGAGCCTTCCTTAACTCTTTACCGACCTTCGTACTGAAAATCGGTATTATAATACCGATGACGTCATCACTTGTTTGATGGGTTGTTGTGCAAGAATTATGCCCTGATTTCCTTCCTAACTAATGACATAAAATATATTTTTGCATTTTATAACAATTTGTACATGATTGGGTGCTTTTATGTTGTTATTTACAAAAATCCCGAACTTTGAAAACGTCCGTTGACCGAGTGGCGTGTTTACGGCGCCATCTTGATTTTTGTCACTTTGCGTCGGTTGCTGCGAAGATGACCTCGATAGTAACTCGCCACAAACAAATCAACTTCCGTGCTTTGGCAGCCGGGGAGCAATCATCAGACTCAGAAGTTGATTATGAGTCTACTGAAGAAGTTTCCACAGATTCCGAAGAGCCGACAACTTCTGAATCAGAGCCAGAAAGCGACGGTGATGCAAGTGGGCGGTCCCTAGCGACAAAGCAGGACACTTTCAGGTAGCGTGTTCAACAGTGATGCTCGTTTGAACTTGTCTTGTTGAATGTTTTGAATGTCAGTTGTGGAATCTGTCACCGTAATCCCCTCCATTCAATTAGTAGAAAAGATCTGCTTTGTTTCGGAAGTTCTAGAGCCGAAAATTACGTTCAAACTGCCAAAACCTTTCTCTAAAACACATCATTGTGAATTAGCTGATCGAGCGTGCATGAGGAATGTAGGTCAGAAAAAATGTAAACAATAAATCTGGGTCACTTGTCACCAGGCACGTGTATCAGAGGGAAACATTCACCGTGTAGACATACTGGTGTGTATTGTCTATTAATAAAAACTAGTGCGATCAAATGCCAATATTTTGTAGTCTTGTCCAAATGTAAAAAAAAATATGAATTTTATAATTTTAGGCCTATCAACAAAAATATAAAAAGGCAAATTATAAAAATATGAGAAACTAACCCTAGTACTGGTAAGAACTAGTGTGATCAAGATGCTAACATTTTATAGTCTTGTCCAAATATAGAAGAAAATTATAACTTAGACCTATCAATAAAAGTGTAAAAAAGTATTTATAAAAGAAAAAGAAATTACCTCCATGCTAAGCCCTCACCTCCTAAGGCCAGTGCACATATCACAAGGATCCCGGTGATATCTTCTTATTTGTTTACTGTTTAGTGTTAATTGCGAGCAGGAAGTACACTGTACATATTTGTTTTATAACTTTTATGCCTAAGTGATGTCATCAAGCCAAAAGAAAATAAATATTTTTCATTGATTTTCACATTTTTATGGTCTGACATTTATAAGTGAATTTATTTCAGGTTCATTTAGGTTTGCTTCATACATAAAAGAGACACATCAAACATAATTATTTAATTTTAAGGCCTACATCTGATTGTGATGACTATGTCTATCGTGAGATTATCAGAATTTACAGTTTTTACAGAACATTTTGGGTGTTTCAGATCAATGAACTAACTCCCAAATATCATGTGAGAAAAATATAATGGTGTACACTAAAACTGCTTATTGTTTTGTTGAATTCTTTTGTTTGTTTCTTTTTTACATGACAATGGACTGCTTGAGGAGGAGAAGTGAAACTTCAATGCTGAAGCCCAAATAAGAATGCTAACTGTAATGTGCTCAAAATAGTGTTGCCATTTCTATAGCATTCTTTGTTTGGGATAAGGCAAGAACACCAAAGTGTCATGTAGGCCTACATGTTTGTGCAAGCGTTTGGAAGAAACCAAGGAGATGGCATGGTGCTGGATTGATGTTGCGTGGACTGAGAATAAGCTGATCTGATGACAGGATAAAGATAATCAGGCGGTTTTGCTTTTATTATTTATTAAAACAAATGGTTAAAAGTATAATTTTAATTTTTTTTTCTGCTGAATAAAATATGATTATTTAATTAACTTATAAGCAATGTGCTCCAGCTGCCCTTGGCAGGTGGAGCACATGGCTTACATGGTAATTAAAAACTATAACTTTTTTTTTGAGGCAAGAAATTAATCAGTCAACATATACATTCTTAAAACATAAAATATGTGTCTTTGTCAAATCAATCACAGATTTATATACATATTTAATCCTTAGTATTACATGTATTTGAAAGATGAATCCAGATTTTTTGTCTTTTAATATTGGTTAAAATACAATATTTTGATTAGCCTAATGAATAATGTGTGCAACTCAAGCTCAGTTGATAAGTTTCCTTTACATTGCAGTACTATGACTCAGGGTAGTACCACAATATAAAGGTAACTTATGAAATAGAATTAAACAATCAGATATGTAAAAAAAGGCCTAAAATATTGTAACTCTTCTCTTTTCAGTGTCAAGGGGTACACTGATGAAGATGAACACCCTGATCCGCCACCAAAGTTTGCTCCTTCCAGGGAGCCAGGGGTTCATATACCTAATGTTATAACAAGAGAGGAAGTGCGGCAGTTTCTGACTCCAGCGAGTATTTTCAAACTGTTTTTTACCATAGACCTAGTCTCCAAGATCTGTGAGTTTACCAATTCACATGCTATGGCAGCCCTAAAGTCCAGTAGTGACTATCTTGTCGAAGGTTGCTGGGTGTTTGTCACCCCTGAGGAAATGTACCGGTTTCTTGCCTTGTTGATGTATATGTCTATTGTGTCGGCACCATCAGTTGAGAAGTATTGGTCCAAATCCTCGTTGTACCATGGTCTCTGGGCCAGAAGGTTTATGACCAGGAAACGTTTTCGAGCTATTTTATCCTTTCTGCGCGTATCTTCATATGGTGAAAATCATGTCACTGACAACAAGCTCTACAAAATACGCTTCATTTATGACCACATCAAACTTGTCTGTAAACAGCTGTACCAGCCTCATGAAAATTTGTCTGTGGATGAGAGAATGGTCCGTAACAAAGGAAGATTTGGTTTCAGACAGTATATCCGGGATAAACCGACCAAGTGGGGGTTCAAACTGTGGGTATTGGCGGAAAGTTCTTCGGGCTATACTTGTGATTTTGACATTTATACCGGCAAAGACCGCACTGGTGTCTCTACTAATGGCTTGGCATATGATGTTGTAATTAGATTATGTTCTCATTATTTTCGACAATGGTATTTTGTATTTTTTGATAATTTTTATACGTCTTTGCACTTATTGAAATCGTTATTTGGTCACTGTGTCCGTGCTTGTGGAACAATTTTGGCCAGCCGACAAAAATTTCCAGAAAAATTAAAAGATGTTAAAACTTGGTCAAAGCATGCAAGACGGGGAGACATGCGATGGGGCAGGGAGGATGAAATTGTTCTTTGTCAATGGAAAGACAATAAGCCAATTACATTAGCTTCAAACTCACATGTAATAGGGCACCATGGGTATGTTCAACGAAGGGTAAAAGAAAACAATGAGTTCAGACGCCATCAGGTGCGACAGCCTGGTATAGTTGGAGATTATAATAAAAACATGGCAGGTGTAGACAGATCAGATCAGCTCATTGCACGGTATAATTCCCTCCGAAAAACAAAGAAATGGTGGAAAACTCTATTTTTTCATTTGGTGGATATTTCAAAAGTCAACTCTTATATAATTTTTAAAGCCTGGTGCCAAAAGCATCCACATATTGCTGAATTGCAACGGCCAAAGCGTTATTCCCAGTTGGATTTCATTGAGGAACTTGTCCGTGAATTGGCTGGCTTGTCTGTTTCTGAGCCAGTGCCAACAGCTTCTGCTCCAGGTCTTAATACTGCTGGCCATAGCATTGCTCCAATCTGGAATGAAGTTCATAGAAATTGTAAACTTTGTTACAAAAGACACAAGAAACAAGTTATGACATTTGTTTCTTGCGACTTTTGTAACACTGCCCTGTGTTTCAATAGAGACAGAAATTGTCTTGCTGAGTATCACAAAAATGTTTAGGGCTACATGTAGTTGTGGCCAGTGTTTATTACTTGCACACATGTATAAGGTTTCTCTTATGCAAATAAAAACATCATATTGCTAGACAAGGCAGTGTATTCATTCTTGCTTAGTATGAATCTGATATAATTAGGATGGAAATGTGAATGTGCTACATGCCACAGTGGTCACTTATAAATGTGAAACATATACCTTGTGGGTTGGTTATGATCTGATCTGTCTACACCTGTTGAATACAAGTACAAATCTATTATAACCATGCTGCATTGTTATAATAGATTTGTATGGTATCTGATAAATTTGAATGTATTAACCTTGACTCTTTAGCTTCCAGCTTGTTTCGTAAAATCCTATAAATGATCTCATATTCACATTCTTTATTCAAATCAGTTTTTATTTAAATACCAACATGCATATGTTCAGAAGTCAATGTTTTTAATTACTTTGTAAGCCATATGCTCCAGCTGCCAAAGGCAGCTGGAGCACATGGCTTAGAAGGTAACTGAAAACATTGAACTTTGTGTTCCAGCCCTGAAATTAGGGCTATGGTGGTGAAAGAGTTACATATATTCATATTAATATCAGATACCATGCAGGGTTATATGTTGCCTAGAACAAGTAATCTCAAGACCAGTAAAATTTTTAAGAGGTATACAAGTTTATCCCGTTACTTGGCCCAAAAGTCTGAAAAGGTGTTTATAGCAAGTAGCTAGAAAAAAGTTTATAACCATACATGATATCTGATAACTTTGAATGTATTAAATACATTCAAATTTATCAGATACCGTGCATGGCTGTATGTTGTATCCATTGGCATAAAGGAAGTTAGGCCTAACTTTCAGTTGTCTTGTTTATGTAGGGACATATGTCAAAAACCTACTCAAAACCTCCAATGTACAGATATATATGTCATTAGGTGATCAATAATAATAAAGTTGTATTATTATGCTTACATACATGTACAGGTTTATTTGGTTCCTGTGCTGGTCCATGTACATGATGTATTTACTTTGTCTGGAATATATCTATGGAATGATAAATCTTTGTTATAATGAATGTGACTTGAGTGACTTGACTATAGTTAATTCTGGAGTGCGGTCTTTCTGTGTAATTGGTTTACTGTGAGCTCATCTGTCAGTTAGACGAACTATACTTTTGGTAACGTGCCATTCGATAAACTCTAGTACACTGGATTACAGTAGTATGTTTCAAGCCTGAAAACTTTGTGTATTTTAAAAAGAATTTTCATATTGAGTCAGTTGAGAGTAATAAAAGTTCTCTTTGGTGTTAGAAATGAGAATTTGTATTTGTTGTTTTGTTGCAGTTGAGTCAAATTGTATTGACATAAGCATGTATAACTAATACCTGTTCTGGAGATTATGAGGCTACATGTAAGTAATGTAGATTTTGCCAACATTGACCATTTTTATACCTCATCTACTCCAAAATAGGTTGCCAATTACTACATTTAAAAAGAAACCACTGTATGTGCTTTTATGATAGCAGATAGTAATGTTCAAATGTGGCAGACATTTTGTTGTTCACAATTGAGAATGAAATTTTGTCCCATACTCACAATATCAGTTACCTGGCGGCCATGTTGGAAGGTCACGTGACCAACTAATTTGCATATTTACAAATTTTTAATTAGATTCTCTTGTTGAGGGTCTGCAAATTTCCTTTTTGTCACTAGAAGTGAGAATATTTTGCTTATTTATTACATTGAGATAAGTTGCATTGATGTTCATGTTTACTGTTTACTTAATGGTACATCACATCTGAATTTTGGGCAAAATTTACTATTTTATAATGACCTGCTACAAAAAAAATATTTGCCCTATCCCCACAAAAGAAACATATTTCAACAGCAGAGAACATGTACTTTCTCAAAATAACGAACAATATTGTTCAAATGGTGAAGCCATTTTTTTTTCTTTATAAGGAAGTATGAAATTTTACCCCAAGTGCTCAATTTCAGCTAGATTGGCGGCCATATTGGAAGGTCACGTGACCACCTAATTTGCATATTCATAATTTTTTTTACGCTAAAAAAAATCTTACATTGTGGTCTTGATATTGGTATATGAGACATATATGCGAAGGTAATAAAACTTTGCTTAGCTATTTCAGCATTCTTGTATGCATTGTACCTTTTAAAATTGCCCCCAAACCCAAGGTCTGTAAAGAGTTAACACCCACCCCATTGCTTCCTCTTTGTGCTTGACAAGATATGACTGTCAATCAACAGGTATCCTTGGCACTCCCACCCCACCACACACTCAACGTGTTCAGAGCACACCAGCAATTAAGCTACCAACTCCATCTCCAGGGCATCAGTTTGTAAAAATTTCAGGACAATATTATTTCAAGTAACTGTAGTGTGTTTTCACAGTCTGGGGTACCAGATGCATCAGCATTTGGAATAATCTGATTTGGATTAAATCTAGTGGAATGTAAGTTACAAATGATTGGAATTATAGCCCGGACATGATATTAGAAGGATATGTCACTGTGACCCAGATACTTGACCTGGTGACTAGGGGTGCCACGATACAATCAACAATGATTATTGCCAGACAAAGTGTTTTATAGCCAGCCTCAAAAAAAGAATGTTATATGATACAGCACCATCAATATCGATACGTTTATCGTGGACCTACAGTACCTCCATGCACCAGTTCACCGATTAATCATGGCACCCCTAGTAATGACCTATGTTTTGTGCATGACACACCCTTGTCTACAGATAAATATCTGTGTAAAGTTTCATGACTCTAAAGTAAAGATGAAAGAAATTAATACCTGAACATAATATGAGCATATGTCACTGTGGCCTAGATACTTGACCTAGTGACCTACTTTTTGTGCACGACACACCCTGGCCCCAGGATAAACATATGTGCCAAGTTTCATGATACTCTGCCGAATGACAATAGAGTTATAGCCCGGACACAAAGTGTGGATCTCTTGCACAGAAAAAGTAACCACTATAATTGTTCAAGAACAACAACCTGAACATAGCATGAAGGACACATGAAGCAGTGGGATCTTGTCTTACCACAGACAACTTCCAATTCCAGATCCTGAAGATTAATTTCAAACTTGTCACACTTTTGATTGGTGAATAAATAGATCTAATAAATTGACAGCTACTTCAAATTACCAAAACACTTCCATTTATGCAACAACTTTGAATGCAGAGTTCCATCTTTACTGCAGACAGTTTCTGCATAGCCTTGTGTTACATTAAGTATATAGGTTTATTAGATAGGAATGCATATTTCTGTGATATTTGACCTAGAAATGAAGTCACTTCAGACATAACCTTAAATAGATTGCCACTTCAATTTAACATTTGTGATTTTGTGAAACATTAAAATCATTTCTTGCTGTACTTGGACAGCGGTCTATGCTTTGGACAACCACCAAGCAGCAACCTTATTCCTCTTAGCTGAGGCCAACCATACAGATATGTTCGTTTCTGGTAACCCTCTCTTCTAGCTTGAAAACATGACCAAAAAGTGCCATACGGAATTTCAACAAGGTACAAAAAAAAGTTGACTTCCCAGTGACTTTTAGTCAGGTTGAATAATGCTGAATCTAATTTTTTACCCTTAATTTAGATTTTTTTAATGGTGAAATCTGCTTGTTTACCCTTAATTTATAACTAAAGACGTAAAAAAAAAAGATACATTTACATACAATCCTCCCTCCTTCATCTGTTTTCACAGAGTGTAGAAAAATCCTCCCTACCCTATTACTTCATAAAATTTGTGTTACTGGAAACCAAAAATATTTTCAAGGCTGGCCTGATGGCCCTAAGTCCAACTTGTAATGAACTGTTTGGTGCCACACTTCTGTGACTTCCTTGATATGGTCTCTTCCTCCTTTGTTACTACGGAAATGCAGCACCTGACAATAAATACCTCTAAATTTTGCCTCAATGTCATAGACATCAATCTGTCATGATAACCTATCAGTTTGTCAGTAACTTCCTCATTTACAATTGCAAAATTTGCCAGAGAAGGAGTCATCAGGTAATAAAATGTGTATTTTATCAGTGTTTGCGTACCTGTGGGTTTATCCATCTTTGATATTGCTTCACCAGAACTTTAACACACAATAATATTATTCTTAACATCAAATGATTTATAATAATTTGAAAACTTCCTCCTTGATAATGGTGACATTTGCAAAGCAAAGAGCTAGTGCATAAAGCTGGTGGCACAATGTGAACATGTGTCTGCATGGCCTGTGTCCATGTGTCTGCATGGCCTGTGTCCATGTGTCTGCATGGCCTGTGTCCATGCGTCTGCATGGCCTGTGTACATGCGTCTGCAGGGCCTGTGTACATGTGTCTGCATGGCCTGTGTACATGTGTCTGCAGGGCCTGTGTACATGTGTCTGCAGGGCCTGTGTACATGTGTCTGCAGGGCCTGTGTACATGTGTCTGCAGGGCCTGTGTACATGTGTCTGCAGGGCCTTCATCTGCTGGCCGTGGACCTGACGGCTTGTCAAACTTTGATCCCATTTCAACAAATGTTTCACACACACTTGATTCATACTCCACATCAGATGTTAAACATTTGAACACTTCCTCATTCACAACTGTACATGGTGCCAAACAGAGAAAGAGTCACAAATCTGTATCGCATCTATTACCCATCTGCCTATCTGTAACAAAATATGTATTACATCTATTACCCATGTACCAGTCTGTCACAAAATGTAAACATCTATTACCCATGTACCAGTCTGTCACAAAATGTAAACATCTATTACCCATCCACTTTATCTGTAATAAAATCTGTATCACATCTTTGACCGTGGCACCTACCTGTGGGGCTTTCCATACTTACACCTAGTGTGACTTGACTTTAACTCTTTCACTGCCAATCAAGTCTAAAGTAAATCTCCTACAGTTGATCTAGTCTGAATTATCATTAGGATGTCAGATTCATATTCCTCGTAAAAAGACCTTTCGTTCAAGTACCAGTATGCCTACAGTTCCAGAGGGAATACCCCAGGTCAACAGCTTTTCTTGGCGCCCATTGCGTCCAATGCACGCTGAGAAACGCAGTTGACTCAGTCCAAAATTTGGCACTGAAAGGGTTAACCAGTATGCAAGAATCATCCTTTATGTCAGATGATCAAAATATGCCTGGCTTTATGTGGAAAGGTCTGGATTTCTTCTATTCCACTCTGAGAAATGATGGGACTGTGACGTGTACAGAAGGCAAGAGCAGGAACAAGAGCTTTGTCTGTAATAACTGCCATACTCAAAACATAGTTATTTCATTTCATAAAGATTTTTCAGTTCCTTATGATACTCTGTATTCTAATCATCCACATCTATTTTCACTTTCATGATGTGATGTTACTCTGTACATCTTCACCCCCCCCCCCCCCCTTCCCCAGCATTCAACACCAGAATGGCTGCTGGTTCAGTCTCCACAGGTTAACGACAAATGTTCAAACAAACTGCAGCAAATTTCTGGTTTCTACCCACACCAAATATTAGATCTTGATGCATGTTGACCAACCACAACACACACAAAAAAGAAAAAAATCACAGAAACTTTCCAAGTGGAAAGGACACATGCCTGTGCTCAGATTGATAATGCAGCTGAAAAAAAGAGCTAAAACTAAAGAAGATTTGCTTCACAGCAAATCTGGGTGCCTTCAAAATGAGAGCAGTTTGAAATGATACACTTTGCCATTGTTCAACATAATCTAAATTCCGTGTATTAGCCTAATTTTTATAAATTAAAATGCTTAGCTTAGTTCTTGGTTCAAGGGATGTGGCCATGTCCCAAACTTATAAAGTGATGTTTGAATGAAAGTACTATCTATAGTACTTTTGAAACTATTCAACATTTTAATTTTGTGTATTTGCCAACATTTTAATTTTATGTATTTGCCAACATTTTAATTTTGTGTATTTGCCTAATTTGCATGAATTATAAGCCAAGGGGAACTTTGGTTTATTGTTCATTGGATGGGGCTATGCCACAAACCCATAAATTAAAGTAGGAATGACACCTCTATAATAGTTTTGAAGCTATTAAAGATTTACATTTTGCATATTCACCTAATTTGCAAAAATTAAAATCCTACAACTTTGGTTCATGGTTCATTGGATTCAGCTTTGCCACAAACCTATTAACCCTTTCCCCCTTGAATTAAGACTGAGTCAACAGCTTTCCTTGGCACCAGTTGGGCACTAAGTGCCCAACTTATACCAAGAAAAGCTGTTAACTTGGGGCATGTGATTTTGATAAGACTTAGTCTCATGTACATTTCTCAGCCAAATTGTTTTTCATAACTGTTGAAATTAGTTGAAAACACTAAAGCCGATGACATTTGACCACCAGCCGGTTTTGGCCGGTTTGATGGGGAAAGGGTTAATTGAAGTTGGAATGGCATTTCTATGTACAAGAGTTTTTGAGATATTCAACTTTTAAATTTTTCAATGCCCCTTATTAGCATAATTTGAAATTCTACAACTAAACTGTCCATTATAGTGGCAAGTGTCACAAAGGTATATATGCACATTGAAATTATGAGTCCATCTGCAATAGTTTGGAAGATATGGCACTTTAAAATTTTTGTTGCCTCTAAAAAATTTGCATAATTTTAAACATAAAGTAAAGAAAGAAAGAAAGAAAGAAAGAAAGACAGACAGACAGACAGACAGACAGACAGACAGACAGACAGACAGACAGACAGACAGACAGACATTGGCCTTTTATTTCTCTGTTAATTTATCTGAGATGAAAGACCACCTGTCCTATGTGACCACTTTTGTCTGCATTAGGGGTGGTCTTTATTGCAAGTACCAATGTACAGTGAAGCTTCTCTACAGTGAGCACCCTCGTGACCAGAGAAAAGTGCCCACTCCTGAGAGGGTCAGCCCTTCTGGGCAGTATTGATGAGTATATGTGCATGTACAGTGTACAAATATTATAATTCAGAGGAATGTGTATACATGCAGTACAAAACTGTCTTTGTTCCTTTATTACATAAACAAATTTTAACAGAAGCTGTCAAGAAACTACATAAACATGTACCTGTGAACCAAGGTAATGAGAGAGAGAGAGAGAGAGAGAGAGAGAGAGAGAGAGAGAGAGAGAGAGAGAGAGAGAGAGAGAGAGAGAGAGAGAGAGAGAGAGAGAGAGAGAGAGAGAGAGAGAGAGAGAGAGAGAGAGAGAGAGAGAGAGAGAGAGAGAGAGAGAGATTCTTGGAAAAATAAAATGTCTGGGTTGGCACCCAGACATAATAAATATGTATGATAGGTAAACATAATATTTACTCTTTTGTCTTTTGTTGCTAATTGCAAGTGAAGTTCAGCTTATGTGCAATCACTACATTGAGCTGCCAATACAGGGACCTTTCATTCAAGTACCTGGATGCCTGGATTTCCAAATGAAAATCTGGCACTGGCCCTGATCAGCATTCCTCACAGTGAGCAGAAAGCAAGCCATGGACAGATGGGACTCAGTATAAAACCTAGTATGGACACAATTCAAAATTTCAAGCCTACTTCAATTGCAAACAACTAATCATACTAATAACTTAAAACACATGCACTTAAAAAACTTTTTGGTCATCCAGCAGCAAAATTGTACCTTAATAACCTGGCCCATGGCACACAATACATTAAATGTAAATATACTGGGTTGTTATGTTTCTTCAGCATTCCATGCCATAGTTCACATTTCAGCTTCCTGTTCTACAGTTCATATTGTGTTCACCAGGTCTAGCTGATAGATTCTGGGAGTCTTGACACAGTATACAAATATATATGAAGATCGGTTGCATGTTTTCTTGGACCAACTTTAATGGTTGAATAATCATAATGTACCCATGTTATGGGTATGGACAGTCAAAACTGTAGCAGCTAATTTGATTGGTGCACGATTTCTTTCTGTCCACTGCTCTGGATTCTTGCCCTCCCTGCATGCACCTCACAAACATCCCATGATGCATCAGGGTAAGAGTAACTGGCAGTCTGACAATCAGACCAGCTACATGTATGGGTCAAAATTAAGTGAACTGACAGTTCAAATGTATTTTGTTGTTGTTGTTGTTGTTTTTTTTAGTTTTTTTTTTTTTTGTTGTTGTTTATATTTATATATAAACTATAAATTCCAAATACTTAGACATAAAAAGAATAGGATGTATGTTGCAACCTTCCCATAAAAGGCAACACATGAACTATTGTAGAAATAGTTCGGAAAATCGAAATGCAAAGCATATGCAAAGAAAGAACAAAGTAGTTTACCTGTTTTGGGTGGGGATTCACTGCCAGAGATGCCCCCTTTTAACTTTTTCAGATGTTGCTTGCCACTAAAATGTTGCTGCGCCTGGACCTCAGAGTTAAGGGTGATACCACAGGTTTCACATTTCACCGGCTGACTATTGAGTCTTTTTGTCCGTGGCATTATGGCCTTTAGCTGCAAAAGAAGAAACATACAATTACTTGCAATCAGGTTTGTTTGTCAAGTTTGCTGGAACATGTTACAACACAGGCTAAACTTTGTGTACATTTACCAAGGGCAAGTGTCACTCCACATGTACATGTATATTGACTGCTATGTCTTGTCAGTTTCTGGCATCACTGACGCAGGGTGTGAAAATCCCACCAATCCTATTGTAAGGGGCAAGGGAACTCTTCTTGCAATTAAGTGACTCAATCTTCACTTGTCCTATGGACAGGTTCATTATTAACATTTGCAGTGAAGCTAGCTGATATCACAACTATGTTTGAAGTCATTTGTTGAAGTTCCAGGTGGAAACACAAGTTTTTATGTGGTTTGTTGAACATGTCTGTCAAAATTTGCTGTGTCAAAATATATGAAGACAACAATTTTATCCGCGGGACAAGTGGACCATCCTGTCGACAAGCGTGGATCGTAAACAATTTTTTGCCATGACTGAGGTCACACAAACATAAACAATCCAAGAAATGTTTCACCTTACACACATTTTCTTAATGCTAGTGATTAAGTCCCCGATTCTGGAAATAAATGCCAAATCAGTAAATATACTGCATAACCCTGTTGACATCAAAGCTTCAAAGAACTACAATCCCATCTTTGCTGGAAATGAAATAAAAATATATCAATACAGAATCTAGCCTTGGCTGTAACTTTTTTAATAACTGTGTATTTAATCAACCATAAATAATTGTACAAATGTGATGTTGCACTGTGATAACAGTGATATAATGTCAGTCTTAGTTCAAGACTGATATAGTGTCACTGTTTTTGTTAGCCACCTCCCTGAATTTCATCAATATTTTTCTTCTATATTTTATATTAATGTATTAATCTCTTGGAATTTTACTTTTGATCTCCCAGATTTTAAGTTTGGCAGGTTGGGAACACTGGTCTTGCATTGTCAACTGTCACGGTTAAAAATTCTCAAATCAATGTAAAAACAGCAGTAAAATTGCACTCGTTTCTGCCCCCCCCCCCCCCCCCCCCCCGTAGCCATAAGACTGGATCACTTCCGGTAAGCACTGCATGTTTGGTCAATAGAAAGTTCATAACTTTGATTCCATCAGTAAAATGGTTTCTATTGGCTACATGTGACAGCAACGTGTTTAATTTATGCCAAACATCACCGTCTCAAAGGTTAGAAATATTATTCAGATGATCGTTTCTATTGACTGATGGTGATGTAATCAGATCGTAATATGGCCTATTTGAATATTAAGCCTGAAAGTTAGTCACGTGGACCAATAGGAGCATGGAGATCGCCTTAACCATAACTTCCTATCTGACTTCCGCCCAGGTCTCAACAACATGCTGTTTGTGAAAGCATGGATGATGGGCACAATAAAAGCAGGAAATCAGGCTCTTTTGATGTTAAAGTGTAAAAAATTTGATATTTTTTGTAGGATTAGGACTCAGTTTTTCTGAAGCTTTATGTTCCAGCATGGGTCTCCTTGACCGGCTTGGTTAATGTATGGATTGTCTACATTTCTTTTGTATTGATATGGTCAAATAAAGTGAAATTTCTGTTATGATTGCAACACATGCAGTATCGGGGTACGGAAGGATAATAATCATTGTACATTTCTGATGGTAAAGATGAAGCCAACATCAACGATCGTCATGTTCCTGGACTACATCTGCACATTGGAGGCATTGGTTTTTTCAAGCATATTAGTTTCGCTTTCAATAAAAGTAATCCCTAATTGTAAAGAACTTGTAAAATAAGCAAAATAATATGATTTGACGCTATGGAGATCAATTGAATGTGTTAACATTCATTTCTAACAAATTACTGCAGAATAGATATGTGCAATTTTAGAGATGTATGCAGCATGACAAATGATGCCACTGGCACTGGAGAACCACAAATGTCCAGCATGGCATCAAGATGGGACTGGCACTCAAAGAAATAAAGCAGCGCTAAAACATTTGCATCGCATCGTTTAATATTTGTTTATTGTACCACATCGATGTATCAATGAATCCTTTCACCCCTATACTATACCATACAAAAAAGGAAAACTGGCATGGTTACATGCATGTGAGAGAAACTAGAGATAGTCGTCTCGTGCAACAACAAATATATCCCCCACATGGCGCACTGTCTCCCAATTGAGAAATCATCTTTAAGAGCCAATTTTTGTCACAATAATAGTGCTATCTTTCCCATGATACTGAATCTCCATTGCAAAGCAACCTACTCCATGTGACCACTTTTTGACCTGCCCTATGAGTGGTCTTTCAAAGGATGGATGAGTCTATTACGATGCAAACAAATCTGGATGAGGGAGAACGTATCAATGCAACACAGGCCATTTAATCTTGTGAGCATATATACAGGTTACATTCCCACCAAGTTTGAAGACAACCTGACCAACAGTTTTAGAGAAAAAGGCAAAAATCTGTTCTTGACCAGGGGGATGACCAGACAGACGGTCAGTCAGATGAACAGATTGACCACCTTACAAAAATCCCTCAAGTCTATAGACTACTTGAACCAAATTTGAAACATGCTGTTTACATCGTTAGAATCCTTAGAACTCTGTCTATTTTAAGAACAAGCTTTCCATTGGCTGAAACAAAAGTATTTTAGGGGAAAACCCTCCAAAACTGCTTCTATTTCAAACAAAACACATCATTTTTTTTTTGTTCGGAAACTACCGAAGACGATTCTCCGGAATATTCTAGGTCAGTCAGGGGGCCGGAATTGATCACATGGTGTTCGCCATCCGATCAAATGTGTTGTTTTTTACTGATGTTTCGTTCGGGAGTTCTCGCTATCTGGTGTTGTGAAGTCTGGCTTGAAAGATGGGAGACATTTGCAAGAACACAAGTGACGATTATGGACAACTTATTAAAGTAAGAAACAAAATTTAACGCTGTAAATTGGTCAGAATGATAACATACCACCAGTCTTTGATTACAATAGAGCATGCAGTACAATTTTTCACAGAAAAAGAGTTGAAACACACCAGCCGCAGGTAAACATGGTTCGGGGGGAAAATACCACTGCATGCTGCCGCATGTATTGATCATGTTGGCAGTTTAAATTATCAGTGACTACGATAAAGTACGTTAATATCGTTTATTTACCACAGCAACTAACAAACTCAACCACTATACTTGTGACACACAATCGATGTTTAGAAAAAAATTAAAGAGGAACCATCATTCATGATGCTAACCAAGGAAAATGCGCTAACCGGTACCCATGCAATAGTATTCACACAACATTGACTATTTGGATAAATTAGTGTTTGAGATCTACAAAGGTCACATGTTCACTTTGTTAGGGTGCAGGGCACAAGTTTTGTTTAAATTGACAAAGAAACCACATAGAAATCTACAGAAGGTCATACTGAACAAAAATCGAGATCATTTTAGATGAATTGCAAAAATACAAAAAGTTAAGGCACTTTTACGCCAGCATGTCGCATGTTACGCAACAAAATAAAAAAATTGCCCCGTGGCTGGCTGTGCCTATCCCAAAACTGCCCAGCGTGCTAAGGGTTAAATACTGTTTTTAGGCATTTTGACTGTACTTTATTGATCAGGGGTGCGACTTTTATGCCAGGTTTGGACTGGGGATCAGATTATTGGTCTCAAAATATACCCTGCGACTTTTACGCCAGGGCGACTTTTACATGGGTAAATACGGGAACCAAAATATCATGGAGCTACATGCAATATTTTTTTAGTCATCATGGTAATGTCCTCTGGAGGTTGCCTAATGGTTCAGATCTGGAAGGTGCCTAACGATCTTTGATAAATTAACTAATTAGTTAATAATCACAGGAAGCTAGTTTTTAAACATGACCTGCTTCATCATAAGGTGCGTCACTACCCAAAATTTGGCGGAGCTACCTGCAATAGTTTTTTCGTTATCCCGGCAACATTGTCTGGGGGTTGCCTAACAATCTGTTGTTAATTAACTAAATAATTAATGATCACAGGAAGCTAGTTTTCGAACTTGACCTGCTTCAACATAAGGTGCATGACTAACCAAAATTTGGCAGAGCTACATGCAATATTTTTTTTCGTTATCACAGTAACATCGTCCCGATGGACAGACAATGACAGACAGCTGGCGGGCGAACGGTCACAAAACCAATATATCCCCCTGATCCTTCAGACGCAGGGGATATAATTATACATGTATATTACATGCAATAAATCCTGAGATTACTGAACACTCCGGGGCCAAGGCAAAAGTGTTCACTAATGTCAGGGTCTACTTATTCATGCATATGGCAAGAAGTACATGGACACTAACAAGAGGGTTGTATGAACAGCCCATGCTCAGCTGAGATTCATCACACTTCTGGCTCTGTGAATATGGGATAGGATCAAGGTCCCCCATGTACTGAGTAAGTCTGACCTTTATGGAAGAACATTAACATCTGCAACAACAAGGTCCCAGTTCAAGTAGTTCTCAAGTAATAGTACAGGGTAAAATTCAGGTATGTTGCACTGTAACCCCAGATATGAGGTCAAGATTACTCATGCACTGTCTAAGCATAACCTTCATAGAGAAACATTAACATATGCAACATCAAGGTCCTAACTCAAAACAGATATCAAGTGAACAGTACATTTCATGTCAGTTGTCCTGTCACCTTGGACACAAGGTCAAGGTCCAAAAATCACTGGAGCATGACCCCTTGCACAACATACGTAAACACCTATGAAAGGTACATCCATACCAAGTTTGAAACAAATCTGGTCAAAATAATTTAAGTTATAACCATTACAAGAAATTCCCATGCTCAACCTTCCTATTACAACTTTTTTAAAGATTTTCAAAAAAAAACATAAAAAATCACCAGAGCGTGACCATTGGAACAAACTTGGTACAGACCCATCCAAGGTACATTGCCTCAACGTTTGAAGTCAATCTGGGTGACTGTTTCGGAGAAAAAGTCAAAAATGTGAATTAGCATTAGAATGCCCATTGACTAATATAGTAATCTATAGGAAAGGTGCATTTACCGATAAGTACCCGCATTGAAAAATTGTTAAAAATCAGGAATCCACAGCAGTGCCATCTACTAACAACCTTGTTTGACCCTTCCACAAGGAACATATCCACCAAGTTTCAGCTTAATCTGAGTGACGGCTCTGGAGAAGAAGTTGAAAATAGCAAAACACACAAAAAATCATAAAAACTTAAAAAATGACGTCACCTGCTGAACAGATTAAGAGCTGGAGTCCCTAGGAGTGTTCCTGTGTGATATCAAAGCAATTGGGTGAATTGTTTCGGAGAAGATTTTTTTAACATTTGCCCCAAAAAAGAACAAACCAGAGGATATCATTCATCCTGTGCTCAGGTGACTCACAATTTGATGGTTTGAACAAAATTGGTGGAAACTCACCAGAGGAACATTGCCAGCAAGTATGAAGTAAATCTGGCTGACGGTTTCAGAGCAGAAGTTGCAAATGTGAATCTGTTTCAGGGGCCAATTGATTTACATTAATTAGTAAACAACAGGAATATATGCATATACCGACAAGTACTCAAAATGAAAAATCCTTGAAAAACCAGGACTCCAAATAGTAACACCACTTAGCAAACAAAATTGTTTGGGCCTTCCACATTCCTGTAGCATTACAGCAAAATCTGAGTCATGGTTTTATAGAAAAAAAATAGTTGAATAGTGAAAGCACACAAAAATTTATTAAAAAAATGGAAAAAATTTGCAGCATCACCTGGTGAACAAATTAACAACTAAGCATCCCAAGAAGTGTCCCTGTGTGATTTCAAAGCAATTGGGCTAGCGGTTTTGACAAGAAGATATTTTAAGGTTTGCAAAAAGGACCAAAAAAAATCATAAAAAATACAAAAATCACTGGACCATGACCATTCGAACAAACTTGGTGTTGACCCACTATAGGAGCACTGACGCCAAATATGAGTGAATCTGGCTGGTGCTTCCTGAAAAAAATGTCGAAAATGTGGATTTCTGAATGAAGCGTATTGATTTACATAGTACACAATGGGGATGTATGTATTTACCGACAAGTACATAACAGGAAAAAATCTTTAGAAATCAGGCCTCCATAGTAACACAACTTAGTGAACATACTTGTTTGGGCCTTCCAAAAGGTACATTCCTGCAGCATTTCAGCAAAATCTCCGTCATGATTTTGGACACGAAGTGGAAATTACACAAACAGACAAATATTCGTCAAAAATTGGAAAAATTCGCAGTGCCACCTGGTGAACAAATTACAACTAGAGGTCCCCAGAAGTGTCCCTGTGTGATTTCAAAGCAATTTTAGAGTAAAAGATTTTTTAAAGGTTTGGCCCCAAAAAAGAACAAAAATATTCATAAACAAGAGGGCTGTGTGAACAGCCCGTGCCTCAGCTGATCTTGACATTCATCACACTTCCAGCTCTATGAACTTGGGAAAGGATCAAGGACACCATGTTCTGAGTAAGTCTGAACTTTACAGAAGAACACTTACATGTGCAACATCAAAGTTCAAGTAGTTCTCAAGTTATAATGAAGAGTAAAATTCATGTATGTTGCACTGTGACCCCACAAACAAGGTCAAGGTCATTAAATTAGCATTAGAATGCCCATTGACTTACAAGATCTTTTAAGATTTGTCCAAAAAAAAGAACAAAAAAATTCATTAAAAATAAAAAAATCACTGAAGCATGAACATTTGAACAAAATTGGTAGAAAACCACCCAAGGTACATTGCCACCAAGTTTGAAGTTAATCTGGATGACGGTTTTGGAGAAGAAGTCGAAAATGTGAATAAGCATTAGAATGCCCATTGACTTCCATAGTAATCAACAGGAAAGCTGCATTGACTGACAAGTACCAGAATTGAAAAAATCGTTAAAAATCAGGAATCTGCAGCATTCCCACATAGTGAACAACTTTGTTTAACCCTTCTACAAGGAACACATCCACCACGTTTCAGCTTAATCTGAGTGACGGTTCTGGAGAAGAAGTCGAAAATAGCTATAACACACAAAAATTCATAAAAAATTAGGAAAAAATTGCAGCGCCACCAGGTGAACAAATTAAGAACTAGGAGTCCAAGGGAGTGTTCCTGTGTGATATCAATGCAATTGGGTGAGCGGTTTCGGAGAAGAAGATTTTTCAAGATTTACCCAAAAAAGAACAAAAAAAATCATTAAAAATCCAAAAATCACTGGACCGTGACCATTTCAATAAAATTGGTAGACACCCACCCAAGGTACATTGTCACCAAGCTTGAAGTTAATCTGGATGACAGTTTTCGAGAAGAAGTCGAAAATGTGAATTAGCATTAGAATGCCCATTGACTTCCATAGTAATCAATAGGAAAGCTGCATTGACCGACAAGTACCAGAATTGAAAAAATCGTAAAAAGTCAGGATTCTGCAGCATTCCCACGTAGTGAACAACTTTGTTTGACCCTTCTACAAGGAACATATCCATTATGTTTCAGCTTAATCTGAGTGACAGTTCTGGAGAAGAAGTCAAAAATAGCAATAGCACACAAAAAATCATAAAAAATTAGAAAAAAGTCACAGCCCCACCTAGTGAACAAATTAAAAAAAAAGGACTCCCCAGGAGTATTCCTGTGTGATATCAAAGCAGAAAAAATCATTAAACATCAGCAATCCGCAGCATTACCGACTAGTGAACATTTTTGTTTGACCCTTCTATAAGGCACATATCCAGCCTAATCTGAGTGAAAGTTCTGGAGAAGAAGTCGAGAATAGCAGTAGCACACAAAAAATCATAAAAAATTTAAAAAAATTTGCAGGGACTCCTGGTGAACAAATAAGAACTAGGAGTCCCAGGGAGTGTTCCTGTATGATATCAAAGCAATTGGGTGAGCGGTTTCGGAAAAGAAGATTTTTTAAGATTTGCCCCAAAAAAGAACAAAAAATTCATAAAAAATCCAAAAATCACTGGACCGTGACCATTCGAACCAATTTGGTAGAGACCCACCCAAGGCACATATCCACCAAGTTTGAAGTGGATCTGGCTGACGATTTTTGACAAGAAGTCAAAAATGTGAATTGTGGACAGACGGACGACGGACGGACCCTCACAAAACCTCAGCTGACAGACAAGTCATAATAAATCCAAAAATCACTGGAACAGGACCACTTGAACTCATTTGGTAGAAACCCACCCAAGGAACATCCTCACCAAGTTAGAAGTGAATCTGGCTGACGGTTTTGGAGAAGTCGAAAATGTGAATTGGACGGATGGACGACGGACGTCGTATGGCTAGTCATAACATAAGCTCAGCTGACTTGTCAGTCAGCTGAGCTGATAAAGATGTATGAAATTCTCATGTTAACTGTAAAAGCACCTAGTTCAGTCACTTGTGATGGCTAGTAGTTCACAAAATGACAAAGCAACAGTAAACTTGTCTGAATCTTGCTTGGTATTTAATGTTACCAGGGATATGGAATTACCCAGTGACATTGTCCTAGTGGTAGTCAATGTCTTGTCTCTTAAGGACAGGTAAGACACCAAAAATAAATCCCACTTTAGTCAATCCTAGCTCAAAATGTATTTGCGTTAGGATAACATGTCATATATGTGTGTACTCGTCACACTCCAAAGAATTTATATATTCCGTATTTGGGTGTCTGTGATGTTAATTGTTGAATGAACAATTGAAACTTGACCGCAAAGCATCCACCCCACAAAATGTCGATATGTCACTAATAATTTGTGATAAAATCATAATTACACTTGCATCTTAATCCTGACATATTGACAACAAAAAACGATCCTGCGATTTTTTACGTTTTGTTTCATTTTTCTGTTATCCATCCTCAAAGTTTGACATTTCAATTTTCCCTTTGATTTTCGGGATGTCCATTTTCTTCATTTCAAAAAAAAAGTACAAACCAAAATTTAGAAAATTGCTGAATTGTTTTTGCAGTTCAGACATTAAAGAATGGAAAGCCGTTAACCGGATTAAATTTCGCCCAGCCGTTTTCTTGGAATAACCATTCTTAGGTGGGGTTCTCGTCCTATTATTCTTTCTGAGAAAACAAGCTTCAAAGGCCTTTGATGTTGATCATTTGCCTCTGAAACAATACCCTTTGCTCAAGTTGAGCTGATATTTGTACAAAACATAGTAAACATCGTCCCTTAACATTTGGGGAGGTTGTCAATCAATTCTTGGCCAATCAAATGAATAAAAGAGCCTTTGAAGTACGGAAAACATAATTCAGCGATCTGTCAAACGGTGACAGCGACAGTCTGGTTTCAAAGTGTGACGTCATGGAGGCGGCCCTTCGGGCCCCGTGACCTCAAGCCTGGCAACGAAAGTTACGTTGCCTTGCTTCAGTGGGGCGGCCTACGGCCGCTCGTGGTCAGTGCACAGATGTCGGGATTGGTCTTCCGCCCCCCACCTCTTCGTCCCGTTTTTAGAGATAGAATTCTATTGTATTTACTCCTATCTGTATACTTTATGTAGTTAGCTTGTTGGACTTGTCTGTACACTTTACTTAGTTACCTTTTTATTATTTTGTAGTTAATTTCTCAATGAGTTTCCTTTGTCTTTCCAACCTGAGTTTTGTAATGCTATTTTGTGTGTTTTCTCTGCTGTTCACGTTTATGCTTATTTCGATGTGTTTATTTGTACTTTTATTTCCTCATCCCTGGGTTTCGATAAAATATTATTATGTACATAGGTATTGTTGATCAAGGTGCCAGCTTTTTCCCCGCCTGTCTTTCGTGTGGAGGACCACTGGGGTAATCCATCGCGGCACGGCCTTTGAAGTTTAAAGGGACATCATCTGACAATTCCCGCTCCTCTTGAACATTTAAAGTCTCCCTTCATTAGAACGCAAAACAAGCAAAATAACTATAAAGTAAACCACTAAGGCTATGATATGTTAGCATGTTCGCATCTTTTCCCTGCCCACAAACATACTTTCGGCATGCTGCCTTATTTCGCATTGCCGCCCTGATACCACTCTCCTATTGCCATGGGCCGTTGCTACCTGCAGCCACGTGACAGGCTGTTAAGTATGACTGACGGGCGGCATTGTTTCGTTTGGCGGCTGAAAACCAAAAGAATGACACATGGACATTCAGATGTCCACATGCCTGTGTGGTTTTTGGTGTTTTTCTCCTATTTCTACTTTGGTTAAAAGCTTGAAATTCTGACGCCTAATAGAAAGGACTTTCATTTAAAAACGTAAAAACGTTAAAATCTAAAAATCTGCCATGCAAAGGTTTTTGGTGTCTGAACTGTCCTTAAGCAGACCAAGTTCCATGAGATCTCTACTCCACTTCAAGTGGAGTGCAGAGTACACTCAGAAATTGGCTTGTTTTGCAGGCAATCAATGTTAGCCCTAGTAATACTCACAGGAAAACATTTTAATCCCATTAATAGAAAAGTTCCTCACAGTAGCAGACACTCTTAATTATGTAATCAACTCATTTTATTCTATGTTTGAGGCTGAGTTATCATTTTCTAGAGTGAAATTCAAAAGTGGTAACTCAATGTAGATTACAGCCTGAACATTGTTAACATTAAATTGTGACACACCTGCATCAGTGACGTGATGCATTTACATTCAGACGAAATCAAATGTGTGTGAGCGATGTTTGATTATACATTAAGCGTGACGTGGAATTACCACCATAAACAAAAAGGGCACACCAGGTTGGTGTTGAAAGTAGGTGCAGGGCACATCTTTTTTGCGATGAATACCAAATTATCCATAGAACACACAAAATCTTTAATACATGGCTGACAGTGAGTTACTAGTTTTCTCTCACTTGGGATCTCTGTTGGTGTGCAAAATCACTTGTGACCTGTGGTCACTTGTGATTTTCCCCACCAACAACAATCATGACAGCAAAATAGTAACTCACTCTCAGCCATGTCAAATTCTCTATAACGTAGCTCTAACATCATTACCCTAATCACATGTAATGTCACACAGCATGGGAGTTGTGTATCAAGTACTTTTCAGAGAGAAATACTTGAGCGACATGTATTTGTCTTAATAGGAGTCCCCCTAGCCACATCAATTTTTTGCCATTATGTATATATATCTCAATATTGAAATCGTCATTCTATTGATTGGCTAAAATAAATGAGTTTTGAGTTTTTGAGTTTGGTCCATCTGAGCATCTACAATACACAAAAATATCAGCTTTCTCTTTTTCCTTGTTGACTGCTCTCAGCTTGTAGTTTGGGATGCAAAAAGGTGTTCGCTAATGACAGGTAAAATTACAATTGAATGCTGCCTATATAAGGGCCAAAAAAGGGACTGGAAAAAGGTGTTCACTGAAGTCAGGTGTTCACACAGACAGATGTTCCTGTCTATAATTTATTCACCAAGGGTAAGACAGAACCAGTGACACTAATCTTCCCTGGGACCCTCTAATGGATACAAGTTATGATAGAATGAATGTCTGCAGGTCCAGTTTCCATTCTGATCACCATCCTCCATCGTGACAAACATATACGTGCCCTGGGCAGTGGTTTTGCATTTAAGCTAATAGGACATGCTCCACCTCTCCTTGCCAGCAAACACATGTAAAGAATGCGCTTCTCCCCCCATCCCACCCCCTTCCCCTTCCAACCAGGCATGTTGGTACTTGAATGGAAGATCTCTACATGAAGACCTGGAAACGCGATTCCCACATTTTCCACCTGATACCTGTACAGTGGTCCCCTTCTTATATGGCCACCCCAAATGCAACCAAAAAGTGGCCACATTAGAGGGGCGGCCTCTCTTGCATAAGAGGGACAATACAATGGAAATACCCCTTTTGTGGCATGGAGAAGTAGCCTTTGTAGAGATGGTGGCCTCTCTCTTGACGGGAGCCTTATTATTAGACAGGGATCACTGTATACATGAAAATCTATCACAAGTGTGGAATGAGATCACTTTCGTTCCCGACTAAGACTCCACATCTTTCACGTTGTGTGCATCTTCATCATCTTTACTTCCTCTTGCAAACAGACCAAGTACTTTAAGTCTGCACCTGAATTTTTTTTCATTTGGAAATGGCACATTACTTGGAAAAAGTCTTTTGAACATTGTTGACTGAGTCAACCTCCAATATTCACAAATTTGAGGTGGTGCCACCAAATAACCTGGTGTCTATCAAACGTGTCAACGCATGTCAACACCTAATGGTAGACATGCCTTATCTTGCATGTTTCAATGATTCCTCAGGGTACCTTTCATACAAACTGTCTTGCCTAATATTTCTGGCTGGCCGTAACACGCAACTATCTGGACAAGTACTGACACTCACAGGACATGTTGCGTTACCAGGTAGTCTGGGCATGAGACAGTCCTTAAATAGCATTCCATCAAATGTCACTCACACAGCCTGGTGGGTTGTGGGTATTACATGGTGCACTCTTCAAGTCCAGGCTTATTTGTGTTGCCCAGGCAAACTCTCTTTATAAAAAAAGTTTTTACAATGAACATGTATTTACTTACTGTAAATTGCTTTATTTTTGCATGTATAAATTTTCATGGTTTTTGTATTTTTGACACTTCACTGTAGTTTTCATTTCACTCTTTTGGACATAATTCCTATTCAAACAATGTTCAAACTAGAACAGACTGATTTTCCAACAGAAAATCAAATGTCTCCTGGTGGAACACTTACGTCTCTGAATAAGCTACAGGTGATAACAAATTACAAATGACCAAGTTTGCTTGAAAAATACAATCCTATTTTAGCTCTCACCTAGATACATTACTCTTGCAATTTTCATCAAGTTCTTTGACTTATCGAATGGAAACCAATTTCACATAAGTGACCCTGTGACCTTGAGAATCCGCTCAAGGTCATCCAAATACAATCCAAACCTAGGTCTTACCTAGATACATAATCCTACCAAGTTTCATCAAATTCCATCAAGTTCTTCAAGACTTATCGCACGGAAACCAATTTCACATAAGTGACCCTGTGACCTTGAGAATTCGCTCACGGTCATCCAAAAATACAATCCCAACCTGGGTCTTGCCAAGATACATAATGCTACCAAGTTTCATTAAATTCCATCACGTTCTTCATGACTTATCGCACGGAAACCAATTTCACATAAGTGACCCTGTGACCTTGAGAATTTGCTCAAGGTCATCCAAATACAATCCCAACCTAGGTCTTGCCTAGATACATAATCCTACCACGTTTCATTAAATTCTGTCAAGTCCTTCAAGACTTATCGCACGGAAACCAAGTGTTGAAGAACCTGAACAACAACAACAAGATTAAGAAGAAGCGGAAGAAACGGGCACTAAAACAATATGCCCCCGGCTTCCACCAGGAGACATAATACTATTTCAAACTTTTTTTTTATTTCTTGGTGATTTAACAACTCTTCCCTTCCAAATAAGAAAAATGACAAATGTTATTTGAATTCTCATTACAGTTAGGGGCCGTATCACATCGTTCATCCTGGACGCAAAACTTTCCATTTGAGACAAACGCAGATGCACCAGCTTATTGGTTCATCCCAAACCCTGCCTTTCACCTCTGCGGCCCGGGTTCGATTCACAGCCGGGGAAGCATGTGGAAAGAGTTCCTACCACTCTGACAGTGCATGGTGGTTTTCTCCGAGTCCTTCGGTTTCCTCCACCAAACATGTAGGTACGAAGTATACGCCACGATCTGTGCCATGGAGAGTGATTAACATAGGCTTGGCCTGCTTCACAATACATGTAAAAGATATGGGTCTATACCTTTTTTTAAAAACCCTGCTGGACGCAGCGGGAAGAACGCAGACGATGGCAATGGAACACAGGCCAGCACACCTGCAGAGACGAAAGCAGGTAGGCTTTCTATGGGACGAACCATGCACTGTTCAAAGCCAAGCTATTAATAGTACAGGCCCCATCTGCTATACCTGAGTGACCTGCTTTGTTTGAGACGAACGTACGAGCAAGCGCCAAGCATATAGATGCGGGCTTTGATACAGATACATTACATGCCTCCATAGTACATATTTCTTTATGAACTTCCTGCTTAAGTTTGTCCCTTCCTGTCAGTAAAGTTGTTTTTCCAGAGGCCATATCCAAATTACTACCCCCCCCCCCCACGTGTTGTTATTATTTTCATACATCAGTATTGCAGACTGCAGTGTTTTAAGTCATTTGTAACACATTTTCCAAGAACACAATGTCACAAAACAATCGTGATTGAATTTTTATTAACTCCTTGTTTAACCCTACTGTATTCCCTGCCTCCATTGTATGTTGCTGATACAATTTACGGGATTATATATATAGTACCAAATGAAAGTCTCTTGCGCTGCCCAAGGCAGCAGCGGTAACCTGCTCGGACTTGGGCAAGTTACCGTGCGGACATCCTGCACCTTTAACACACACACACAAAGAAAAAAATTATAAAAAAAATAGAAAAAAATTTGCAGGGACACCTGGTGAACAAATCAAGAACTAGGAGTCCCTAGGTGTCTTCCTGTGTGATATCAAAGCAATTGGGTGAATGGTTGCGTAGAAAAAGATTTTTTAAGATTTGTCAAAAAAAAGAACAAAAAAATTCATTAAAAATAAAAAAATCATTGGAACATCACCATTTGAACAAACCTGGTAGAAAACCACCTATGGTACATTGCCACCAAGTTTGAAGTTAATCTGGATGACGGTTTTGGAGAAGAAGTCCAAAATGTGAATTAGCATTAGAATGCTCAGTAACTTCGAATTGAAAAAATCGTTAAAAATCAGGAATCCACAGTGCTCATTCGCGCATTGTGAACAACTTTGTTTGACCCTTCTACAAGGAACATATCCACAATGTTTCAGCTTAATCTGAGTGATGGTTCTGGAAAAGAACTCGAAAACACCAATAAAACACAAAAATTCAGAAAAAAAATTGCAGGGCCACATTGTGAACGAATTAAGAACTAGGAGTCCCTGGGAGTGTTCCTGTGTGATATCAAAACAATTGGGTGAGCGGTTTCGGAGAAGATTTTTTAAGATTTGCCCAAAAAATAACAAAAAAATTCCTAAAAAATCAAAAGATCACTGGACCGTGACCATTTGAACAAACTTGGCAGACACCCAACCAAGGCACATCCCCACCAAGCTTGAAGTGGATCTGGCTGACGGTTTGGGAGAAGAAGTCAAAAATGTGAATTGTTGACGAACAACGGACTTACGTCTCTATTATGATACACTTATGTAGAAAAACATGACCCATATGCATAAATATCAAACCCAATAATGACAGCAAACAGATTCCAGAGCTACCAAACCATCAACATTCATCTTCCAATACCAATGTGAAGAAACAAATATCACTCCTGACTTGAGACAGGCAGTCACCTACAAAAGGTAACTGGTGGTTTTAAACCGGTCCTCTCAACCTTTGAAATATTCTTCAGTAAATACAGACTATAGTGTTTCCAATATGTACAGGCCCAACCACTCAAAATCCAAATTTTATTACTTCTGCAAAAGATAAAAGAGAATTGGTAGGCCTATCACTATTTTGGTTCTTCTGACTAGTTCGTCAGCTGAGTCTACAGCAAAAGTAGAAAGTAGGCCCATATCATTCGGACGGAGGACCATAAGATAAGTTCAGCTGACTGACAAGTCAGCTGAGCTAAAAATGAAAGGCCTAAATTTGAAATGAGACCTGTGTCCGCGTCACCCGAGCCAGGATTCTTCAGTTTTCATTCAGTAACTCGATAAAACAAATGTGCGAATAAAGGAGATTAACTTCAAAGCCCAAGATTCAGTCTGTAAATGTGGACCAAAATCAAGTATCATGATATTTTTAACATATGCTAGTTGCAAGGAACAATAAGCCTGCTCTTAAAAAAAGGTCAATACATTCAGTGGTAACTAGGATGATACACCCAAGGGTGTATCAACGTATTACCATTGAGTAAATAAATTATCTTTAAACCAGAAATATTCATACATATTATACACGTTCCTGAATTAATATGATCCGACACTGACTTCACTGTTTTTATTGTTAATTTTCAAACAGAAATGCGGAGAGAAAGGATTCCCTGTTGCTGGTCACTACATCCGTGTATGAACTAGGCCTAAGCGAAATAAGCGGTTCCAGAGAAGACTTAGTCAAATCCTAAAAAATTTCAATGTAATGTATGATGCTTTTTTAATCAGAAACATCAATTTTAAATTTATGTGAAGCAGACATGAGAACTACACCCCCCCCAAAAAAAGAATAATTTCCGTATCTGATTTGGCAAGCAAAGCTGTGCATACAGCATGGAGATCTTGATCATAATCAGTCCTCTTCAGCAAAAAGAATTCTTTCAGCTTTGTTAAGTACGTCTGGCTATATTTCAAACCCTGACTTAATGTGTCGTGGTATACATTTTCAGTCTTATCCATACCCGGCCCTGGACAAAATGATTACATATGAACTGCAAACTGCGCAGTGCCTGTTGAGATTTTTGACCGCCATTTTGTGGATAAGCTGGTCACATGATTCACCCACATAGTTTTGGAGAACTGACCAATGATGGGAAACTAAAAATAGCCGCACCGCAGTCAAACACTGCAACACATAATTTTATAAGCATCAAAATCGCAAATTTGTTAAGGTATGCCCTCACATTCAACATTGTCTTCGACTGAAAGAGCGTGATTTGTGCTTGGCTTTGCCGCATGTTTGGGGAAACAGGCCCCAAGAAATACAACAGAAACCCCCCATACAAGTACATGGCCGGCGGAACACATGTTGTTCTGGAGTCCTTTGTTGCTGATATAACAAAACATAGCTTTTTTTACACACCGTCTTGGCTAATCAATCGTTTTGAGTAAGGTCTTTTTAACCGGAAAACACTTAATACAAACTCAATTAAAATGGATTGTAATTTTCTTTCCATATAACGTCACAGCTGGGCCTATATGTAGTTAGAGAAGGGATACGATGGCCGAGTAACGATTCATGCCACACTTGTGTTGCCTTGCTTTCCGTGTCTTCTACATGAACTTTGGCACATTTCAATCTTTACTGCATTCACATCAATGACACTGCAGTACCCTCTTTAATGATCATAGTTTTGATTTCTTATTGAACATTATTTTCACACTGCTATGTGAAGACAAGAGGACTATATAAATTAAAATTCCCGATATTTTGCACACATTAAACCTAATGAAACCCCAGAATTAAAAAAAAAATAGACTGGATCACTTGCGGTGAATGCCGCATGTTTGGTTTCACTGGAAAGTTCAGAACCCCGTCTACGTCAGTAAAACTGAAATGCTTTCTCGTTGGCTCAATGTGACTGGAATGCGGTTAATGTCTGCCAAACATCCCTGTCTCAAATGTTAGAAATGACAATCATTTCTGTTGGTTGATGGTGATGCAGTCAGATCGTAATATGACCTATTTGAATAATTACCGCTAAAGATTAGTCACGTAGACCAATAGAAGCATGGAAATTTCCCAAACGAGATCATTTACACCTTGACTTCCGCCCAGGTCTCCATGCCAGGCCATTGGTGAAAGCACAGATGCAGGGAACCATAAAAGCAGCAAATATGGCCATTTTGATGCTGGTTATATGTAAAAACTTTGATACTTTCATAGGATTAGGATTTTGATAGTTCTTCTTAAGCTTTCTGTTATGATCACAAAACCTCCAGAAGGATATCCACTGTACATCTGGCTCCAATGAAGGCAACATCTTGTGCCCAAACTCCATTTGCACATCCAAAGTACTGTTTTTGCCAAACATATCAGTCTTGCTTCCAATAACTCTATCTGCTAATTGTAAATAACTTGTAAAATAAGCAAGATAGTAAGATTAGACACTTTGGAAATCAATCACATGTGGTAACAGTCATTTCAAACAAATTACTGCAGAATAAATATACGCAATGTTAAACATGTAGCACACACTGTGACTGGCACTGGGGGACCACAAATGGTCTTGACTGCATCAGATTCAGAGTTAATATGATTATGAAACAGAAACATGGGTACTGTGATTCATGCGCTTTTCTCCATGCTCGCATTAATGAGTTTATGTCTGTCCCATTCCTCCGCAAAAAGTCCCGACATGCACAAAGTAGCAAAGGTAATTGAGCATAATGGCAGGCACCAAAAAACACAAAAGTGAACGCAAACATTTGTTAAAATTTAACGATTCCAAGCACTCTTGAAGGGAACCCATTTCTAATCTCAATTGTACACAGAATATAGTAGCCCAGGTCTACAGCTTCCCTCCACTCACGATGGGCACAGTGCCCCCAAAGCATGACAAGGAAGGCTGTTCTCTCTCTCTCTCTCTCTCTCTCTCTCTCTCTCTCTCTCTCTCTCTCTCTCTCTCTCTCTCTCTCTCTCTCTCTCTCTCTGTCTCTCTGTCTCTCTCTCTCTCTCTCTCTCTCTCTCTCTCTTGAAATCTTGAAATCTTTCTTTGATCGAGTGGTTATTATGAATGTTTCTCCTAATTACCTGTGCCTCTTTTGCTTTAAATAATCTGATTCATAACAACGTGTCACTGCCCAGCAATAAACTCTTTATTGGCATTTACATGTATATGATGCAGTTCCAAGTCTACTTTATTACAAGGCTTAATCACCATTTTGGATCATTATACACATCCCGCAAGCATAAATTTGATAATCTTGACATTACCTTGATATGTTGCTAATAATGAAACTGTCTATGACAGAATATATTTCTATTAATACATCATCAACTCCATAAAATAAATTGCAATACGCGATTCTGCTATAATTTTCAATTCAGAACAGCATAAAAACCTGAGTCCAAATGAAAAAAGACTGGGAACATTTGATGCAATATCAAATCCACAAATCAAACTGTACATAAATCACCATATTCTACAGATTAAAATGCAAGGAGTACTTTGGTGATCCATTTCAATGAAGCCACAGGGACCATCAACGTTATCATGAGGGTATATATGCCACAGGGGAAGGGGGTAAAGGGTGTTCTGTAGCAATTAAATGAGAACTGATTTAATACTAGTGCATCTTATCAATGTAGAGGCAATAGGGCTTTTTTCAGTCTACCAATATGGTGTACACTCACAAATTCCAATCTCAAGTGGCTAGTTCTCTTTGGCAATTCAGCTT
Source organism: Hermodice carunculata (assembly GCA_964020975.1). NCBI lineage: Eukaryota > Metazoa > Annelida > Polychaeta > Eunicida > Amphinomidae > Hermodice > Hermodice carunculata. Next base: position 96,101,681 of record OZ026623.1, on the reverse strand, counting down.
CGCACATGCCACTTTTCGAGCAGTGTGTCACAACTGCCAAAACAGCAACTATAAAAAAATAAGGTCATGGGAAATAGGCTCACTTGCCAAGTCTTATGCTCACTTTTGAATTCCAGAGCCTATTCCCATGACATGGTTTGTTACACAATGCAACAGAATGTATATTCTGTTTTTTAACGGATCGCACCTTTTTTAGAGAAAATATGTTATCTCTCTAGGCTGTGGAGGACACAATTATACACGTGAACTCCCCAATACACATTCACAATTACTGATGATTTACACAGTCCATAACACATGCATGCAATATGAACATTACTCAGTAAGAACTCCATCTAACTAATGCCAAATGCAGACCTATACTGCCCTTGGTCACAAACCTTAACACTCCGGCCATGTGACGTCACCCCTGGCCAGACTAGCGTCTACCTTGGTCTACTATCCTACATACGGAGTAGACTGTTATTGACTCAAATTTTATTGTAAATAATGCTACCAGGGTCAATGTTTACGTACGGTATATAAAGAATGGATGGCATGTGTTAATTCAGTCTCTGATGAGCCTGGCACTGGGCAAAACCGGTCAGACTGTTCCAACATACAAACTGGCACACTTGCCTCCACGGCACTCGCCTGGTTGAACATTTAAAAAATAAGGGTTTTCTAAACTTGCTTACAATAGACCTTTCCAGTACGATAGATGGCGCTGGCGTCGTTTTCAACAGTGCTTCGCGGATTGGGAAAATCGGGGTGTAACACCTCAGCATCAGACGGTCAGTGCCATACGCCAACATGGGGAAGTGACACCACTAGTGTGCGCCAAATTGCCAGAATAATCGTAGTAAACAACCAGACCTAAGTTTTTTTGCACCACTTGTATTATCCTAAGCATGGATCAGATTTATTCGTGTTTTTATCGGTGTTTCTTGGTGGTATTTTGGCCAGGCTTGCTGCTTTGCTGTACCCTGAATCAGCTTTGTCAGCTGTGCATGTTAATGCCGATTAATGTTGCATTTTAAAGGTTAATAAATATATTTCGCCCATATTCAGTCAAGTGACGTCTCAAATATGTATTGCCGCAATAATAACGTACAACCACATGTGTAATTGAGAGCAATTTTGTGGAGTTCTTGGTGGGATGTTCAATCCGTGGCTTCAGCTGCCATTTTGAAAAACCTGAATGGCTTGCTCATCGAAGATTGTTTTCTGTGTATTTTCGGGACAAAACCTGTCGTGTACCCATTTATTCAAATAGTACAGAAAAACATGATCCATATTCATAAATTCCAAACCAAACAATGACAGCAAAGAGATTTCCGACTTGCCAATGAATCAACATTTATCTTTCAATACCAATGTGAAGAAACAAATTTCTCTCCTAACTTGAGACAGGCAATCACCCTTAAAAGGCAACTGGTGGTTTTAAACCGGTCCTCTCAACCTGAGAAATATTCATCATTAACTGCAGACACTAGTTCTTTTCCAAAATGCATAGGCCTAACCACCCAAAACACAAATTTCATTACTTCTGCCAAAAATAAAAAGAGACCTGTTAGGCTTATCACCTTTAAGTTCTCCCGACTTGTAAGTCAGCTAAGTTTACAGCAAAATAGTAAAGTAGGCCTACATCGGTGGTAAAAAAGTATTTACAAGCAGAGTTATGTGATAGGAAGCGGCCTCCTGTTTAGTTTATTTTCAATGCAACAATGGCCTCAATCGGCACAGTTGTGTGCTCTATAAGTACATGCTGAAGAAACCATGTTTGTGTGTGGCTGCTTCTTGCCAGCTAGGCAGGCGTGATATTTGAATATAGCACTAACCGCATTGTAGTCGACCCAAAAATGTTTCTTATGCTGGGATTTAAAAGTAATTATGCATGTTTGATGCACACACGTATAATCTAAATTCTCCCTTTCAACCTCTGCTCCGATTACTCTTGCATTCACCTCCATTTCTAAACCAGTGCACAATGGCGACCGGAACACCCCAATTACAGGCAGAGCCACCACCGGTGACAAAATGTACTAAACGTTCGCAACGCCCTCTAACGTATTGAAAAGGTCTATTGCATCCCTACGTACAGCACAAAAATAGAAACCTAGCTGCCTCAGTTCAGATCTCACCATAACTGTATCTGATGGCCATCTGAGGCCTGCCACCTATCATCATTTTATAAACGCTGTAATGTTCTCTTTGGGGGCGGGTGGTGAAAACCAGTACACTGAGCATTGTTATGAAAATGAGGAAACTGTTCAACCATCCCATACTGATGTTATGCATGTGGGCATGCCTGTTTGTTGTGATTTTAGAGGTCACTGTACTCATTGAGTGCACACCAGGTCACAAGAGTTAGCCTGCTTTGTTTGGGTGACTCTCAAGCAGCTTGTGACCCAAGTGTTGACCTACATTCATAGGACTCATTTCATTGTACTGTCTGTGCACATTTTGGAGGTGATCTAGAAAGATCAGAGACAGGTCTCACTCAATGCGTTGGAATGTGTGACAAATTGTTAAACTCTGGAACAATGGTGATATTTCTCTGTCTATATATATATATATATATGAAGCAGATATTTTCCTGACTGGGGAGAGAATTCAGAGATCTGACAGAAGCTGTGTGACGTCAAGCCAGTGGGACTGTGAGCAATTGCTATTACCAGTGAGATAGATACCCATTTTTACACTGTACCTGTGGAGTGTGAACAGTGTCTTTGAGTGGACTGGTATATTTGATGTTAATTGTACCTCACTGGAACCAAACTACACCTCTGTGGGATTGGATCAGCACTGCGCCTTTGAGTACCACATTGGAACCAAACCGTACCTCTGTAGGATTTGCACCAGATCAGTTGGCACCTGTCATAGGACTTGGAACTGTGGGACAGTACCTGTGGATAATCTCACCAGGGATTAGGATTTACCTAAGACTGTTTAACTGTTGAAATACCAGCTGAGTTAAGTTTACTTACTTTACACTGAATTTGATTGTTAATATATTGTTATTGTTAAAGTTATATCATTGTTGTCATTCTTTGTTGAGTTCTGCTAATATTCAGAAGGTGGGCATCGTAACACTGAACATGACGTTTATTTTCTTAAGTTTTTTCACTCCACTTTTTACATCTTCTGGGGCCCCTTCAGATCTCAGTCAACTCAGAATCCTTTATGACGAACATGTATCCTTTCTGCTTAATTTGTGAAAACAAGCTGGTCCAAGGAATACCTGGACACTGTGTGGTAACATTATACAAATAGTGACTGTTTCACCAGGCAATAGGCCAAATTATTAGTCCCGAGGGTTGTGGAGTGTCCTGGCTGTCTATTGCCCAAGGCCGAAGGCCGCGGGCAATAGACAGCCAGGACACTCCACAACCCGAAGGACTAATAATTTGGTCTATTGCCTGGTGAAACTGTCACTATTTGTTTTATTAAATTTTGGATAAAATTACATGTAGGCCCATCAGTAGGTACAATGAGGAATTGGAGCTATTTCATGTCAAGCTAAAATACCATACCATCCTAAGGTTACAGGACTGAGGAGTTGCACTATTGCCTGCTAGTGCTAGACCAAGTCAATGAGTTACTAATTGTTTGATCCAGGCTTTGGAAATCTCCAAAATAAGAAATAGAGGAAATATCTATTGTTCCATAGCCGGTAGTGTGGTTCCCGCGCCGAAGTGCAGGGTTGACAAGAGACGGGAACCAGGCGGGCAATAGTCTTCTTGAGCAGGGAGACTATTGCCTGGCATCTGCTCCATGCAGGCACTAGATCATTCTAAACGGTAATCACATGTTACCTCTAAGCCAATCAGTTACAAGTAATTTTATCCAAAATTTAATAAATGTTACTACATCTATGCCCTAACACTCCATCCAAAAATGCCAGTCTTTCCCCATGGAAATTACAAATTATCCTCTGTTTATCTTGTAGCACTCATCAAAACTAACACAGCAGTATTGACAAAGAAACAAATTTTTCTCTGGAAAAGTACTAGTTCAACCAAACTGGTACATCAATGCAGAAAGCTGCCCATTCGGACTATAATAAGAGGCCCCTGGGCCAGACACTGTGCTCTGTGTATTCTATTGACCATCACAAAGAATCAATCTTTTGTAAATATTCCCTCCATGATTTTGACATAGTAGGTCAAGGTCATCTATACTGTGCAACATCTAAGTTCCACATGGAACACGTGTTACATTTGGTATTGTTAACCTTGTTCTCTCTAAACATATTAAACTTACTACCTTCTGTGAGTGCTTTAAAATGACCTTGAACAGTAGGTGGGAATTTCCCTAGAACTAAGGACACATGGATCAAAATTTCAAATACTTTCTTTTTGTTTTATATCTATGTCTTTTGATAAGCCAACTATCTCAAGTTTGCAACAAGAGGTCCATTAGACTTGCTGAAGTCTCACTGGACTGTCTTCCGTATTTTATTTAAATTAAATTCATTACAAAATAAAACTATGAGTGAAACCTGTCACACACGTTGTAGCCTTACTGTTATAACACAGGTAGGCCCCTAAACCAAGCTAATTGGCTTGGATCGTGTCTATAACCAGATAACAGATTAGCGCCGGGCGGTCTGCACTTTGTTTTTTATCACACAGACACGTGAGCGGTCATAACGCACCCCTCTTCCAAAGCTGTTAATTGAGTAAATGTGTAATGAAGGATTAATTTCGGTGCGCCTCATCAGGCGGAGGGCGTCCAGTGAGACTTGTAAAGCTTGCCGGCTTGTCGCTGATATGAATTATTCATGAGCAGTCAAGCACGTGACCGATTCAAGGCCATCTCAAATTCACAGTGTTGACTGTTGTTTATTTACATATGAGCACCCACATTTTATTGTAGAGAAACCTCAGTTCTTGCTGATGGCTATTTCAATTTTTCGTTAAAATGAATATGTTCCTTCTACAATGATTTAAATCAATGATCGGGCCGTTGTTTGTGACAATTTGAATGATTGACTTTGCAAAACTGTGAAAAAATAGGGTTATTTCATGATTGTCTTGATCTCGATCTTTTTTTCATCTATGCGCCATGTTGTTTATATCATTAGAATGCTCATAACCTTGTCTATTTCAACAACAAGCTCTACCCTTGGCTTAAAGATAAGTATTTTAGGGGGAACCCTGCTTTAACTGCTTCTATTTCAAATACATGCGTCATTATTTTAGTTGGAAACTATGGAGGACCATTCTCCGGAATATTCCAGGTCAGACAGGGGCCCAGAATCGATCACATGGCGTTCACTGTCCAATCAAATGCACTGTTTTTCTACCACTGTTTCGTTTGGTAGTACTCTCTACCTCGTGTTGTGAAGTCTGGCTAGAAAGATGGGTGATCTTTGTGTGAATACAAGTGACAATTACGGACAATTTATTAAAGCAAGGAACAAAATTTAATGCTGTAAATTGGTCAGAATGATAACATACTACCAGTCTTTGCGTACAATAGAGCAGAGGGTCCAAATTTTTCACAGGAAGACAGTAAAATACGCCAGCCGCAGGTAAACATGGCTCAGGTGAAAATACTGCTGCTGCTTGTATTGATCATGTTGACAGTTTGTCAGTAACTGCGATCAAGTGTGTTTATAGACTACATGTATTTACTGCAGCAACAAACAAACTCTACTACTATTATTTAATGACAATTATTGTATTTATGTCTTTTTGTCCAAAACTACTTCTTAGTGGTTATTACCCTATTCCGCAGTCCGAACTCTTGACTCTCCATAAGCTAACCTGTCCCTGTCTAACTTATATACATAGAAGTACTATTGTCCATATTGCACACGTTCTTCTGTAAAATTTTGACATAGGCTGTATTAGCTCAAATAAATTAAAGAGTCTTCAGTGAGTAATAACTCAACATGTTTCCACCAATTATAACACACAACCGATCTTTAGAATAAAATAAAGAGGAACCATCGCTTGTGACGCTAACCAAGGAAAATGCACAGACCGGTACCAATGCAATTGTATTCACACAGGCTTGACCGCTTTGATCAAATTGTGTTTGATATCGATATATTCCCTTTGTTACGGTGTAGGGCACGAGTTTTTGTCTAAATTGACAAAGGAACCTCATAGAAATGTAGAGAAGGTCTTACTCAACAAAAGTCATGATATATGGATCATTTTGCATGAAATGCAAAAATTAAAAAAGTTGTGGCACTTTTACGCATGTCACATGTTGCACAACAAAACAGAAAATGCCCAGTGGCTGGCTGTGACAGATCTCCAAACTGCACGGAGTGCTAGGGGTTAAATTAGCACAACACAATGAGACCACTCAAATATTCAGGTTGTCTTAAACTTGATCTGACCTCTGATTTTGCCCCTCACCTCCTGCCAAACCCTGGATGTTGTGAGGTCACTCCCACCGAATTGATCGTAGTCCAGAGTGGGCTTGTGCAAGTTTAACAAGTCCCTGGTGTTGGCAGCCAAAGGGAGACGGTCAGCTTTGTCTCGCTTAGGTGGTCAGTAACTAAAATAACCATGCATTCATCAACGACCACTTAAATTGCCACTTAGCCTTATCACAATGATGATGGAATTAGAACTGACTTGGACTTAATAGCTGCTACTGTTGAAACCGGCACGGCGGCAGTGTCGACCAGTTAAAAAAAAAATGACAGTAGGGCCTACCCTCAGTACCGATTTCGCATTCGTAACACCCCATGCTAGCAAATAATCTGGCTTGCCAGAAATTCTCGCCAGCCAGAATGAGATGTCACTAGCCAGATGCGAAAACTGAGTTGGGCACAAATTCCTGGCATGCCAGTTCGTTGTGCTAAAAAAATGAGCATGCTTACTTCGCATGTAGCACGCTTGAAATGTATTTGGTCTCGACCATTAACACGCACAAATTGTTTCTGGCTTCGCATGCTCGCGGTTTGGACTGCACGGACAGCAGTTTCCGCAAAGCGTACGGCCAATACATTAAACAAGATTATTGCGCTAAGAAGATCCACCATGATCTAAATGTATATATGCACCCATGTTTGTGATCTTGATGCATGGATCCTATGTCATGAGACACTGGCAGGAGAGATGTTTTTTGTCATGAGCTGATCTTCAAATTAGTTTATTTTCTTGTAGGACCACCAACCTTTAACTCCCAGCACGCCAGTTTCCAGTGTACTAGAACAGCGCGTCACTCAAACTTTTGAAGTGGCTGATCAAAAGCCGTCTCAAATTCCTGGTGTTGTTTATTTCCATGCAGGCATGCACGTTTTATTGTAGACAAACATTGGTTCTTGTCAATGGCTATTTCGATTTTGTATTAAAAATGAATATTTTCCTTGTACGATGATTTAAATCAATGACCAGGCCTTTGCTAGTGACAATTTGAATGATGTAACTTTGCAAAACTGCCATGCAAAAATAGGGTGATTTTATCCTCACGGTCTCGATCTTTTTTTCGTCTACTCACCATGGTCTTCACAACATTAGAATGCCGAGAACCTTGTCTATTTTAAGAAAACTCTCCCATTGGCTGAAACAAAAGTATTTCAGGGAAAACCCCTCCAAAACTGCTTCAATTTCAAATGTCATTTTAGTCGGAAACTATTGAAGATGATTCTCCGGAATATTCTAGGTCAGTCAGGGGGACGGAATCAATCACATGGTGTTCGCCGCCCAATCAAATGCGTCGTTTTTCTCTACCACTATAATTTAATGACAATTATGACATACTACCGATCTTAAGAGAAATTAAAGAGGAACCATTGTGGCTTGTGAACATATAAAGCTTAATGTAAAAATTGTCCACCAGATGGCATTTTGCTCCACATGTAATCATAGCTTATTTGTGCAACTCCTGTGATGAATATTGTTGCATGTGCCAAGAAAACAATCAGTGAGTCCTTAACTTTATGTCTTCAGTGACCTTGAGACAGAAGATCAAGGACACCCAGATTATGTAATACAAGTGGCCCATAAGCCTGCCTGGTGCTGTGCTGACATTGCAATAATTGATGTCAAAGCTACACCCTGTCGTTACGAAATCACCTCTTTCAACTTCACAGGCATGGTGACCTCGAAAAATAGGTCAACATCACTGATATTAAATAACATTCTACCTTTGGCCATGGTCTAAATATCACATAAATTTGGTAAGTCTAATCCAATTACTTTACAAATATGGAATTTTACATCTTACAAAACATTTTGGCTCATAATTTCTGTCAAATTATAGGTGGCGCCACAAGTATCAATAGCAGCTTAGACTTTGACCTCCCCCACAATCCCACCAAATTTGGTCAAGATCCGCAAAAAATTACAGATGCTAGTGTTCACAAGATTTTCACATTTTGACCCCTATATTACATAATAATGTAGGTGGCGCCACCAATATCGAAAGCTGCCTCAATTTTCATACACCCTATAAGTCCTGAAAGTTATATATTGGGCTAACTTGAAAACTGTGGATGGTATTGCGCTAATGAGCAAAAGTTTACGGACAGCCATCTCCTTTGAAACTTAAAAGCTTCATACACTATTCCACCAATACTGACACTGGTATAAACAGGTAAATAGTATACAATTTTTAGCACCATAAAGTTGACTAGAGGTGTTATGAGGTAAAGTGTACTAAGGTATTAGCTGGAAGTCACCTCTTCCACTATACTGGATGAAAATTGAAAAGAAAGAAATCTTGCAAAAAGTGAGTATGATCATGGTTTTCCGACTTCAGACGGATTAGAGAAAATCCTCTAGGTGGGTTAAGTATACTTCACACCGGGTACTTTCCCTCTTACCACCCTAAACACTTTGAGGACTACACTTTGTCATTTCAAGTTCCATCTTGACAGAGTTTGACTTACGTTCTTGAGTTAGTGTTGTATTTATTCGGTATTTGATCATATCTTTGGAAACATTTCAACAGAGTTTTGTACAGTTGTTTTTTATAACCTTTGTGTTGTAGTTTTTGCAACAAAGTTCTGACTCTATTGACACCGGACGGACAGACAAGAGCGGTCGCATAAGCTCTGTAACCTTTGGTCAGCAGAACTAAAAACCATAAAATTTTAATTCCATGTACAAAGCCATTCATACTTCAAAGTGATTCTATTTGGTTGAGAATCAGATTTGGTGCTCCTACCGCCCGTCACAATTTTCTAAAAAAGTTAATGCAACTTTTTATCTCTTCACAATTTAATCCCCCAAAACTTGTGTGCAAGGCTAGTATATGATGTGTCATAAAATATTCAAATGCAATAAAAAATTAAAACTTTTAAAAGTAAGTGCCTGTGAAGGGTATTACGTGCTGTAACAGGCTTGAAATGATGATATGTCAACCTTACATAGCATCATTGGACTGAACTCCCAATTGTGATCACTAAAACAAACAAAATAGAACCAAAGCCCCCCCCCCCCCCTAAAAAAACAAAAACAAAAACAAAAGCAAAAAAAAAAGAACATTAATTGACAGAAAACAAGAAAACAGTTGTCCCATATTTATACAATGATTGCACAATGTTATCTGGTATGGTGGTTGACTTGTGTATCATGCATATATTGACTCATACATGTAATAATTTGAATAATTTCATAGCTTGCCACAAGGTGTCTCTAAGAAGAAAAACCCTGTAGGTGGCAGCACCCTAGTTATCCTGCCATCTTGATTTTCTGACTTGGCATTGTTCTGCAAATTGTAACTGTGTTCCTTCTGAACATATGTGCTTGTGTTGTGACAACTTTTAATAGATCTGAGATTAAAAGTTGAAAAAATTTCAATCCTCAGTATGTACAATTGAGTAGCTTTTGAACCATTCTTAACTTATCAAATTATGTTAAATATATATAGATAGGTCTCCATCCAATGACCCATAACATGTACATGACCATGAGGGTGGGCCTTTTTTCAGTGTTGAATTATATTTTCCATTAAAGAATTAACCTTCTTACTACAATATTTCAGAAATGCCATGTAAAGGCTTATCATTCAAATTTGGTAGAAAGGCAAGGATTAATCTATCAGTGACAAGGGCAAAATAATATTTATGTCCCATCACTGCACACCTCTCAGTCCACAGATGGAGCTTTTCTCCCTAACCAAATCAAGAGTTCTAAGGATTTTGATTCCCAATCAACAATCAACTTGACATTTTCACAAATAAGCAATAGGCCTTTATCAGATACATGTATCAATGCATGTTACCTTGAATTTAAACCAGGCAGTAAAAGTTGCTGCAAAATGTATCTGCAAAAGAAAAAAATCTATAATACAATTTTTTCCAGAAATGGCTCATAAAACTACAGCAGAGCGACTGGCAAAATGCTGTGCTCTTTGTAAGGCTGATGCCCAAAAATCAAAATTTTACCTTGAAGGAGAGAAAATAAAGGAACCATCAGAGATGCTGTGCAAGGGCCTTAAGTTTTGCCAAGTTAAAGGTACAACATTTGGCTACCAGAGATAGGGTCAGAAAACACACAGCCCTAAAACAACAAGTCACATCTGCCATTGGTCATGCCAACCCAGAACAGGCTACACCTAATGCAGTAGTATTCATGGGGTTTCGAGCACCACAGCCCTTGGAAAAGCTATTACTATGGCCAAATGGTCTCTGCCTAGAAGTCCCTGAAAAAGAAAAGCAAATTACACAGGACAAGTGACACCCAATTTTCACTTGTCTTCCCTAATGCTGATGAAGTGCACCTAAGTTTTGGTTTAACAGATCATGTTTTAATGGAAATCATTATGTAATACAGTGAGTTTATGTGTCTGTTACACCAAAAGACTTTGGAATTTAACATAGTGTGAATTTTTCAAATTAAATGTACTTGTCCATAGGACAAGTGAAATTTGTTGGTCAAAAGGATTTCACTTGTCCCGAACAATAGGACCTTTCATGAGCAAACTCGAGTGATCAATGCCATCTACTGTACAGCTTTCTTTGACCCTTCCGTAAGGAACATTTCCATCAAGTTTCAGCATAATAAAAATGGTGCTTTTTGAGTAAATGTTTAAAATAGCAAAACTCCCACAAAATTGTCAAAAAATACAAAAAAGAAAATGCAGTGACACCTGTTGTACAAATTAAGGTCTAGAAGTGCCCATGTACAATTTCAAAGCAGTTGAACAAGTGGTATTGGAGAGGAACATTTTATACAGATTTGGCCAAAAATGAAAAACAAGGCTTAAAGCCTAGAGGTGGGGCTTTTTGTTGCTTTTCCTTTGTTTTCATTAGGGCATGAACGTATGTTTACATGTATAATATTCTGTACATGGGGTGGCCTCTGCTTTGAGAGACCACTGCTATCAAAGACCAGTTGCCTTATAAGACCACATTTCTCAAGTCCCTAGTGCTATCTTTCCCATGTTATTGTACCTGCATTGAGAGACCACAGTTGTTGATTTACATGTATAATAAAACAGAATGGAACACTTTTGATTTATATGCAAATTACTTTTTTTATTCACAGTGTAAAAATAACTCTAAGTGGAAATATGTCTTATTATTCTAACATCATATATAACAAGATAATTTTGTTCTATTGCTTTTACAAGTTGGGATACATTTGTACAAACCAATCTTGATAAAACTACATGAATGATATTGCTTTTAATCATATACATATACATGTATATGAAATTTGGGTACAGTTGCGAGTAAAAATTCATGGCTATTATAGTAATAACTGTAAGACCTTAATTTACCGGGCTTAATATGAATATTTTGTTAACATTTCAATACATGTAGATTTGTGTATGATCAAACAAAAGTTTATTTCTAGGGTAGGAGCGAGCGTATTTTGGAGATTGTTTATGCAGTGATGTATGAAAAGACCTGTCGCTGAAGCCAGTGCTGCGAAGAGGTGGAACTAGAAGAAGACCTGAGGATAACTCTGTAGTTTCACAAGTAAGTGTGTGTTTTTCATTTTTCGTTGTTTTACATTGTGTATATTACATGAGCGAACATGTGTTTGTATAAAATTTGACCAGTTCTCTGCCACTTGCGGTGTCATTGCATCAATGTGATATTCACGCGGTCATTGCCATGTTGACCATCACATGAACATTATGGCAATGTCACTCATCACGAGCACATGCTTCTGAATATCGGTGCATTGCTCACAAATTAAACTTGATGTGTGTTTTGAAGTCTTATACTGAGTTGCTATTGTATGTCACTAAGTCTGCTTTATTGATTGCTACATTTTTAATGTTTGTAAGAGTCAACACATGGCAGGCACAATGAAAACTTGTAAGAATGACACTATTTTTTCTCCAAGGCAATGAGTCAGATATCTGAGTATGTCAGATTAATGAATCAAGAAACAAAGGAACAACAACTTCAGTCCCTTCAAATTTGTGCCATTATAATGAATATGTCAGATAACTGAGTGTAGCTTTGAGTTTTCACTGTATTATTTCATTTGAGCTCCAGTACACTTAAATCAGGTGGTGCAAAATAAAAACAGAATTGTTAGCCCCCTCATCACTGGAAGTGCTTCTCCTCTGGTTTAGTTTTTACCCTTGATCGGTTAAAGGCCACCCTGTACATTTGATACATACAGGTTGTCATTTTCCATTCCAAGGGTATACACAAAGATGGACCTTAAAAATCACACCAAAACCCCAGCAGAAGATGGGGTTTTGATCACACTTAAAATATGCATATATATATATATATATATATATATATATATATATATATATATATATATATATATATATATATATATATATATATATATATATATAAATATATTAACCTCTATTCTGATCGTTCAAAAGAAGCAAGTTATGAATGATTACGATGTGACAAATCTAAAGCTCAACATGCAAATGAATCAAACCAACTTTTATATATATATATATATATATATATATATATATATATATATATATATATATATATATATATAAATATATTAACCTCTATTCTGATCGTTCAAAAGAAGCAAGTTATGAATGATTACGATGTGACAAATCTAAAGCTCAACATGCTAATGAATCAAACCAACTTTTAAATTATATAAGTTTTGCTTTCCTTTAATAAAAGTTTTCACTGACGCCATTTTCCCTCCCATTAAAAGACAACTTTTCCCATTTCTCCGTGACTGTTCTGGCGCACAGTTCCCTATATAGTATATCAATCGAAGAAAAAATAGTTGTAGCATCAAACAAAGTGGCCTTAACGAGCGCAAGGTTGAGTACAGCTCTGAGTGATACGTCATTCAAAACATGAACTGAAAATGTCGACAGTATCGGCATGGCAATGTTTACAAACATCCACTTCTCGTTCCGATCCATGACCTAGATCTTGATTCATCTCAGAATCCCACAATCAATTGAACGCAATAAATAAAGCAGACCAAGTGACATACAATAACAACTCAGTATAAGACTTCAAAACACACATCAAGTTTAATTTGTGAGCAATGCACAGATATTCAAAAGCATGTGCTCGTGATGAACGACATAGTCATAATGTTCATGTGACGGTCAACATGGCAATGACCACATGGATACCACATTGATGCGATGACACCGCAAGTGACAAGGAACCTGTCAAATATTATACAAACACATCTTCGCTCGTGTAATATACACAATGTAAAACAACAAAATATGAAAAACACACACTTACTTGTATAACTACTGAGTAATCCTCAGGTTATTCTAGTTCCACCTCTTCGCAGCACTGGCTTCAGCAACAGGTCTTTTCATACGTCACTGTGGCTGCTTTACATGTCACAATACATTATGCGTGCGCATTAACGATCTCCAAAATACGCTCGCTCCTACCCTAGTTTGATTATGTCGAAAGTAGAGGACAACAGATTAAAAAAATCTATCTATTTTCTATTCTGTCCTTTCTTTAAACAATATAGATCAAAGTGAAAGATTCGTGTTATTCACAAACAGTAAAAGCAGTGCATTGCGCTTCTTTCCTGTAACCCGAACGGTAATAAGATCTAATAACACTGCGCTTGCGCAGCATTATTTATTTACCTACATTATGCTAATGACATTCAAGCCGATGAACAAAACGATGGTCTTTTTGGACAAATGTAGGACTTAAAACCTACACAAAAGACACAGAATGTCACTTATGCCATCGGACTATTGATTCTTGGTACTAACTATCTTTGAAACATCTTGATATATTTCCATCGCCGTTCAAAAACAACTGCTGGAACCCAGCAAAATGTATAATACGCATTGCACAGTAGGACCCGGCAAATGTACTAATCACATATAAACATTGTAAAATCTGCACTAGAAACGGCAATATTCTGTTCCATCTCCGAACCCAATTCAATACTTTCTATTCACCCACTTTAAACCACTTTACATTTTGCGCCAAAACAGCGCACTTGCACAAGACTCGTAAGGGGAAGTGATAACTTGATTACATTTTTTCGTAGACTTTTTAGATCACTGTAATGAATGCTCAATGGATTTTTTCTGTTTGATGCATCTTTGGACGTGTTCAGACTGGAAACTGTCTGGATATGCAAAAACCCACGGAGAGCCTCATTAAGCTGACAAACGTTCAAAGTTCAAAGATTTGACGTCACATTCACGCACGAATACAAGCAAGATACGGAACTTCTTTAAACAGAAAGGTCCTCATAATGTGCATAGATCAATAAAGAATATCTACATTTTACATCAGCAATGAGCAGTAATACCAGTGTTACCATTAAGAGCACAAATGAAAAAAAATAACCTACACCTTTTAAAAATGTGTTTCTTGTTTGCAACAGAATACATAACGTTCGCCATATGTGCGTCGTTGGCATATTATGACAGTTAGGCATTTTCAGCTAACAGTTAGGCATTTTCAACAATTGTGACCAGTGGTGACAGAGTATTTTCTCTTATTATACCCTTCAGGTATCAGTCTTGTTTATTTTGCCGATATCAAATGTTAAGAATAAAGTCTTGTCACAAATCAGGACTATTAATACGACAGGACCAGTTCCTGGTTTTCAAATATTGAACTTTTTAGGTCTACAATGTACTATGTACATGAGAGGTGGTCTCCTTACGGAGCCCCACCTAATTATTAATTCGTGAGCATGTGAATTGTGAACTGGGGATGGATGACAGACAGCTAGTCATAACACTAGAACTATAACATGGTCATCAAGGGCCGCACAAGCATCAGATTTTTATAGTCAATCATGTGACTTGTATCTCGACCCAGGGCGTCAAGGACACCCAATTGCAATCACAAGTGAATTCCTAAGCTACCTAGGTACACATGCTATGGCCAAGTTTGAAGCTCCATGAAACTGTTTTTGAATTATTGTATATGTAATTTGGAAAACTTTTTTTCCTATATGGTCATGCATGGGTGAAAGCTGACAATTTTTAACATAAGTGAAAATCAAATTTCAAAATTTACATCAACATTTTTCACCTATTTTAATGTTTTATTGCGTTTCCTGATAAAAAAGTAAAATGACCAAAAATGTTCTCAAAACTGAAAGCTTTCACCCATGGTCATATCACATTGATACTGAATTTATATATGGAAACTAGAAGTCACTGATTTTGTAATACAATCAAATGTCTGGATCTGCCCAGTGGTTTTGGAGAAGTTGAAAATGTGAATTGTCAATATCAGACAGACAACAGACAAACAACAGACAAAGATCCACCACTAAGCTCAGCTGACTTGTCAGTCATCTGAGCTCAAAACTAGTGATGATTTTTACTTGAGAGATGACATTTTTAGGCAAGCAGGCATGACATATACTGTGGAAGTGGTGACCCCAGGTGGGAAACGTAAAGTGTGAAAGAGGCATCTAGTCAAGTCTCCATGGAGGTCTACCAGGGGCTGCTGGTGCCATTAGCCAATTAGCCAAATGCTAATGTTTCATTCTTTTGGCTGCAGAAATTTGCAAATGGCTAATTTATTTTAACATGAATTATATATAAGAGTTGAGTCAAATTCTGCAGTGATAACTGTTTTCTTTCCCAATCTGGCTACAAATTTTGAAGGCCTAGATCTGTCCCTGGTCTACCATGTCTTTAAGGAGGAATATCCAGATATAGAAATAGGAAAATCAATGATTAAACCATATTTAACCATGTTCAAATGTTGTCTTTTTCATGTTTCTCATTTATGCTCAGGTCAAAGGGTCAGTGTGTGGTCTGTCATTTAGCTGCTGTGTGTGGTCTGTCAGTTAGCTGCTGTGTGTACTGTAATACCTGTCATGCTAGAACAAATCAAACAATGTATTAAAGGCCCGTCACATCACATTTTTATCATGCATTGGATGAAGAGTCTAAGTCAAAGATTTTTTAACTGCACCATTCATCTGCATAGTTAACACTCTCATTTTCCACACAATGGTAAAATTAATTTGACACAACTACCTAACTCACAGAGTTACGTCTTTAAACTTTTTCTGTCAAAAGTGGTGTCTATTTAGTGTAATGCCCATCACGTTTTTAAATCAACCCTGCAGTTATGTTTTTTTACTGGAATTTTATATTTCTTTGCAAACAATTCATAGTTACTGACCCATAAAAACTGCCCAGATTTGCAATGTTTTTATTCAGTTTGCTAGGAGATACCACTGCCTGAAAGTAAAACTTTGTGTCTGAATGTAACGCCCGTCACCATGCAAAAATGCCCACCTAAAGGTCACAAAACATATTAAAATATTTGACCATTGGCCTAACATAACACATATTTGGTGTAAATACTGTAGTTCTATCTAAGTTTATTATTACAATTATGAATTTTATGTGTTTTGATGGCTATCTTAGTTGTAATTAATACCACCAGCAGTGCAACCATGACTCCACACATCACAGACTTTTGTTTACAAGTATATAATGTTCCTGTAATGGATATTTGTACACAAGTTTAGATATAATGATTACTAATCACCAGCACAAAGAAAAACAAAAACAAACAAAAATGTTATATGACTGTGAGAGTTCTGTGCTGAGCAACCAGTCAGACTATCCTACACCTACTTTGTTCTTTGAAATAGCTGTCAGGCCCTTGCCTGGTGTTTTTCACTTTCCTATTAATGCTTGACACTAAACACAGGCCTAGGGTCCACCATTACCAAGATATAAGCCAACACATCAGTCAAGGTTAAAATTTATTACCCCAAAGATACTTTCCTATCAGTATTTAACAGTAAGTATGGATCTAGAAGCAACCATTGCCTAGATATAAGCCAAAATGCAAAGATCTGTTACTATCCCTGTGGCAATGCTGGTGACAAGCCTATGCCCAACCAGTGGGATACGCCTGGACCACTACATGGCCACACAGTGCCACAGTAGTAGCAGGATATGGCAGGACATGTCTGGTCACCCCATTGACCAGTGCCTGCCTGCATGGCGCCTCCTGGGGACTCCACTCTTGTAGCTTATTGTTTTGCTACCAGCTGTCCATACCAGGGAGGTGTATAGAGCTCCCTGTCCAGACTGACTGACTGACTGACTGAAGTCATTTCATTATCCCCTTACATCATACAATTTACAAGATAACATAAAAAGATAGAGATTTGCAGCCCTGCACAAATTAAAATTTAGCATGATACTCCATAAATAAACAGGTTATGATGAGAAAAATTGCATAACCGTTTTTCTTTTTTGTAACCCATTTTTATAGTTCTGTATGTCTTGCCACCAAAAAATGCACAAACATAACCACTGCCAAACTGTGCAACCTCCGTGTAAACCAAACTCTGTGTTATGCAATTTTGCAGCCTGCCTGATTCATGTCTAGAACTGTATAAGGGGACTCAAGAAAACTTCATTTGCTAAGGCACAACAGGGATTGATATAATGACAGCCCTTCAGCCAGGAGACTGTGTGATGTGCCAGTCCTCTGGACTTACAGCACTGACTGGCTACCTGTTGCACTCCAAAAACTGGATCACAGCACAGTCTTAATAGGTAAAGCTTTCATTGAGCACAGTTTAACAGTGCAATAGTTTCCATTTTGTCTGAAATATTTATACAGCTAACATAGACTTGGAAAATGCCACTTCATTTTGGCTTTTAAACCACACATGGTCATACATTTTATTGACCAGACAGGACTGATCAGAGTCTGACAGACCGACACGTATCAGAAAGTGGCCTGTGGACTGACAGATCCTCAAATTCTGCTGAGACCAGTATTTGAGACACCCACTGAGAAAGAGCCACATGGAGAGACCTGACCTTTAGTTAAGAAGGAAGAGCAGTGTCGGTTCCACTCCTATGTTATAAAACCTTTCCCAATTTAAAACTCGTTCCATCAGACCTGATTTCCTACCCACTTCCACATATGGTACATTTACCTCCAGACGGAAATTACATTTACCCTCTGCATGGTTTACTTCTTCCTTGTTCATACATGAGCTTTCTTTCAATGACCAACATGTCTACTGCAGAGATTAGGGTTTAACCCACAAGTCATGCTACAGCTGCCTGCTGTAGAGTTGGGGGTTTAACCCAAAGTTATGCTACATCTGCCTGCTGTAGAGTTGGGAGTTGAACCCAAAGTCATGCTACAGCTGCCTGCTGTAGAGTTGGGTTTTAACCCAGTCATGCTACAGCTACCTGCTGTGGAGTTGGGGGTTTAACCCCCCAAGTCATGCTACACGTGCCTGCTGTAGAGTTGGGGGTTTAACCCAAAGTCATGCTACAGCTGCTAAGCAAAGCCGGTCCAGGACTTGGACAATGCAAAACCACTGACCAAGGCTTTGACAACCACACCATAAAATGTGAAATGCACTGCTGTAGGTCTCTCCTTATTGCATATTCATGCAAACAAAAAAATATTATGGACTAGAGTAGATCTGTGTTTCACTGATAACACGAGACTGAACACAAGTAACAAATTTCAGTGTTGTTCTCATGGTTAAAGCAGAGTCAGAGTGCTTGTAGACAAGTACACAGCATTAACTAGAAGACATCAAGTTGTTGGTAGCTCAATTAATGAGAACATTAATAGTGCTTGGTTCCACACAATACTCTACCAATGAGGCACATTTATGTTTGGTAAACAGCAGCTTGGTTTTTCAAGCCACAAGACAAAACATTTAATAACTTTAAACATTTAAAGAATGATGTCATATTAGAACAGTGAGCATTTTGCTCATGTCAGCTCTATGTATTTTATTTTATTCTGGATTTTTATCCGAGCTGACTGATAAGTCAGCTGAGGTTATGTTGTGGTTATGCATCTGGCATTGACAATTCACATTTTCGACTTCTCCAAAATCATCAATCAGCCAGATTCACTTCAACTTTGAAGGGAATGAGAATGTACCTTGGGTATATCTCTACCAAGTTTGTTCAACAGGGATGAGAATGATTGGAGTGCATTTTGGCTACTCCAGGGGCAATTTGGCAACCTTCTATACCCCACCTCATGGAATTTAACAGTTTTGGAGAAATTGGACCAAATTGAGAACATTTTGTTTCAGGGAAGAAAAGCAATTTTGGCTGAAAGTTGCCAAATGGCAACCAATTCTCATCCCTGGTTCAAATGGTCATGCTCCACTGAATTTTTCATTTTTAATGATTTCTTTGTTCACTTTTTGGCAAAATGCTCAAAAAAGTTTTGCTCCAAAACTGCTGTGTCAATTGCGCCAAATTGCATAGGAACAATTCAGGGAACCTTAAATTTTTCCAACAGGTGGCACTGTGGGTTTCTTCCCTATTTTTTTTTTTATGAATTTTTGTGACTTTTTTGCAATTTTGAATTTCCACTCCAAAACCATCACTCAGATTGTCCTGAAACTTGGGTGGAAATGTAGTTTGTTTGACGGTTAAAGCTAGAACATTTGTCACTAGGTGACGATACTTTGGATCCCAGATTTTTATGAATTTTCCAATTCAGGTACCTCTTGGTTAATGCATGCATTCATATGATTACCATGTAAGTCAACAGGGATTGCAATGGACAGTCACACTTTCTACTTAATCTCCAAAATCCTGATCCCCTACATCTGAGTGGGACTTATTATGGGTTAAATGTCAAGGTCAGCTGAGAATGGGCTATTCACACAGCAGGCAGTTTGATTCTTCATATGCTGAATTACTAATGAGGTAGATTAATGTCTGTTAAACAGCTGCCTAGTTTTTCAAGCCAAAGTCAAAACATGCACTTTAAACTTTTTAAGGAACAATGTTACAACAGCAAGAGTTCTCATCATATATTTCAGTTCTATGCATCTAACTCAATCCTACATTTTGCCAGCATATAATGCTTTCAGTGCTTCTGAATACTTGGGTACAGTCAAAAAGCACCTGTTGCATGTGACCTGCATGGGTCCATGGACAATCCATTTGCTAGAAACACAGTCATTGCCAGGTTGATTAGGCTTAATACATTTCCTAGTGTTGCAGTAATGCCCCCAGCTGGTGGGGTGGGCAAGGGCGGCATATAGATGTGCCCTTGTCTCTCCATCCCTTCAATTCTCTCTCCAGCATCCAACATGAAACTTGTGTTGTGTATACAGGTGTACCTCCAAAACAACTTGACATACAGTCATGATACTTTATAGGATTATCAATTTGTGTATGAAGATCACTGTGCACCTTGGCTTTCGTTTGTCTGTGCTTCGTATATGTCTGTGTGACACCCTGATTTACTGAAAATGACTATCATCCGTCCCATGTCTGACATGAAACTTATGTCAAGCATATCTCCCTGGTCTTCTGGTTGCCAACATTTTCTAGCCCACTGCTGTGCCTGACAGGCTGCAATGGCATTCTCACTACCAATGTATCCAGAGTGACTTTATATAGTCTAATGGTCTGAAAATATTATTGTCAGTAAGGCCAGCCTTAAAAATATTTTTGTTTCCAGTAACACAAATTTTATGAAGTCATAGGGCAGGGAAGTATTTTTTTTAAAACTCTGTGAAAAACAGATGAAGGAGGGAGGACTATATTTATACCTCTTTAGTGTCAAATTAAGGGTAAACAAGCAAATTTCACCATAAAAATCCAAATTAAGGGTAAAAAAATTAGATTCTGCACTATTCAACCTGACAGTAGGAAGCAAACACTTTTTTTTTCACACTGTGTTGAAATTCTGTATGGCACTTTTGGTCACGTTTTCAAGCCAGTAGGGAAGATCACCAGATACCAACATATATTTATGGTTGGTGTGGCTTAACCCAGTACCACTCCATGCAAGGGACTGTGTTGCAACTATAACGGCATCTCTTTAGTGATGAATATGGCTTGCGTTTGACTACTGCTGACATTTTTAAGTGGTATATTAAATACATCATATTGGGATTCTGTATTGTGTAGTTAATTACTCTGATGTTTTTATGTGGTTTTAACAGGTAAGCCAGCATAGTTTTCAAAGTCTTGTGCAAGTGTTTTGCTTAAAGGCAAACTGTAAAGTGTAAATCTGCACAAAACATAGAAATATATGTTGGTACCTGACAGATGATATAATTTCTCAGGCTGCTGGTGGGCATCTCTGATCAATTACAGCAGCTTCACTTGTAAAGTCTTATATTTTCTGGAATACCTGCTCATGTATGTTGTCAGCGTTGCGACAAAAGCATTATGGTTGCAACACAGTGGTATTTTGCCAGCAAGATCCTGGTACAAATGAGCCACCACTATTGCTCAAAGCAATAGATTGACAATGACACAAGTCACAGAAAAGAGATAGGCATATATTAGCTTGAAATATGTGCAATAATTACTACATGGTATCAACTATTTAAGCAAGTGTTAGGGTTGCCAACAGATGAATGATGTGTACAGGATGCTAGCAGCAGAAAGTGACATACATCTGGCACAATTCCCAATAGAGAACTTGCACTGGATAAATTACAATGAAATGTTGATTATGGCATTCACACATACCGGCCTCCATTGAACCATTCTTTTTAAGAATGGGGATTTGGTGCAGTTAGTATGTGCATTTCCAATTTTCGGCTATGTGACTGGTGCCAAAGGTTGCTGGTTCAAGACCCAGCTGTTCCGTGTTCACAAAATAGTCATATTTTCAGTACTCCTATGATGCTGGCTGACTTACATATATGTACGGTCCCTGATCTGGAACAACACCAAATACAGAACCTATACTGGATTTATAAGTTACAATGAACTGGGCCATATTGATTATGGCATTTAAGCATACCGGCCTCCATTGAACCATTCTTTTTAGGAATGGGGATTTGGTGCAGTTGGTATATGTGTTTCCCATTTTCAGCTATGTGATTGGTGCCAAAGGTTGCTGGTTCGAGACCCGGCCATTCCATGCTCACAAAACATACACACATCAAGGGCCTAACTACTTGTCACTTAGCACTGGTCTGGCATTACTATGCAACATTAAGGGTGTGCCTGGTGCCACATTGACCATGCTTATAATTTCTTTACTGAACATTTAACAAATATTTATGAATTTTGTCTTCATTTGTTCATTTCTGTTAATACTCTCACACTCCTACAAAATCTGCCTAAAGTAGGGCACATCATATGCCAACTGAACCACTATGATCTTGTCTGTACAATGGCAATGTACACTTTATCTTGCTTCATATAGGAATCACTGGCTACACACATGTAACAATTTGTGAAAGTTACTGCTAACCTAACGTACATTGTATATCCTCAACAGTAGCCATGGACCTATGATCCACCATAACCAAGATATAAGACAGTATATCCGGGATTTGCTGAGTCAGAAAATAACAAGAGGGCTGTGTGAACAGCCCGTGCCTCAGCTGATCTTGACATTCATCACACTTGCAGCTCTATGAACTTGGGAAAGGATCAAGGACACCATGTTCTGAGTAAGTCTGACCTTTATAGAAGAACACTTACATGTGCAACATCAAAGTTCAAGTAATTCTCAAGTTATAATGAACAGTAAAATTCATGTATGCACTGTGACCCCACAAACGAGGTCAAGGTCATTCATGTACTGTCTCAGCATGACCTTCATACAGAATAATTAACATGTGTAGCTAACTCAAAACAGATCTCATGTTATCAAGTAAACAGTAAATTTCGTGTCAGTTGTCCTGTGAATTAGCATTAGAATGCCCATTGACTTACATAGTAATCAATAGGAAACCTGCATTGAACGATAAGTACCCGAATTGAAAATCCTTAAATATCAGGAATCCAAAGCAGTGCCACCTAGTAAACAACTGTTTGACCCTTCCACAACAATATATCCATCACATTTCAGCTTAATCTGAGGGATGGTTCTGAGAACAAGTGAAAAATAGCAAAACCATACAAAAAATTCATTAGAAAAATTGCAGCGCCACCTGGTGAACAAATTGGGAACTAGGTGTCCCCGGGAGTGTCATGTACGATATCAAAGCAATTGGGTGAGCGGTTTCAGAGGAGAAGAATTTTGAAGGTTTGCCCCCCCCCCAAAAAAACAAAAAAATTCATAAAAAATCCAAAAATCAATAGAGTGTGACCATTTGAACACACTTGGTAGAGATCCACCCAAGGCACATCCCCACCAAGTTTGAAGTAAATCTGGTCAATATTGTTAAAGTTATGACCATTACAAGAAATTCCCATGTTAAGTTTTCCTATTAAAACTTTTGTAGAGATTTTTTTTAAAAAATCATAAAAAAATCCAAATTCATTGGAACATGACCATTGGAACAAACCTGGTAGACACCCACCCAAGGTACATTGCCACCAAGTTTGAAGTAAATCTGGATGATGGATTTGGAGAAGAAAAAAGTCAAAAATGTGAATTAGCATTAGAATGCCTATTGACTTACATGGTAATCAATAGGAAAGGTGCATTTACCCCACAGGAGCCGACTTGAAAAAATCATTAAAAATCAGGAATCCGCAGCATTCCCACACAGTGAACAACTTTGCTTGGCCCTTCCATTAGGAACATATCTAGAAAGTGCAAGCTTAATCTGAGTGACGGTTCTGGAGAAGAAGTCGAAAATATCTATAACACACAAAAATTCACCAAAAAAATTAGAAAAAAACTGCAGCGCGACCTGGTGAACAAATTAACAACAAGGAGTCCCTAGATGTCTTCCTGTGTGATATCAAAGCACTTGGGTAAGCAGTTTCGGGGAAGAAGATTTTTTAAGATTTGTCAAAAAAAACCAACAAAAAAATTCATTAAAAATCCAAAATCACTGGAGCATGACCACGTGAACAAAATTGGTAGAAACCCACCCAACGTACATTGCCACCAAGTTTGAAGTTAATCTCGATAACGGTTTTGGAGAAGAAGTCAAAAATGTGAATAAGCATTAGAATGCCCATTGACTTCCATAGTAATCAATAGGAAAGCTGCATTGACCGACAAGTACCAGAATTGAAAAAATCGTTAAAAATCAGGAATAAGCAGCATTCCCACATAGTGAACAACTTTGTTTGACCCTTCTACAAGGAACATATCCACCATGTTTCAGCTTAATCTGAGTGATGGTTCTGGAGAAGAAGTCAAATATAGCTATAACACACAAAAATTCACCAAAAAAAATTAGAAAAAAACTGCAGCGCCACCTGGTGAACAAATTAAGAACTACGAATCCCAGGGAGTGTTCCTGTGTGATATCAAAGTAATTGGGCGAGCAGTTTCGGAGAAGAAGATTTTTTAAGATTTACCCCAAAAAGAACAAAAAAAATCATTAAAAATCCAAAAATCACTGGACCGTGACCATTTGAACAAACTTGGTAGAGACCCACCCAAGGCACATCTCCACCAAGTTTGAAGTGAATCTGGCTGATGCTTTTTGAGAAGAAGTAAAAAATGTGAATTGTGGACGACGGACGGACGGACGAGGGACGGACGGACGACGGACGGACGGACGGACGACGGACGACGGACCCTCAAAAAACCTCAGCTGACTGACAAGTCAGCTGAAGTAAAAAGAAACAATATTTATGCCCTGTCAGAGAATGCATATATGTAATTATTTCATAACCATATGCTTCACAATTTTGGTGTCAGTCCACCTGGGTAACGTCTATACATACATTAAAGCAAAGTATTCAATACAACATACAACTTAATTGACATTATTGCAATATGGGCACTGTATTGTTATATGCATGTACAATATAGCAGCAGTTACCAACATTCAGTCACAAGGTTCATTATCCCATAGCTTTGTCAAAAATTAACAAATCCTTGCAATTTTTGGCAAATTTTCATCACCTTTGGTAAGATTAAATTCTGAAAAAAACAAGGCTTAAAGCCTAGAGGTGGCGCTTTTTGTTGTTTTTCCTTTGTTTTCATTAGGGCATGAACATATGTTTACATATATAATATACATATACATGTATATGAAATTTGGGTACATTTGCGAGTAAATGATCATGGCTATTATCGAAATATCTGCAAGGCCTTAATTTACCGGGCTTGATATGAATATTTTGCTAACATTTCAATACATGTAGGTTTGTGTATGATCAAACAAAAAATTGATTTCTAGGGTGGGAGTGAGCGTATTTTGGAGATCGTTTATGCGTGTAATGTGTTATGACATATGTAAAGCAGCCACAGTGACGTATGAAAAAACCTGTTGCTGAAGCCACTGGGAAGAGGTGGAACTAGAAGACCTGAGGATTACTCAGCAGTTTCACAAGTAAGTGTGTGTTTTTCATATTTCGTTGTGTTACATTGTATATATTACATGAGCGAAAATGTGTTTGTATAAAATCTGACAGGTTCTCTGCCACTTGCTGTGTCATCGCATCAATGTGGTATCTACGCGGTCATTGCCATGTTGACCATCACATGAACATTATGGCGATGTCGTTCATCACGAGCACATGCTTTTGAATGTTGGTGCATTGCTCACAAATTAAACTTGATGGGTGTTTTGAAGTCTTATACTGAGTTGTTATTGTATGTCACTGAGTCTGCTTTATTGATTGCTACATTTTTAATGTTTGTAAGGGTCAACACATAGCAGGCACAAAGAAAACTTGTAAGAATGACACTATTTTTTTCCAAGACAATGTGTCAGATATCTGAATATTTCAGATTAATGAGTCAAAAACAAAGGAACAACAACTTCAGTCCCTTCAAATTTGTGCCATTATAATGAATATGTCAGATAACTGAGTGTCGCTTTGAGTTTTCACTGTATTACTTCATTTGAGCTCCAGTACACTTTAATCAGGTGGTGCAAAATAAAACAGAATTGTTAGCCCCCTCATCACTGGAAGTGCTTCTCCTCTGGTTTAGTTTTTACCCTTGATCGGTTAAAGGCCACCCTGTACATTTGATACATACAGGTAGTCATTTTCCATTCAAAGGGCATGCACGAAGATGGACCTTAAAAATCACACCAAAACCCCAGCAGAACATGGGGTTTGATCACGCTTAAAATTTGCATATATATATACGTACATACATACATACATACACATACATACATACATACATACATACATACATACATACATACATACATACATACATACATTTTAACCTCTATTCAGATCGTTCAAAAAAGGCAAGTTATGAATGATTACGACAATGTGACAAATCTAAAGCTCAACATGCAAATGAATCAAACCACCTTTTAAATTATATAAGTTTTGCTTTGCTTTAATAATAGTTTTCACTAACGCCATTTTCCCTCCCATTAAAACACAACCTTTCCCATCTCTCCGTGACTGTTCTAGTGCAGTTTCCCTAAATAGTATATCAATCGAAGAAAAAAAAGTTGTAGCATCAAACAAAGTGGCTTTTAACAAGCGCAAGGTTGAGTACAGCACTGAGTGATACGTCATTCAAAACATGAACTGAAAATGTCGACAGTATCAGCATGGCAATGTTTACAAATATCCACTTTTTGTTCCGATCCATGACCTAGATCTTGATTTATCTCAGAATCTCACATACAATTGAACGCAATAAATAAAGCAGACCAAGTGACATACAATAACAACTCAGTATAAGAATTCAAAACACCCATCAAGTTTAATTTGTGAGCAATGCACCAACATTCAAAAGCATGTGCTCGTGATGAACGACATCGCCATAATGTTCATGTGACGGTCAACATGGCAATGACCACGTGGATACCACATTGATGCGATGACACCGCAAGTGGCAGGAAACCTGTCAAATTTTATACAAACACATCTTCACTCGTGTAATATTCACAATATAAAACAACGAAATATGAAAAACTCACACTTACTTGTGAAACTTTTGAGTAATTCTCATGTCTTCTTCTAGTTCCACCTCTTCGCAGTGGCTTTAGCAACAGGTCTTTTCATACGTCACTGTGGCTGCTTTACATATGTCATAACACATTACCCATGTGCATTAACGATCTCCAAAATACGCTCCCTCCCACGCTAGTCTGATTATGTCGAAAGTAGAGGACAACAGATTAAAAAAATCTATCTATTTTCTATTCTGTCCTTTCTTTAAACAATATACATCAAACTGAAAGATTCGTATTATTCACAAACAGCAAAAGCAGTGCATTGCGCTTCTTTCCTATAACCCGAACGGTAATAGGATCTAATAACATTGCTCTTGCAGAGCATTATTTATATACCTACATTATGCTAATGACATTCAAGCCGATGAACAAAACGATGGTCTTTTTGGACAAATGTAGGACTTATAACCTACGCAAAAGACACAGAATGCCACTTATGCCGTCGGACTATTGATTCTTGGTACTAAATATCTTTGAAACATCTTGATATATTTCCATCGCCGTTCAAAAACAACTGCTGGAACCCGGCAAAATATAAAATACGCATTGCACAGTAGGACCCGGCAAATGTACCAATCACATACACACATTGTAAAATATGCACTCGAAACGGCAATATTTCGTTCCATCCCCGAACCCAATTCAATACTTTCTATTCACCCACTTTAAACCACTTTACATATTGCGCCAAAACAGCGTACTTGCACAAGACTCGTTAGGGGAAGTGATAACTTGATTACATTTTCTCGTGGACTTTCTAGATCACCGTAACGAATGCTCAATGGATTTTTTCCATCTGATGCATCTTTGGACGTGTTCAGACTGGTAACTGTCTGGATATGCAAAAACCCACGGAGAGCCTCACTGAGCTGACAAACGTTCAAAGTCCAAAGATTTGATGTCACATTCATGCACGAATACAAGCAAGATACGGAACTTCTTTAAACAGAAAGGTTCTGCTAATGTGCATAGATCAATAAAGAATATCTACATTTTACATAAGCAATAATACCAGTGTTACCAATAAGAGCACAAATGAAAAAAAATAACCTACACCTTTTTTAAATCTGTTTCTTGTTTGCAACAGAATACATAACGTTCGCCATATGTGCGTTGTTGGCACATTATGACAGTTAGGCATTTTCAGCTAACAGTTAGGCATTTTCAGCTAACAGTTAGGCATTTTCAACAATTGTGACCAGTGGTGACAGAGTATTTTCTCTTATTATACCCTTCAGGTATCAGTCTTGTTTGTTTTGCAGATATCAAATGTTAAGAATAAAGTCTTGTCACAAATCAGGACTATTAATACGACAGGACCAGTTCCTGGTTTTCAAATATTGAACTTTTTAGGTCTACTATGTACTATGTACATGAGAGGTGGTCTCCTTACGGAGCCCCACCTAAAAATCATGTAATTCTTTTTGGCGGTTCTGGATAAGAGGTCAAAAATAGACTAAACACCCAAAAATTCATTGAAAAATAGGGAAAAATTGTAGCCCCACCTGGTGGCCAAAATGTGAATTAAGATATCCCAGGTGACCCTGTATTCAATATATCAAAGCAATTGGACAATTATTTCTTGAGAAGAAATTTTCAATCAATCAATAAAATTCCTGAAAAACACAATTATTGCATTACCATCGCTTTCTCGAACTAGGTTGAGCACCACCTGGGGAACATCCGTGTGCCAAATCAAAACTTTTCATGACACAACTTTTCAAAAGAAGTCAAAAATGCAAAATGTCTGACAGACAGATGGACAGACAAACTGAGAGACATCCAATACCGGACCCCCATGCATGACCACCCCGTAAGCTCAGCTGACTTGACAGTCAGCTGCATGTAAGCCCAAAACTCAGAAGCGCAACCCATCTGTGCTTTGCAGTAATACTGAAATCAAAATCGCTGTGAGTGTCATAGTGGTTCACACAGACTTGGACCAAAACACAGGAATCTCAACAATTCCATGTTATATAATGTCAGCTGCTACTGGAAGCCAATTCAGCCATTGCAAGTCACAGTTCATTCTGTACATGACCAGTGAGCAGTGGCTATGGAAGTGATGCAGGAAATTTGACTTTCTGAAACAATTATGCCCAGCAGCAATAACATGGAGCAGCTAGACGCAAAGGTTAATTCTTCCATTTTAATTCATTTCCCTTTACCATTTTCCCAGTCAAGGCAGTCTGCAGTAACTACAAATTTCTAACGTTGTCTGCTTCATTCACCTCATTGAATATTATCCCTCAGCAGGATGTCATGCCAACAGTCAACAGTTCCCCTCAGCACACCCTGCAGCCTACACACCCAGGGCTGTACTGGCTGCATCATTGGCAGCAAGTTGAGGCTTGGCTTCAAAATAAATGTACATATTTGTTGGGCAAAAACAGGTCAAAGTTCACATTTTGTGTACATCTTACAATGTACACTTGCTTATGACAGACCGTTTCATAGCCACAGAGAAAGCTTGCTGCTCTCGCCTCATTGAAGCTGAACTATATGTATGACACTACAAAATACCCCAGGTCCACATATCTCAAGTCAACATACCCCAGGATAACATACCCCTGGTCAACATACCCCAGGTTCACATACCCTAGGTCTACATACCCCAGGACAACATACCCTTGGTCAACATACTCCACGATGACATACCCCAAGACAACATACCCCAGGTCAACATACCCCAGGACAACATACCCCTGGTCAACATACTCCAGGACAACATACCTCTGGTCAACATACCCCAGGACAACATTCCCCAGGTCAACAAACCCCAGGTCAACATGCCCCAGGTCCATATACCCCGGGTCAATATACCCCAGGATAACATACCCAAGGACAACATACCGTTGGTCAACATACCCCACGACAGCATATCCCTGGTCAACATACCTCAGGACAACATACCCCTGGTTAACATACCCCAGGTCAACATACCCCAGGACAGCATACCCCAGGCCGCCATACAGCCCCAGGTCCACATACCTCAGGTCAACAACTTTTCTTGACAAATATTGGGTGCTCATGCCAAGAAAAGCAGTTGACTTAGTCTCAATACAAGATCTGTGTCTAAAGTCAACAGGAGAGTTCATATAGTTAACCTCTGCCCTCTCTCCCCATACATTTATCAGATAATAGACATGTTGCTACATTGTACCAGATGTATCAGATATCAAAATGGATGGACGAAAAGGTCTTCTGATGTTAAGATGTATCTCTAGCAATACTGCATGTTCCTAGTAATTTCAAAGGAAACAAACACAGTTGTCTCCCTCTTATAAGGCCCCTCTCACCACAGGCCACCCCTCTTGAAAGGCCAGCATTCTTGTGCAGGAAGTATGGTATTTCCGTTATATTCTCCCCCTCAAGAGAGGCCACCCCTGTACATACATTACAAAGAAAGCTGACCTTGACTGACCCAAACCTCATTACACATCAAGTGTACATATGTAATTGCTATATAAACACATTCTGATGCTATGGCTTTCACATCTCAAAAGTTGTCATAAAAAAACAGCAAGATTGCACCAACCATTTTCTTTCAAGCCTGCCAACACTCAAATACTTCTTACTGAAACCATAAGCATTGCTCATCATCCCCGTGTAAGCCAAGCCAAGAAGTACATGGCATATTTCAGTCTACTTCCGAAGCAATTTTCTTTCATGCTGTCAAGTCCCACGGGCCTTTCACTGAGAATTTAAGCATTGCTCACTAGCCCCATGCAAGTCATGGGGAAAGATATATACATTGCATATATTTCAATCTGATTTCTTTTTCAGAGTTTTGAGGGAGCTGTATACATAAAAGAAGTATAAAAACAGAAAGAAACGAATCTTGCCTCTATTCTGTAGGTCGGCTTAGTAGATCAGCAGTTTCACCAGTTATCTGTGCAACACGTATTAGTACATGTGCACAGGTAATACACAGTCAAATTTGCACCACAAGAAGATGTGTGTGCATACATACACGAAACACACTCTCTCTCTGCATTTGTCATTTTTTTCTGAGCACTGATTTCCATACTTCTGACCACCTCTAGATGTTACTAACAGTATCACATACATACCATGCGTCTAATCTGACTGTACGACATCTTGGGCTGGGCCACGGTACTTGTCGGGTACATGTTATAAGGATCCATAACAACGTAATAACTATTCATGACACTGTATAACATGGTATTATGACTATCCTGCAACATGTTACAAGCTCCATTGGTATTTCCCACAGACGGTGAGTTGCTATTTCCACAAATCTCTGGCCACATTGGCATGTACACACCATTATCCAAGGAAGCACGCGACGATTCATTGCTCCACATTTTGAGGGTAAGTTGTCCCTGACACAATATATATAACCAGTACTTACTGAGCTTGCAAAATAAATTAAGAGGCAGAAACCAAATATCTTTCCTCTGTGAGTTGTGTGAATCTAAGATGAAGAATATGTGAACCTTTTTGACTTCAACACCAAATCTTGGAAATTACATGGAACACCAGAAAAAAAACCAATTAGTTTGGTAAAATTAATAATCTTGAGTTCTATTTTCAGTTGAAAAGTTTGTTGATCTTGGAAAAACTTTGATACTTTCTTTTGGTGATGGTAAGTGCAATGAAAAAGCTACAAAAATACTACTTTTCCCGATTAAATATCGTCCAAGGCATCACAAAGATGAGATAAATGTTCCCTCTGCAGGTGAAAACAACTTCAAATGCCGCACAAAACTGCTAGGACACTGAACAGGACAGGTAAATCCCTGGGTCTGTTGGCGTGGTAGTCACTTTGCATACACAGCTGTCCAAAACTTTCATGTTGTGTCTCAAAGTGTAGACTTTGTGTACAATATAATCCTTCCACGTGCTGATCTAGCTAAGCAAGTTGTGCTTTGGCATAGGTATGGAAGATAAGGCACGATGCATGTAGCACTTCCACTCTGCAGGTGTTGAAGGTCACTGATTGGCTTAACTTGTCTGATCTTTGCACAGGAACACCATTGGGGGTATATTTCAAATCGTCACCCAACAAGCGTACTTGTGTATATGTACATGACATATCCATGCAGATCTAGTACAATCAATGCACCCAGTAAGTTGAGGAAACATTATCTGGGAAACAGAGAGCCCCCATTGCCTAGTACTGCTGCAAGGTTACTTTGATTGGCGACAAATCGTGATTAATTATTCAAGTCCCTTCCGTTGTTTCCACAGACCAATCCAATTAATTTGTAAACGACAGTTAAAATTCCAATATTGAGGAATAGATGCCACAGAAACTTTGATATTCTGCGATGGGAATCTCACACACGAAGGAAGAGAGATAAAGGTTACACAGCTCTCCGCCTGTCCAATACAATCTTGGCTTGATTGAACAGTCTGTGCTTCTGCATGGCCTGATAGCCTAAGTTCCCTTTCTCCTGTCTCGTTTGTCTCAACCTAGTCAAGCCACATCCCTGGGTTAAATCATAATTAGGTTGATTATCATAGGGAGCTGAAGTCAAAAGCTGAAACTGTTCCTGCAAAAATGCTCCTGTGTCTTCTCAGAGCAGGTGAAATGCTGCCCACCTGGCCATGTCAAACTTGCAGCTGGGGGAACCCAACATGGTCACCTCCCTCCACGTATTTTATAGGACTCATACGTTAATATCACTCAGCGTAAAACTCCCCTGCCTTTTCCTCATAAATATCTTGGCATTCAGCTGTCCTCAAGTTTCCTGCTGGAGCCTACATACAGGTACATCTTATCTATCAGTGGTAATGGACACCAAAATACAGGACACGCGTTTGACAACTGACAGGTGAATGATACACTGTACCTCTACCTCCCCCCTCTCCCTGTTGAGCCAAGTTGCCATACCAGGACCCACTAAGCTGCCTTTGATGCTATAAATAGAACTCATCAATTGATAAGTTCATGGGAGGCCAGGTCTATCCCCTTCTTAGTACCTGTTGAGAATGAAACCCACCCCGGGGAATCTGGGAAATTTTTTGTAGCCTCTCACACACACAGAGGCACCCACGCTTGAGGTGGGTAAGAGGAGTTTCACAACTGTGGCTCACAGGAGAAAGATAGTGGAACAGTCTATTTTTCTTTGAAGGGGAGATGACTTCATCACTGCAAACCTGCACAGTTGATAGCTTCTGTTATGTAATGTATGGACAGATACCTTAGGATCATCAGTGGCTGGACTGGATGTATCATGACTATAAGCCATGAGGTCAGCCCGCAATATAACACCTACATGTCTTTCTGCACATTAACCATGTTTTAACTCCTTCACACTGGGCACCAATTTCCACATGCATTCTTCTGGAAGGCAACCCCTCATCCTCATATGGCACTCATCATTTCACATGTTCACAAACCCCGTACAAGTGAAATTCCAATCAGGGCAACTAAAATTTTAAAAGCACTTTTCCCAGGGGCAATCAAAATTTTATTGTACAAACTTGACTTGAATGCATGGCCAAGTGAGTTGAATAGGAGGCAAGTGAGATAACAAACAACTTGGACTAGAGCACATTAAAAATGATGATGATGATGATGATCCCAGTCATAAAAAGTACATTCACAGTACCAACACCACTGAAATTAAAAATTTGGCATTGTCTGGTGTATTATGTTCACTTTTTCTCCTATGCCCGTTAATTTTGCAGACAATGCCTGCCAATTACTTTGGGACTGGCTGAGTTAACCATGGTAAATGCCATCAGGTATTTATTATCACCTGTGCACATTGTTCTCTCTCTCTCTCTCTCTCTCTCTCTCTCTCTCTCTCTCTCTCTCTCTCTCTCTCTCTCTCTCTCTCTCTCTCTCTCTCTCTCTCTCTCTCTCTCTCTCTCTCTCTCTCTCTCTCTCTCTCTCTCTCTCTCTCTCTCTCTCTCTCTCTCTCTCTCTCTCTCTCTCTCTCTCTCACACACACACACACACACACACACACACACACCCCATGGATTACTAATGTGGTGGCTTCCTTGGGTGGAGGACTTATGTTGAACTTGTGTGGGGATTTCCTTAGGAAGAGATTTAGTACTCACCCAAATAAACTAAGTCAGAGTTTTAAACTCCCCTTAAAAACATGCAAGCTTATACCATCAGTACCCCTACAGTGCTTGTGCAGTGTGTACACTTATATATAGTAAAACCTCCGTAAAGTGGGCACCCTTGGGACCGGAGCAAAATGCCCACTTTAGGGAGGTGCCCACTTTACAGAAGGGCGGCCATTTTGAGTTGTGTCGATGGTCAACAAAGATAAGGGAGCGGCTATACATATGCATGCCTACACATCTACATGTATACATGTATATGTATATTTACATATACATGCATCTTAATCCCACATGAAATAAATGAGAAAAGCAGTTTTTCAACATTTTGCTTTCATTTCTTGAAAAAAAAATCAATTAAATATCAAGTACGTGTACTATGTAGAAAAATAAAGTCCAGAACAGGTCCCGGCTCAATGATTACCAGCAGGCACATCAAAGTATCAAACTGCAAGGTTAAACAAATCACTGAGCTGACACTTATCCACACACCAACTTTCTTTCCAGTAGAGTCAATTGTTCTCTCCACTTTGATACCTTAATCTGCTATGGTTAATCCACAAAGCTGTCAAAAGTCAATGTGGACTAAAAACAATTGTTATGCTTTGATGCTTTGTTGATGCTGGCCTATACATGTACTGTACTCTGTT
Organism: Hermodice carunculata; assembly: GCA_964020975.1. Lineage (NCBI taxonomy): Eukaryota > Metazoa > Annelida > Polychaeta > Eunicida > Amphinomidae > Hermodice > Hermodice carunculata. Next base: position 96,066,823 of record OZ026623.1, on the reverse strand, counting down.
TATGATAGGGGGATTACATTTGGTGGTGAGCACTGATAGAAAAATGACACTTAAAGAATTAAAAGTTAATTGTGGCAAATCCTGATGCAAATAATAACACTTTCACAAGGTAAAATATTCATTGAACAAAATAATAGTGCCCACTTTAACAGATTTTGGTACATGTTTAGGATGCCCAATGCCCAGATTAGGGAGGTGCCCACTTTAGAGAGGTGGCTTTATAATGTAGTCAATAGGAAAAATGAAACGGGACCGAAGAAAAGTGCCCAATGTATGGAGGTGCCCACTTTGGAGAGGTGCCCACATATGGAGGTTTTACTGTACACTCTAAAAATACACACACAGTTTTCCATATCAGTATTAGGTAGAGGTGGACAATACTGCAGGAAACATCTCCTTATGGCAGAAACAGAGTTTTTAGACCCTCTTCTTACACCCACTCCACCCCAATAGTCCTATTTTGCAGATCATTCAGAAAAGTCACAGATTAAAAACTTTTACAGATTATGGCCATTTGTAAATTGCATCCCTGGTCATCTTGAAAACAGATCAAGGTCACTGCATGTCAAACTCAGCCAAGATTTCAATTGGATGCTTGTGCAGGACAAGTTTCATAATTGCAGCTCAAACTTTGCTGACTTGAATGACTGTTTGACATTTGTAGGTATACAGCAGCCTTTTGCTTGGGTGCCCTTAGCAGACATACACAGAACTGACCTAAAAGTCACAGCTCAATGGACAATAGACATATAACAGTCTGTGACAATGCCACGGCATGACAAGACTTCTTCAGGTCTGACAGTGTCATAACTGTCAATCTATCTGACAGGGAATTCATTCTAGCTTTGATCAAACATCTTCAGGACCCAGCAGTTACACAAAATTCAAAAGAAGCTACTAGACCAGATCCCGATGAACTTGCCAACAGAATATGATTAACAACCATCTTGACCTATACATGTACTTTCCAACACCTAAAGAACAATTTAGCCATGAAGGATGATGAAATCACACAACTGAAACAAAACATGGAAGATCTATCCCTAAGGTGTGATAAGCTCGCACAATATTCAAGCAGGAATTTCATCCGCATCACAAATATCGATAAAAAAGTACAGGAAAACACAGATGATTTGGTGTTGAAGACTAGCAAATGAAATGTTGAATACATGTACATTTATAGAACTCAGTGAGACTGACAGGTCTCATTGGGTGGGGCCCAAAGTTGACAGAAAACTGCATGCACTGCTAGTTATCTTTCTCTTAAGAAGTTAACACACATAGTCTACGAGGTTTTTCAAAATATATAAAATCTTATTTTCTAAACAGGTATGAATATACATGTGCCTGTTATGTACAAAACGGTCATATATGTAAAGAAGATTGATGTGAAGCATGAAGATATAATGTATTTGTCTAAAGAGCAATTAGATTGACATGTAAAAATTATCTTGGCTACATAATGTTATGTAAATTTAGTCTATACCTTTTTTATTTTGTAAAAGTACATAGAATATACCATGTAACAAGGTGGCCCAGGCGATTACAACATCACTTCAATGTTCCAGCATGGGTCTCCTTGACCGGCTTGATTTATATATTTTATGTTTTCAGAACTAACAGGACTCGAACCTGCAACCTTTGGCACCAGTCGCCTAGCTGAAATGGGAAACGCACATATTCACTCGACCAAATCCCCATTCTAAAAAAGAATGGATCAATGGAGGTAGTTATGTGCGAGTGCCATATCAACATGGTTATGCAGTATAAGTACTGAGTGGGCATTTATTTCCAGAATCGGGGACTTAAATCCACCAGTATTACGGAAATGCTGAAAATATATATTTTATGTTCGGAACAAGTGGGACTCAAACCTGCAACCTTTGGCACCAGTCGCCTAGCTGAAATGGGAAACGCACATATCCACTCGACCAAATCCCCATTCTAAAAAAGAATGTTTCAATGGAGATAGTTATGTGCGAGTGCCATATCAATTGTCTACATTTCCTATGTACTGATATGGTCAAATAAAGTGAAATTGAATCTTGAATCATGAATCTCTCCTACAGATCAAAATGTACAATCATTACAAAAAAATCTACCCCCCAGGAGTCGAAAATGTGAACTGCTGACAGATGAGGGATGGACTGACAATAGATGGAGGACCATAAGATGAGCTCAGTTGACTGACAAGTCAGCTGAGCCAAAAAGTTACAAATCAATGGAGGGTGACCATTTGAACAAATTTGACACTCACACAAGGTACATCCTTACCAAGTTTGAAGAGAATATGGCTGGTGGTTTTGGAGAAGTAAAAGTTGCTAATTGTAAACAGACGGACGATGCATAACCACTCCTGTAGATTCAGGTGACTCGTAAGTCAGCGCAGGTAAAAATCATTGCAACAGAAAACATTTTACCTCAAGCTACTTTAGGTGCTTTTATGGGAGAAAGTGATAGTAGGACCAGCCGAAAATCCTGCCAATGGCATCTCATTATAAATTGATATAACATGGGCATGTGGGTGGGAGGGGCATGTGGGTGGGAGGGGCAGAGGGAGCGAGAAGGTTAATTCCTGCAAAGGCATTTCTTCAAAATTAGATTGCCTGCCAATTTTACTATCAATGTGACACTTTATAATGACTCACTCTATCTCTAATGGCAAAGATTTCAACTACTTGATCTTTCACGTTCTGATGTACCTGGCAGAGGGTGACTATTCCCAGCAGGGGGGGCTTCAGGATACCTTTCGTGGGCAGCCTATCATGGTACGAGCTAAAGACTTTGAAAGGCACACTGAAGTCTGAATACCTTCAGTACACGCAGAAGGGCTTCCCTCTGACCCTAAGTCCAGGTCAGTGATAGATTAGTTCAGCCTGCGCTGAGACACTCAATCTTTGAAGCAGGTCTACATGTATCTAAGTCTATTTAAGGCAAGGCCAAAGTCAAACAAGTAACTGGGTGATTAGACCAGTGTTTAGAATGCTGGAAACACAACACCTGGATCTGTATCCATGGGACTCCAGGTACATAAACATAGGGGGCCACTTGTGCTCCAGGTGAAGGCCTGCTTTCCCCATGGCCCAGTGAGCTACCCGCATGGTGCCTGTCTCTGCTATCAAGTGACAAAAAGACAACCTTGAAGAGTCTCTCTGATGTTCTTCCCAGTATGCAAGCACATGCTTATCTCATTAAACCAGTCTTACATCTGGCCAAATTTGTTTAACTCATCACAATCATATCCAGTGTCTTCCCATAACATCTCAGCAGCAGATTGGTCTGGATATTGTTTATAGAATCTGACAAAACAGGTACCCTCCTGCAGGTACATAAACAAGGATATATGTTTGCAGCATGTAAAAAATTCCAAAATGGTTGTGCAAGCAGAAAAATATGGCAGTTTTTGGTATCTGCTTCTGCATCTTAACTGGCCATAATAATAATTATGGTTTTGCATCAAGGAGCTTCATTTCCTCAGCACACGTGTACTTTGGTCAACAGGCAGCCACTGTGGTATGTTGTTCAACTCCTTTTGGCTTCTTTGTGCTCACACTGTCTGGCAGTCCAGCTTTGGCTGCTGTAGCCAGCCTGAATGGACCATGGACCATCCAAAAAACCTGAGCTGACTGTCAGCTGAGGAAAAAACTAGAGCGCTATGATTGCAAGCAATCACTGGGATGCCGCCTATGCCCACTTTACCTATAAATAGGAAAGGGCAGAATTAGCTCCAAGGTGTGTATTTGCCCTAATACACAACTCAATAGTGAATACACAAACATTTGGAGGGCTAGAGCTGTGTATTCCCATTAGCTTGTATGTTTAAGCAACCTTAAATAATCTAGTCACTTTATGTAGCTGTTGTTATATGATTTTGATTTTTGTGAGGTATTTAGCTATGCACCTAGATTTACTGTCTGAAATTTGGTGTTTCTATGTGCAGTAGTTTTCAAGTTATTAAGTTGCAAATTACAATGTAAAGTAATGGAAATACACAACCCTAGTCCTCCACTGACAGCAGTGCCCTCTTTTAGGCAGTTCTTGAACCTTGTGTTCTTGCCCTTGCCTATTGATTGCCACACCACCACAAAAATATGATAAATTCATCTTTGCTGCAAATATGCTGCACTTTAATGAAATCCAGTGTCCCCAATAACACTGAGGAATAACATTCGAACAAACTTCTTCCACAGAACTTGAGGGTATTGCATTAACACAGTCAGATTGGCCTTACATAGGTAAGAGTAAGTAACAAGAGGGCTGTATGAACAGCCCATGCTCAGCTGGCCTAGAATTTCATCACACTTGCAGCTCTGTAACAAGGGGCCGGGGGGGGGGGGGGGGGGATCAAGGTCACCCATGTACTGAGTAAGTCTGACTTTTCTGGAGGAACACTAACATGTGCAATATCAAGGTCCCAGTTTAAGTAGTTCTTCAGTTATAATGAAGAGTAAAATTGTATCTTGCACTGTGATCCCAGAAATGAGGTCAAGGTCACTCATGTACTGCCTAAGCGTGACCTTCATACAGAATAATTAACATGTGTAGCTAACTCAAAACAGATCTCAAGTTATCAAGTAAACAGTAAATTTCGTGTCAGTTGTCCTGTGAATTAGCATTAGAATGCCCATTGACTTACAAGATCTTTTAAGATTTGTCCAAAAAAATGAACAAAAAAAATTCATCAAAAATCCAAAAATCATTGAAGCAGAACATTTGAACAAAATTGGTAGAAACCCACCCAACGTACATTGCCACCAAGTTTGAAGTTAATCTGGATGACGGTTTTGGAGAAGAAGTCGAAAATGTGAATTAGCATTAGAATGCCCATTGACTTCCATAGTAATCAATAGGAAAGCTGCATTGACCGACAAGTACCAGAATTGAAAAAATCGTTAAAAATCAGGAATCTGCACCATTCCCACATAGTGTACAACTTTGTTTGACCCTTCTACAAGGAACACATCCACCATGTTTCAGCTTAATCTGAATGACGGTTCTGGAGAAGAAGTCGAAAATAGCTACAACACACAAAAATTCATAAAAAATTAGGAAAAAATTGCAGCTCCACCAGGTGAACAAATTAAGAACTAGGAGTCTCAGGGAGTGTTCCTGTGTGATATCAAAGCAATTGGGTGAGCGGTTTCGGAGAAAAAGATTTTTTAAGATTTACCCAAAAAAGAACAAAAAAATTAATCAAAAATCCAAAAATCACTGGACCGTGACCATTTGAACAAACTTGGTAGAGACCCACCCAAGGCACATTTCCACCAAGTTTGAAGTGAATCTGGCTGAAGGTTTTTGAGAAGAAGTCAAAAATGTAAATTGTGGACGACGGACGGACGGATGGACGACGGACGGACAACGGACCCTTAAACAACCTCAGCTGACAGACAAGTCAGCTGAGGTAAAAATCAGGAATCTGCAGCATTGCCTCCTAGAGAACAACTTCGTTTGACCCTTCCACAAAGAACATATCTACCAATTTTCGGTTTAATCTGTGACACTTCTGGAGAAGAAGTTGAAAATAGCCATGCCAGACAAAAAAAAAAAAAAAAAAAATCCATATGAACAGCCCATGCCCAGCTGACCTAGAGATTTATCACACTTGTGGCTCTGTGACCTTCCGATAGGACAAAATGGTAGACACTCATCAAAGGTACATCCCAACCAAGTCTGACACAAATCTGGCCAAAAATTACTGAAGTTATAACCATGACTTGAAATTCCCATGTTAAACTTTCCTATTAAACATTTTTTACAGATTTCCCCCCCCCCCAAAAAAAATCATGAAAAACCCAAAAATCACTGGAGCATGACGATTTGACCACACTCTGTATAAACCTATCCAAGGTACATTGCCACTAAGTTTGAAGTCAATCCGACTGACACTTTCCTCGGAGAAGTCCAAAATTTGAGTTAGCATTAAAATACCCACTCACTTGCATAGTTATCAATAGGAAAGGTGTGTTAACCAATAAGCACCTGAATTGAAAAAATGGTTAAAAATTAGGAATCCAAAGCAGTGCCACTTAGTCAACAACTTGGTTTTACCCTTTCACAAGGAACATATCCACCAAGTTTTAGCTTAATCTGAGAGACGGTTATGGAGAAGAAGTCAAAATAAATAAAACACAAAAAAATTTTTAAAAATGAAGAAAAAATTGCAGCACCACCTGGTCAAAAAATTAAGAACTTAGAGCCCCTAGGAGTGTTCCTGTGTGATATCAAAGCAATTGGGTGAGCAGTTTCACAGAAGAAGATTTTTTTAAGATTTACCCCAAAAAAGAACAAAAAAATCGTAAAAAATCCAAAAATCACTGGAGCATGACCATTTGAACAAACTTGGTAGAGACCCACTCAAAGTACATCCCCAGAATGTTTGAAGTAAATCTGACTGACGGTTTTGGAGAAGAAGTCGAAAATGTGAATTGTGAATGTACAGACCGACGGATGGATCATTCTATAAGCTCAGCTGACTGAGAAGTCAGCTGAGCTAAAAATTAGGTCACAGTGACTTGAATATCTTATCATCAGTATTTTTGAAAATTTGTTTATTTCTTTTTTTTTTAAAGAATGTATCTCTGGCAAGGACAATTTTATTCTCAAGGATGCCCTTTTCAGGGCAGCGGAGAATTACAAAGCAATGTCTGCACTGCAGGAGTACCATGACATGTACATAGTTATATACACAATAGATTAGAATGGTCAACTTCAAGCCCTGTTGGATGTTCTGATACAGAATATATATGATTAGTAGCAGTTCAGAAGTTTGACATAGTAAGCTTTACAAACTTAGTACGATCAGATAATTGTTTGATATTTTCTACACTGAAGATTTGGTTCATTTTCACTGTATTTGGGTGTGTTCTGTAGTATCTTTTTGACATATTTCTGCCTTGCACTATGAAACGTTGGGCACATTAATGCATAATGGAATTCATCTCCAATGTCTTGGGTATTACAAAGTGTGCAGGGCCTGAGGATATAGTGATGGTGAGAATGTCCCTTTCTCTACCAAAGTTTGGAAGAGTACATTCAGGTGCTTTGATGATATTGCAGTAACACAGTGAAATTGATTATAAAATCACAGTAACCACACGATTCATCACTGTGACCTGAAAAATACCAGCCTACCCTTTCCTTTTTTGACAGTTGTTGCAGTGTTTAAGACCACCCCTTCTGCCAGCCAAAAATGGTCACAAATAACAGGCAATCTTTTAAAAATTGGAGATAAATTTACAAAGAATCTAGAATTTTATTCCACCAGAAATGTGGTCACAAAAGCCAGGTGGTCTTTCATGGCAGTGGCCTTGAATCGAGGTATATGTACCACTCTAATATGCATCTCTGTACCAAATTTGACAAGAATCCATTCAAGCACTTTGAGGACACTGTGGTCACAATGTCAAACTGACAATAAATAGGTCAAAGTAACTACATAATAGGTCAAAGTAACTACATAATAGGTCTGTGATTTGAAAAGCACATGGGTTAATATTGGTCCTATAATGTACCTCTTTTACATCTCTGTATATGTAGTAAGCTTGAGAGGAATCTACTTTGAAGATTTATATTTTTTATAGGCACAGGGGGCAAAAAAAACAAGAAAAAAAAAAACTTTAAAGATATTGTTGTACACATACAACAAACTCAAGTTGACTGTAAATAGGTCCACAAAATAGGTCACACTGTCCATTTAATGCCAGTAAGCAAGAGAGCTCTGTCGACTCCTCCTCTAATTGAGCATTAAATGCTCATGTACCTGCAGATGCAGTATGAGCTGCAGTGTTCCCTCATTATAACATATATGGCATCCATGGAGCAGCCAATGTTATCACAGCACACAGGCCTGGCAATATAATGAACACAGCTGAAAGCCCCAGCTTTGGCCTCCTCACATTTCAAAGTGGTCACCTGTAGGTCGCCTGTCATAATTTTTGTCCCTGAAGAAAAAGTATTTATGGTGAACCAAACACAGTTCTCCACAAAACGAAATGTGGTAACCTCCAGGCTACCTAACTGACTGATGGCGGACCAATCATTTTGAGCCCTCAGCTGGGACAGATCTACCCTTCAAAAATCTGTAGCCAAAATTGGAAATAGCATAATTTACAAAAGCTCAAGCCTTGGCCCTTTAATAAGTAATTTCAAAGTATTTTACCCATTTTCATATTTCTTTGGCCAAATTCAAGCAATGTTCGTACATGTACTTGGCTAATGGTCAGAGCAGTCCCTGCCTGAGCACAACTGCCTAATTATAAGGGGAAATTTAATACAGAAGTGAAGGGAAAAGTGCTTGAGCAGGAGCCAAGGGAGCCAGGGGAGCCAAGGGAGCTAGGGGAGCCAAGGGAGCCAGGGGAGCCAAGGGAGCCAGGGGAGCCAAGGGAGCCAAGGGAGCCAGGGGAGCCAGGGGAGCCAGCATGCAGCCACCACAGCCACCATCAGCCAAATGCTAGTGTGTCTTGAATTTGACTTAAGAAACTTGTAAATGGCTGAAATATTTTAAAATGAATTATTGCACAGCCATGACAGAATCTTTGTTTATTATGCCAAGATACTGTCAGTTTTGGCTTAGGATTTTTGAAGTCTAGATCTATCCCTGACCATATTATATCAGAAGCCATCAGGTAACCACGGGGCCTTATAGCCAGGGAGCACTGTTACTGTACCAACTGCAGATTGATAGACTGCTCCTCAAACATTTACCATCTATGGTGAAAACAAGAGAGCTTTGATGGCGAGCAATCACTGGAAGGCCTCCCCCCTGCCCCCTGTGCCTATAAACTGATCTGGTGACTACCTACAATAGCCTTCAAGTATGAAGCATCCATCTTTGCTGCCCAGTAACCCACGAGTATGTTGCACTGAATTCAGTGAGGAGTTGAATAAATCAACGAAACCAGTCGGACATCAGCCTCTCAGATTTAACGGCCATTTGCTTTGTCTCAGCTCACTGAATTCAATGAAGTTAAAACAATGCCATCTCTTCCTTATAACAGCCAAAAATAAAATTTGAACAAATTTGATTGCAAATGGGTCACAGTAACCACACAATAGATCACCATATCTAATCAGCCAATATTTGTCTGATGATGCATCTCCATAACAAATTTGACAAGAATCCATTAAAGTGCTTCAAATAAATGTGTACTGTGACTGCAATGTCAAATTGAAATTAAATGAGTCACTGTGACCTGAAAATAGTATTGACTAACAATTGTCCGATAAAACATCTCTGTACCAAATTTCTCAAGTCTCCATTCAGGCACTACAATGTATAAAGATATTGTGCAGTAACAAAGTAAAATTGATTGTAAACAGGTTACAGTTATAAACAAGTAGCCGCTGATGCTAGCCATATCCCCTGCCCACAGTAATCATGGACGGACGGACGGACGGACACACGGACGGTGCCCATTACCATATCCCCTCTAAGGTCTACCCACCATAAAAAAAATCATAGGGCTGGCATCAATAATTTAGAAGATATGGCCCAGACAAAATTTGTATTGCAGCTTGAGCTTGCTTAATGAACTTTGTTAATTAATTAACTAATTAATGGAAGTAATTAGCCACAGAAAACAATACCTATGCACACCTACTACCTTAGGTCTAACCACCATAATAAATTCAAAGGGCTAGCATTGATAGTTTAGAAGATATGGCCTGGACAAAATTTGTCTTGCTTAACGAACTTTGTTAATTAATTAATGCAAGTAATTAGCCACACAAAACAATGCCTATGCACACCTACTACCTAAGGTCTACCCACAATAAAAAATTCGAAGAGGTAGCATTAATAATGTAGAAGATATGGGCCGGACAAAATTTGTTTCGTACGGAAGGCCGGACACACGGACGGTGCCCATTACCATATCCTCTCGCCCACTTCGTGGGCGTGGGATAACAAGAGGACTGTGACAGTCCTGTGCTCAGCTGACCTTATATTCACAGACTGAAGTTTTCCTGTAAACTTCAAAATGATATCAAAGTCACCTTTGTTTAAGAACTATCATCACAGTGACCATGGCTAACATGAACATATGCCCTTGTCTCCAGATACACAAGTGTGTACAGTTTAATAAAAGTAAGTTAAAGCTGAAAGGAATTAAAGCCTGGACATGATATGTGAAGTCGGGTTTCTGCCACAGCTTTTAAAGGGTAGGACACTTAATTACTTAACTGGCTGGCGGTAGGGTGCAAGGTTGGGGGATCTTCCTGCAGAAAATGTTGAATCCTGGACTAGCCCATCATGATGCATTTCGGCACATTTTGAGCTTAACATTTTGCATTTTTTTGTATAGACCTAATATGATACCTTTTCATCACAGTAAATTGACCTATCATCCAACATCCCATACAAGAATCAAAATAGTCAGAATGCATGTGCATGTAGTACTAGACAATATTCAAACCATTCCTTGTATCAGCTGACCTACATATAACAGTCCAGCGCAATATTTCCACCAGAAGGGCCCTAGGCAAGGCTCACATATCATAGCTGTAAGTCAATGCTAATAAATATGGCAGTCTTGGCTGTCATTAATAATTACCACATGGTATATGCAAGCCTCCCACCCCCTCCCCACGATGGAGGACTCAAAATTCAGGAAAACACATTGAACATCTCAATGGACTTGCACCACACAAGTAGTCAAATACCCAATGGCTAAAAGATTGGTTTGGCTACCATTTTTTTTCATTTAACTCTATCCCTCTTAAACTGGCTGGTAGTCAAATGCCATTTGATTTGCATCAATGTTATTTTTCAATAATGTCAACAGTAATGAAAAACCATTTGAATGAGAAGTGTTGATAAGCCCTATCAAGACAACCACAGCCTTATCAAGGATTGGTGTCAGTTGTGTTTGTCTTCAAAGCTATAACACTGAAGTTTAAATATAGAGCCATAACATGTATACATGTTCAAAACTTGCTTTGACATTATGAATGATAACCACTAGATGGCAGCACTTTCTGGCCTTTACTGATACAAGTCAATTTCTCCCAAGCTGGGTGATCAGATTCAGTCTGTGTACCCCCACCCAGTGGTTTACTTTAATTTTACTGATAACAAATAGAGATCAAGGAAGACATCCTCATCTCAAATTCCAGATAGTGTCACATTTAGCATTGCAGTTTTCTAGCTGATTAGCAGCCTAAACAGGATCAGACTTTTTCCAATGCTGATTGGCATAGCAATAAATGGATTTGCGCTGAGCACATATGGTCAATTTTATGCAACAAATCTATTGTGATACATGCCAGATCTTTACTTGAAGTCATGGTCTGCCCAGCAGTTTGGCTACATGTAGGTCATTGATATTCCTTTCCACCTTATAAAAGACTACAGCTTTCCTCAGTTTGGGCTGAACCCACACTGCCAACAAGAGGTCCTTGGGCCTAATGCTCTGCTGGCATCGTGGCCATATTGCACTTCTTCATTTCAAAGTTGAGAGTCTTCAAGTGGCTTCTGAACATATAAAACTTACGTACACTTAGTGTATAAACTGTTCACCAGATGGCACTTTGCTCCACATGTTATCATAGCTTATTTGTGCAATTCCTGAGATAAATATTGTTGCATGTACCAAGACAACCAAGAGTGAGCCTTTAACTTTATGTCCTCAGTGACCTTGGGACAGAAGATCAAGGACATCCAGATTATGTAATACAGGAGGCCCATAGGCCTGCCTGGTGCTGTGCTGACATTGCAATTGAAGTCCAAGCTACACCCTTCCATTACGAAATCACCTCTTTCAACTTTACAGGTATGGTGACCTCACAAGAATAAGTCAAGATCACTTATATTACATAACATTCCAAATTTGGACTTTGTCTGTATATCCTATCAATTTGGCACATCTAATCCAATTACTTTTCCAAATATGGAATTTTACATCTTAAAACACATTTTGGCTCCTAATTTCTGTCAAATTATAGGTGGTGCCACTAGTATCATTAGCAACTTAGACTTGACCTCCCCACAGTCCCACCAAATTTGGTGAAGATCTGCCAAAAAAAATTAAAATCCTAGCATGTTCACGATATTTTCATATTTTGACCCTTATATTGAATACTATTGTCGGTGGCGCCACCAATATCACCATGAAGCTAGATTTCCATACATGCTAGAAGTCCTGAAAGTTATATTGGGCTAACTTGAAAACTGTAAGCAGTATTGCTGTCACAAGATTTTCACATTCTGATCTGTATTTTACATAATACTATAGATGGCGCCACCAACAATTATGTCCACAAAGATTTTCATACACTTTATAACTCCTAAATGTTATATGGACCTATCTCAAAAATTTGTAGGGTGCGGAACATTCACGGGATGACCCCATTATTCAAACTGGTCATTTGACCTTGACCTTCAACTCAGATTAAAAATTGCTACTGCTCAAAGTGTGCATCCCACATCCAACTTTCCATATAAATATAGTTTGTTTGTTCAAATCGGGTAATAACTTTTTGAGTTATTGACCAAAAACAATAAACTTGGACAAGTGCCAAACTCCATAATTACTGGGTCACAGTCACCCAAACAGTAGGTCACCAAGTACAGTTTTATATATTATGTAATCAAGTGCAATTTTGATCTTGAGCAAATCTTTAAAGGTCTCTGATGAAACCTCTCACCTGATCGTTTTGATATTGCACAGGAACACTCCTGAGGACACGTAGTTCCTAATTTGTTCACCAGGTGGCGCTGCAATTTTGTTCAATGAATTTTTTGTTGGTTATTGCTATTTTCGACTTCTCCAGAACCGTCCGTCAGATTACGCTGCAACTTGGTTGATATGTTTCTTCTAGAACGGTCAAAAAAAGTTGTTCACTAGAAGGCACTGCTGTGAATTCCTGACTTTGAATGATTTTTTCAATTTGGGTACTTATCGGTAAATGCACCTTTTCTATTAATTACTATGTAAGTCAATGGGCAGTCTAATGCTAATTCACACTTTTTACTTATCCAAAGAAACTGTCATTCAGATTGAGTTCAAATTTGTTGGCAATGTAACTTGGGGGGTCTCTAGTAGATTATTCAAATGGTCATGCTCCATTGATTTTTGGGACATTTTATGTGGGGTTTTTTTTTGTTTCTTTTTTTTGGGGGGGGGGAGCAAATCTTAAAAAATTACAAGGGTCCATGTACATGTCAGCTGAGCACAGGACTGTCACAGCCCTCTTCTCTCTTTTAATGCTCACATGCACATTATACCATGCAAACTATGTTACAGCGATCTTTCCCTGGCGACAGGTTTGCTATAAATGGAGAGTAAAGAGTTCCGACTGCAGAATAGGGTTAAGACTACTTAACAGGGTTCATATAGCATAGCAAAGCCAAAATTCCATACTTTTTCAAGTACTTTCCAAACCATTTTTCCCAAAATTCCAAACTCAATCATCAGGGGGAAAATATAATGAAAATGCCATACTTGCTGCACAGAAAAAGAGGTCTTTGTAACGGGAGAGGCATCTCTTTGGGGGGTGGCTTACAAGAGGTGGACCAATGTATACAATTTATATATTGAACAAAAAAACAACTTTTTGTTTGATACTAGCAAGCGCTGCTTCCCCCATATTTTTCAAGTGCAAATTACTTGCACTCACCTTGCATCTTGCACTGTATTTGTCCTGTTTTACAGGCAAAACCCAGTCCTTGTATTTGGGGTTTTCAAGCCAAAGTTCATTATATGTACAGCCTCCCACTGTTGTTGCGGCTTGGTGCACAATTAATTTATGCCTGCGGCAAGCATTTACGGTCTTTTATCCATAATTATCAGGGCTGGACAATTTTTTTTAAAAAATCACTTGTCTGCAGGGCAAGTAGATTTCAAAATCCACTTGTCCATAGGCAAAATCCACTTGTCCCTATAAACATCTTTTTTTTTTTACAATGCTAAGGCCTAGACAAACCATTTACCTTAAAAGATATTTGCCACTTATTGTCGCTTGCAAAATCACAAAAAAATGTCACATTTTACGATTCTAGCTGCAACTGTTTGACAGTGAAACTGGCAAAATATCAATAATACAAATTGAAAGTAAGCTATTTGCATGGGGTGACTAACGATGAAAAATACATTGTAGTTTCAAGGACTATAGGAGTCTGTATCATGGGTAAACTTAAATAACGATTAAATAGTTGCATGGGCTTCAGGATCCTTTCTCTCTGCCTCTGATGCAGTGATGCACTGATGGGATGCATATCCTTTGCGTACCTACCATGAATGCTATCGGTACATCGTAGTAAATTTGCGTATACAGTATTGGCAAGTTCCTCGCAATAAACGATGTTCTTACATCAAATTCAAACGACAATTTTAATATTTCAAATCAGAAATCGAGCGTGCACACCGTCAACATCTTTCCTGCATCTGTACACAAACAGCTGCTTTGGCCATGTGGTCTGACCCACAACACATCACCCGATTGCTCAATTCAGGTCACATGCAAAAATGAGCCAATCAGGGCTCGTGCGACAGTGTTTTCATCATGGCTTCCACCCAGTGAACATGTGTGAATTCACCGAGGGAACACATCCTAATAAGCCATTTTAGCATCAGGAAATTTTGTTTATATTGCAGCATGCAAAAATAAAGATTCCGGTGTTTATTGCAACAATTATTTGGAGTCACAGGCTGATATGCAAAGGTATGGCATAGCGGAATTGCCGTATGTATCCCAAGCGTCAGTTCCCCGCAGATCCACTCCACGCTGTCAGTGTGTCACTTGCGTGTGTCTGGCAGTTGTGTGCTGTTTTTGCCCGGGAAGTCATCTCACAGCACCTATTTTTTCCAACACTGTTAGAACCCAGTGATAAATAGCATTTGATGTTAATTTGCAGATGAATTTGCCATGCAAAATTTATTATTCTTTGACGGATTTTAGTAAAAAATACCAACTAGACCGCAGGGCTAGCACTTTTTCATTTCCACTAGAACCATTGAAAATGCCACATAGCCACATATACTACAACTACAAGCCTTGAATGTGAGGAGATGGATCCATACTGTTGGAGCTTTAGCGGGCCAGAATTTTGGCCAGAATCTGAGAATCCATTCTCATAAAGATTCTCCTAAACTTGTCTTTCTTTAAAAAGAAAATTAATTGACAAAAATCCAGACAGATTCTTGCAAAATTCTGCGAAATTTTGGCCCTGTTTAGGATTCTACATTAGACAGGATTTAGTGAAAATTTGCCCAAGCAACATACAAACTGGAGTACTGTGTAAGTAAAATGAAAATTTGAAGCTTTTGTGAAGCTTTTGAAACATCGGTACATCCAATACCCCAATTATGGTCCATCACAATCTTTTCTATTCTTCATTGTATTTTACCACAGAGGTGGAGCTCACATTAGCAACAATAAAAAACAAGGAACGTATCCACCAAGTTTCAGCTTAATCTGAGTGACAGTTCTGGAGAAGTCAAAAATAGCAAAAATACACACACACAAAAATGCAGTGTCATCTGGCGTACAAATTCCGAACTAGGAGTCCCCAGGAGTGTCCCTGTGGAATATCAAAGCAATTGGGTGAGCGGTTTCAGAGAAGATTTTTTAAGAATTGCCCCCCAAAAAGAACAAAAAAATCATAAAAAATCTAAAAATCAATGGAACATGACCATTTGAAGAAATTGGTAGAGACCTACCCAAGGCACATCCCCATCAAGTTTGAAGTGAATCTGGCTGACAGTTTTGGAGAAGTCGAAAATGTGAATTGTGGACTGATGATGGACGATACCTGATAAGTCAGCTGAGCTAAATATGAATTTTAGAAATTTGAAGGATTGTTATCAAACTTGAAAAGAGTCTTTAGAAACAGAATTTATCTTTACAATTCCCACATAAGGAATTTCAATATGTTTAATCTAAAACAGCCTAAAGTTTCAAAAGCACTCAGAACTACAAAAAAAATTTGTAATCACTAACATTGATAAGGCAGGTAACAATATTGGGATCATATGCAAAAAATATTATCTAGATGTTTTGAAAAATGAACTTGGTATAAACAATATTTTAGACATAAGAAGAAATGACCTATATAAATTACACAAACAACCCCTTGATAATGTAATAGATACACATAAAGATGAGTTGAAAAGGAATTTTACTATCAAAATTTGTGAACAGGACTCCTTTATTTTACTTTAATTTGTTCTGGATACTCAAATTACATTAAAAAAAAAAAAAAAAAAACCTTTAAATCTCATTTCATAGCTGGTGCCTCAAAATGTACAACAATACTATTATCAAAGACAGTAACATTGTGTTTGACTGCAACCAGGAAACATCTCCTTCAATACTGTAATGCAATTTCTAGAATCTGTGAAATAAATAATTATTGTTTTTCGAGTATAAAAAATTCTTCCAAGTTTGTACCTAAAACCAAAGATTAACAAGATATGTTTGTAAAACATAGATGCTCCCCGCCCTCAATACCCTTGCCCTTGCTATCCTATTGATAGTGGTAGATGGGGCACTCGTGACCTTACAAAATTAGTGCAGGTTGATCATACATCAATGTCACATATCTTTAAACTTTAATCTTCGACTATGCTCGAATATGGACTATAATCTTGTACAATAGAAAAGTCCTAGCTTAAAACCTCTTCAGTTATCATGCAGAGACCAAAGTTTAATTAAGTGAATATGTGACCTTGGAATTTAGATCAAGGTCACCAAACTTTACACTTCTTTTAGCCCTTAACAAGGACTATATAGCAGTGCAGTATCCAAGTCCTTGCTCAAAAACTTCTTCAGTTATTGTGCAAAAACCACAGGAAGTCTACTGTCTGTGTGTGACCCTCAAAACTGGGTCAAAGGTCACCCATCTTCAAACTCACACTAGCCCTTATAGGCAACCATAAAGCTGTGCAATATAAAAGTGCTACCTCTAAAAATGCAAGTTATCATGCACAAACAGTATTCAAACAAGTGGCTCTGTAACCTTTTAAATTACGTCAAGGTCACCCATCTTTAAACTTGACCTAGCCCCAAATGCGGACAATTATCCAGTGCAATATAAAAGTCCTAGCTTAAAAACCTCTTCAGTTATTGTGCGTAAACCAGAGTTAACTCAAGTACCGCTGTGACCTTGGAAATTAGGTTAAGGTCACCCATCTTCAAACTTTGCCTAGCGTTTGACCAGAATGATACACCTGTACAGTATCAAAGTCCTAGCCCAAAAATTTCTTGAGTTATTGTGCGGAAACCACAGTCTAACTACAATCTCTCTGTGACCCTGAAAACTGGGTCAAGGTCACCCATTTTCAAACTCAACCTAGCCCTTACAGAGAACCATAAAGCTGTGCAATACAAAAGTCCTAGGTCCAAGGTATAAGTTTTCATGCAGAAAGCATGAAACCATATTGGGCTAAGTGGCTCTGTGACCTTTAAAATGACGTCAAGGTCATCCATCTTCAAACTTCGCCTAGCCCCAAATATGGACTATAATCCTGTACAATTTACAAGTCCTAGCTTAAAAATCTCTTCAGTTATTGTGCGGAAGCCAAAGTTACCTCAGGTACGACTGTGACCTTGGAAATTAGGTCAAGGTCACCCATCTTCACACTTTGCCTAGCTTTTGACTAGAATGATACACCTCTACAGTATCAAAGTCCTAGCTCAAAAACTTCTTGAGTTATTGTGCGGAAAGTACAGTCTACCGTACCGACATGTGCAAAGCTGTATGCCCAACCTTCTTCAAGAGGATACAAAGATGTACTTTTAATCAAATATTTCTACAAAAATTTGTTGTAAATATCCAGAGATGGTTATAAATTTTGGCTTCAATAATTTTAGAGATTTTAGACTTGCCTGTTTCGCTACTTAATTTTATCTTTTGGCATCACTCTAGTTTTAATTTTCACCTTTCAGACATTTAGGCTAGCTTGTTTTCTGCTAGGTTAAACCCCCAGGGGCTATTGGTATCAAGCAGCGGCCTACAACAGTTACAAGCTTGGCTAATTGTTCTTGATATCTGGTTAAGAAATATTATATTTTGATTCCGTTCTCTTGACTTAAATACTAATGACTTTCATTCTTTTCTAACTTGCCCTATAAATTTTTCTGTTAATATCCACAAAATTACAAACTTTGGCTACATAAATTTACAGTTTTTAGACTTGCCTGTTTTACTACTTAATTTATCTTTTGCCATCATTCTTTTTTAATATTCACTTTCAGACATTTTAGGCTTACATTTTTTCTGTCAGGTTAAACCATCCAGGGGATATCAAATAGCAGTGGCCGATGACATTTACAAGTTTGCCTAATTGTACTTAAAATCCTGTTAAGAAAAGTTATGTTTTGATAACATGTTTTTGACATAAATGCTAATGACTTTCATTCTTTTCTGACATGCCTAAATGCGTATTTACACAACATTAAAAAATTACTCAAAATTGACAATATTTTCTCAAATGTCACAAACCTGACACATTACATTGAAATATTGACACAGTGTTGGCAGTAAAATATAGCTTAATTGTTTGGAGACTTTCAAAGTGAAGAGTAGGTGTCATCATGGGATTTGTTTTACATTTCTGGTGTGGGATGTCCATTGTTGCAGTACTTGTTAGGATTTCTCTAGGTTTGTACAGGTGGTCTAGCTGCAACTGTTTATTTCTCAATTAATGGGACTGAATATAATGCCCCAGTTTGTTTCTACTTTAGTTATACACTCACAGGTGGTTTAACTAGGATAAGCTATCCAGCTAGAAAGGGTACATACTGGTTCACGGGTAAGTCAACCTGTTCTTATCCGAACCTGTGCACATATTTAGTAATTATGTTTTGTTTGACAGGTATTTTTCTTTCATAATGAAGTTCTGCATTTATAAGCAAAACTGCAGGTATTTAGCTAATTCATCATTTGCCACATTCATATTTATTCATTATTATGTGGGTTGTCTTTGCTGAATATTTAGCTTAGACAAGGAACCGCTCAGAGAGACATGTACGGGCAGAGGCTCTAAAACATATTCAGAGTAGCTACCCACTGAAGAGCCTTTAATTTATTTGGGCTAATACAGCCTATGTCAACATTCTACAGAAGAATGTGTGCAATATGGGCAAATGTACTTCCATATGTACATAGTTAGACAGTGACATGTTAGCTTATGGAGAGTAAAGAGTTCGGACTGCAGAATAGGGTAATGACTACTAGGAAGTGTTTCTGGACAACAAGACACAAATACAACAGTTTTAGAAAAATTTTGGCTCCTAATTTCTGTCAAATTATAGGTGGCACCATTAATATCCCTAACAACACAGATTTTCACCTATGCCACAATCCCACTAAACTCGGTGCAGATCAGCCAAAAATTAATGATGCTACAGTGTTCACAACATTTTCAAATTTTTTCCCCTGAATTGCATAATATTGTAGGTGGCGCCACCAATATCAAAAGGGACCTTGATTTTCATACACCCTATAAGTCCTGAAAGTTATCTTGGGCTAACTTCAAAACCGTGGTATCATGGTCACAAGATTTTTACATTTTGACATTACATAACTGTAGGTGGCGTCACCAACATTGATGTCAACAAAGATTTCCACACACTATATAACCTCTAAATGTTATATGGCCCTAACTAAAAAATTGTGGGGTATAGAGGATTCACAAGATGACCCCCATATAACAGGCCATTTGACCTTGACCTTCAACTCAGATTAAAAAATTGTTATGTTAAAAATTTGCACCCCACATCCTTTTCAATTCACAGTCTGTTTGTTCAAAGCAGGCACCTAATAACTTTTCCAGTTCAAAGAAAAACAATAAATTTGGACAAGCACCCATGTTTTGTTCGGGAGTTCTCACTGCCTTGTGTTGTGAAGTCTGGCTTGAATGATGGGCAACATTTGTAACAACACAAGTGACGATTACGGATAATTTATTAAAGCAAGAAACAAAATTTAAAGCTGTAAATTGGTCAGAATGATAACATACTACCAGTCTTTGCGTACAATAGAGCAGAGGGTCAATTTTTTTTCACGGAAAGAGTGTAAAACCACCAGCCGCAGATAAACACGGCTTGGGTAAAAATACCGCTGCCGCTTGTGTTGATCATGTTGACAGTTTATCAGTGACTGTGATAAAGTATGTTTATCCACTCTTTACTGCAGTAACAAACAAACTCAACTGCTTTTATTTGATGACAATTGTGACACACAAGCGATCTTTACAAAAAAATTAAAGAGGAACAATCGTTCATGACGCTAACCAAGGAAAATGCGCAGACCGGTACACATGCAATTGTTTAATATGTAATATGTATATCTTTTTGTTCTCTCTGCACCATATTACTGTATCCCAAAGTTTATGTACAATAAAGATAAGGTCTGTACTCACACAGGCTTGACCGTGTCTGACATCAATATATTCACTTTGTTAGGGTGTAGCACACAAGTTTTTTTGTTTTAAAAACATGTTAAATTGACAAAGAAACCACATAGAAATGTAGAGAAGGTCATGCTGAACAAAAGTTGTGTGGATCATTTTGTATGGGCTTCTTGGGATGTCAAAAGACAATGTCGTACGATGATGGAATTGGCCATCACTGGTATCAAAGCATTTGCCACTTTCATTGGCCCATGTGAACAAGTGGGACTCTTCCAATGCAACACTTCTAAACCTGCATTTGTATCTGCCTCACACTCATCTCATTACCATGAACAGGAACAATGAAAAATCTTCCACATGATTGGGTATTGGATGATCAGAAGTAATAATTCCCCAACATAATAATCATTCATTACTCCATAAACTCGTGGTTATCTGGTACATCTATCCAAGATATCCAAACAATCAGTAGACTGTCAGCCACCGGCCACATTCACATATACAGCAATACAACATGAATGATAACGAAGAAATATGAAAATATAATGACCAGCCCCGGTGTGCCATTACACATTTGTTACAGACATCCCTGGCAGCAAGCTGTTTTCATCTGCATGTCTACAATAATTTTCTATCATTGAAATCCATCAGGATTTACTGTATAGAGTAAATTCCTAGTGCAAAACAGATGTTTTGGGAATAACAAGATACAGATGAAGCTGAACAAGTGAAACTTTTAATATGGAAATTAAGCCTAAAGACAGTGGTTTGCGGCTTGGGGTATATCAGGTCCACTGCAACAATTAGCCAAAGGCTAAGGCACATAAAAAAAAATCTTAGTTTATCATCTGTGTCCCCAGTGGGTTTTTTGTGCCGACCAAAATTTTCTTCTGTTTTTTATTTGTAAATATTTGCCAAAAAAAATGGCTGACAAAGCTTCAATTAATGCCTTGAGTGGTCAGCGTAGATCATGAGAAAGTTCTATATTACAGCATTCTCATGATAGTCTGAAAGAATAAATGACCTGTGTGTGCAATGGGGACTTGAAGAAAGCTTTAACAGCAAGCGGAGTGAGCTCTATATATAACACATGAAAATTTTTAAAAGTTAGGTACACTTCATCAATCCAAACCTACAAGCTATATAACTTAAAAAACGTGGTCACATCCAAATTATCATCATCAACCTGCAGCAGCTCCCCAGCGCAGTGTTTGGGAACCCATTGACGTGGATCATGGATTCATATTCAGTTCTCTTATTCGCTGTATTTGGCATCATGGGTGCAGAGTTGGCTGAGCGGTAAGACGCTCGCCTTTCACCTCTGCGACCTGGGTTCGATTCTCGTCCTGGGCAGCATGTGGAAAAAGTTCCTACCACTTTAACCGTGCACGGTGGTTTTCTCCGAGTTCTTCAGTTTCCTCCACCAGGCAAGGTAGGAAGTATACGCCAACATCTGTGCCATGGAGAGTGATTCCATAAGTCAATGCTTGACTTCTTTCACAATCCATGTATAACAAATGTGTCTATACGTTTATCTCTGGTTTTGCCAGACTTAACATCATTTGGGTGAATTTTTTAGCCTGGTAACAACTGCGCATGGCTCAGAATGTCAATCAATGTGTGAGGTAGCTATCTAGGGGTGGCTTTTGGCATGTAGATCATGACATCGAGGCCCCCAATGGCCATGATGGCAATGAACGCTCAGAGTTGTTGTCGCGCGAGATTCCAAAAATCACTCTTCGTACCCACTACATCTCTGCCACAGGTTACGACACTATTTCAATGGGGTATATAAAGATCTTGGGGCAATCTAGTTAAATTTGTAGAACAGTGTCTAACAAAAAAGCTATACTACAAAATGATTCCTTTAGCTGCTCAAGGTACTACGGCCTCGCCCATCTACACTGGTTTAGTAAACGGCCGCTCGAGGGACCTAGTGACCAGGTGCTCCTGCATGATCCACTGACCTTATTTTATCATCGATACTGGGCTAGCGCTAGGAATTTTTACCCCTTAGCCAATTTGGCTAAAACTACAAATTTCTTTTAGCCAAATGGAATCTTCTTTAGCAAAATTTTAGTCCAATAAATCTGACACATAGAAAGTCAAAATGCACCCACCCACCCCCTCCCAGCCTGCCCTCCAAAAAGACCTTAAAATTATTTTTATCAAACACACAACCATACATCCTTACATTGTTATTAAAATAAGTAAATTTTCTTTTCTTTTCTTCATTTACATTTTTTTTTCTAAAATAAAGTTTTAAGTTATGAAACTTGGACATATGATAAGGTTAGTGACCAAGACATGTCAGAACTTAATTATAATACGATTTTAATTTATGATCCTAGTTTTGAAAAAAATTCACTTTTTCAGCCAATTTTATGAAAATTTGTTCAGATAATGGTTATGATACTTTGATTATCATCAGTAATTAAATCAACAGAAAGATATTTAAATCACTGCTGGTATATTTACCATAGCTAAATTTAGGGATAAAATATTAAAAGGAAACATTAATTTTCAAGATAACTTTTTATAATTTTCTTTTGGAAGAAACATATCGGCTCATTCCAGAATAGTTTTTTCTTTTCTTTTTCTTTCCTTTTTTCTTCCTTTTTTTAAATAACTGGAGTTGACAGTGGTAAATAATGCTTGTAGTAAAGAGTTATTAAAATATGAACAAAATTAAAGCATTAGATATAAAAAAGTAAGAAAATATGTGTATATTGCATTATGTTCACCTTGACAACAGACAAAATACTGTGTAGGTGTACTAAACCATTAAACAGGCCTGTCAATGGGTAGGCCTTATATCTTTTGAGAATCTGCAGATATTATACAGTTTTAAAAATCTTGGCTGCTTGAATCAATATTATTACTTCCTGTAAGTCAATGTTAACAGAAATAAACTTCAAGTATCAAACTTCTGATTAAAAAAAAACAAAAACAAACAAATGCTTGTTAATTAAAAATCTGTAAAAGATAAATATACATGTACCAAATTTGCTGCCCATATCTGAAGGAACACAAGCGTTTTTCATTTTCGTCAATAAATGGCAGGACTACTACACATGTGCCAATGTCAATGTCAATCAAAAAGAGCATGGCAGCCCGCGAATTTTTCAGTTGTTTATTTCAATGAATTTCTTCACTACAAGGCATTTATGAATCATGACAACTCTGTCTGTGGTCATTAGTGGATAGATACAATGTTTTGACAAGGAATCCTATAATATGAAGACCTAAACTGGGAGCTGGAAGTCACGATATGACCTTGATCAAGTATGTATTTTGGACAGCTTGTTTACGCGTGCCGAGTCAAAAAGCCATTTTGAGATTGACAGAGAAGAACATCGATTCGTTTATGCCTGAGCAAAGCAAATAGACGTAATATTATATGTCTCTGAATGTATTTTCTTATTCTCTGAAGTCCACTTTGAAGTTGAATAAAGTGTTCTTTACGTTATTTCGGTAATGCACATCCGTTTTTTAACCAGAATATCCCAGAACAAAACCTGTCCTGGAAAATTTTATCTTCGCCAAATTGGCAAACTTATTTGAATTTTCTTTCGCCAGATCAACTATTTTTTCGCCAGTGGCGAATTGGCAAATGGCTAGCGTGAGCCCAGCGATACTTTGTAATGCTGAAGCTCACATCTTAGGCTATACCTACAACATATTTAGTATATGCTCTGCTGTCATCGCTTTTTTTGGAAACCACTGATAACAAGCCAGGATTTTTTTTCTTTAGTGTGGCCTGAACATTTTTAATTTAGCTAATCATGTTTGGCTCATCTATTTTTTTTATTTTTTCCTCAAGGCCACTAACCCATATATCGGTCTCTGGAGTGGCCGCAGGCCACGAGACCTATACGGATTTGTCCAAAAACCCATCGCAAAGTTCCGCATTGATTTTGATGCGGAAGCTTGAGGTTGTTTTTTGACTCAAAATACACATGTAAGGTCTCATATATTGACGCACTTTGTAAGCTAGGGGGATAATTTTCGGCATTTAGTACTCACATTGATGGATGCTGCTTTATTTTAGCTAGAATCACCTGCAATAAATGTTTGAAGTTGATCTTGCTAGGAATCAATCGACATTTTGCACCTGGTGGTAGAATTTGGAATTTGAATAAAGGAGAAAGTCGGCAGGTAATGTGGGAAATGGAACGAAGCTTTCGATACGCTTCCTGGTAAGTGTTCTCGGTCAATGTGGTTTTCTTTGAAATCAAACAATTATGTTACAAAATGCATGAAGTTTATTCAACAACAAACGAATTGTAAAATTTATTAACATAGAACTGTAATTTTCAGCTGAAATACAAGAGTATATCCCCTTGGAATGAATGTTTGGAAGTGTAAATTGCACTTTATTAACCTATGCAGTTCTTGATGCCAACATTGCAGCTTGTTCAGTTCAAGCTTCATCGCACATCAATTGAGCAATAAACTTGTGTCTCTGAAAAAAACACACCCATAGTTACTGCATCAAATGAAACAAATAACTATATCAATAAAATTGGAAAAATACTGGTGTTGTTCTTTGTCTCTTCTTATGTCTTTTATTTTCATTTTTTTTTTTTTTTTTTAGCAATTGCCATCATCGCATTTCATACGTTAAATTTCAATGCTCGTTTGTACAAGTGCAAATGTGACCACAAAATGAATTGGAAAATATTCCTTGCACATCCTCGTTAATAGGTCCATAGTCAAACGGAAATGTTAATCTTGGGCATTTGTCAGTGTTGTGAACAAGCATATATTGACTGAATGGTCCCTTTCAGTTCCGCTTTCCGAATTTTGTATCTTCACTTGTTCCATTATCCTGGCATTTGCACCATGGAAGCACATTTGGATCTATGTTAACTTTGAACGGATATTTTACACGGACAGGCTATACAACTATTTTGGCACATCACGGTAAGGGTCAAAATTTCAAGTTTATCCCCTTTATTAACACACTAAGGCTTCAATACAGACGATACCTAACCATATATATGAATTTCAAACAAGATATGCTACAACTACTGTGACCAAATATTTGCGATGGGTTTTGGGACAAATCCGTATAGTTCTCGGGGCCTGCGGCCGCTCGAGAGACCGATATTATATGGGTTACAAGGCCACCTGTGTCAAAGAGGACCGCGGCACAAAGGGGGAGAGCCAGGCCCACAGTATTATTATTATTATTATTATTATTAATGAAATGTGTAATTTGCTAAATTATCTTTAAAACTAATAAAAGGGGGCCACAACTTACACAAGTTGGCATAACAAAAATGAGTTTCGTATTTAATTTTGGGCTACAATACATTACAAATTAATATTTGAAGACGAGATGATCTGTCTGCACATTGCCCAACTTCAACAACCACTATAATTTTTTTCCTATCTGATCACAAGAAGACCAGACAACATAGCATTTCAAATCTTTAAAATATTTTTTAATCCATGCATGACGCACAGCACTCTTGATTGGTGTTTGAATGTAGTCTTGTAGATTTTCTGTTATGCATCAACATTGTAGTGATTTTGGGGCAATCATGCATGCCCATTGACAAGAAACAATGGACTGTTTGACAGTTTGTCAGTATTTGTGTGCCACTGTCTGGTGCACACTGCCAGGCAAGCCAGTTGAGCCCTGGACACCGAACTGAGAAGACTGTTTTGTGTATATTGTTACATTTGACTTGGCTGTTTACTGTATGTATACATCTTTGCATTATATTACATGTTATTTCACCGATTGTATCTTGTATTTTCACTTCATTGGTACAGTGGTACCGCTCTTGAGAGACCCCTCTTATGAGAGACTGCATATCTTTTTAAGACCGCTCTCTCAGAACACTGCGCTATCTTTTCCATGTTGTTGTACCTCTAATGAAAGACCACCTGTTTTGAAAGACCGCATTTTGACCCGCCATAGGGGCGGTCTCTCAAAAGAGGTACCACTGTACCAGAATCAGTCGCTCACGTGGAACAGATTTTGGCCATGTATATAACATGTTGAATTATCATTTTTGATTTTTGACAGCTGTATTTCAGTCTATGTGTTGTTCATGGTCGGATGTATCTCTGACTTTCATTTTACACAAGCTAATGTTTAGACTGAATATGTGGGTACCAGATTCATGAAACTGTAATTTCTTTCTGGTCTGATCTGAATCCGACTTGAGTGAATCATTAAGTACAGGTACAAGATTCATGAAATTGTAAATTATTTCTGGTCGGATCTAAATCTGACTTGAATTAAATATGAAAATGTAGGTATCGGCCTATATCGTTTCTATTCATTCTGGTAGGACCCAAGTCTGACTTGAATGTATTTTGAAATTTGAGTGCAAAATGCATGTGATTTCTCAAACAAAATGATGGAAACCTGAGCACAGTGACTCACTGTTTTACACAGGCAGTGCATGACCTGTTCGGTTTCTATGTTTTAGAGTTGAATTTCCCGCCATTTTCAACTTTCAATTCATACATTTCCTCTGGTAAAATTATTTGTAGATTCTGCCTGCAAGTGATTTTGGTCGGCACTTAGGCTGATTTAATTACTTCAAAATAGCATGGGTCCTTGAAACATGTATGTACACTGTGCATGCTGAATAAATCATGGCTTACACAGTCTACATTAACTACGCAACATGTGATGAGATTTGGTGTAATCTGTCAGCAATTTCGCCACAAGAAGCAACCCTTATTTTGAGAAGAGGGATGTTGACCCCTTATAGTCTATTTTCCATTCCGGGACTCAGGCTGGAGATCATTCAACATTACTTGTACTCAGGAAGATTATCACTTGAAAGACCATGGTGTGAGTAATGGCTGCCCACTCAAACAATTCGGTGCTTTCTCTCAGTCCACAAACAGGAATTTAGCACTCAAATTCACCATCTACAGGCAAGTATTTTCCAAAATTTACCAACATATGAATATCAAAATTTGAGAATGTTCCTGCAGGAATGGTGTGATACTAGGTACCAAGAGATGCAAGCTACATTTCTGCAGCATCCTTATCACCATGCTGCACTTACAAAATAGTTACCTTACATATAGGTCACTCTACTTGGACCAATGTAAGCAAATGCTGGAACATATGCTGCAGGAAAAACAAGAAAAGCTGGCTGAGGACCTGAGAATAAAACAGTTGGAAAAATAAGTGCATCAAATTAAAGCTCAAAGAAAGAGGAAAATTGAAGAGGAAAGAGAAAAAAGGAGACAGATAGAAGAAAACACGCTACATCAATTACAGAAAGAAAAAGAAGAGAAATCGGTGATAGAGAAACGACATCTTCCGGAACAAAATACAACAACAGTGTACAGCGTACCCGATGAAATGGCTGAGATCTGCAGACAGGTTGAAGAGAATCTCAAAAAGAGTTGCAATGAAATTAAACGTTTAATCTGTCTGAAAGATAAAGATGAGAAAAATTGTGAGGTCCATAAAAGTGAAAAGAAGATTGCTCAAGAAGTTTTGTCAAGTACAGAGACTGAAGCCTTAAAGATGAGTGCATATGAGAAGAAAAGTGTCACAAATTATGTTGTTGAAGTAGTAGATGTGCAAATGTCTGGATCGTCACTACCTTCTCAGGATAACCCACAGGATATAACACCTCAAAAAGTGAAAGACTTTGTGACAAAGATGGAAAAGCACCAAATTGCGAAACCAGATTTGCACACAAGCGCAAAGAACACAACAACAGGAACATATGCAACAGATGAGCATGGGAGCTGTGTACATGATACTGACAGTAGAAAGAATATAGAAAGTTTCATTATTAAAAGAAAATCTACTGATACAGAGCACGTGCCCATGATTCCAGATGAAAGTTGCAGAGGAGAAAAAGAAACTCTTAATGATATGCAGGGTGAGCAGGATACAGCAAAGAGCAACACAGTCAGTGTGATATGTGACAAAATGTCCAGAGAAATAAACAGCAGAGAAAAATGTGGTTCTGCCCAGTCACTCTGTCCCACACAATTCACATTACATGTCAACACATACCTCAGAGGGTACCAAAGATACAACCCCAAGAATATTGAAACATCAGGTTGGAGAGCTACTAAGACAGAAAACAGTCATACGCTCTTAGAATTGAGTAATGTAATGGTGAAACCCAAGCGAGGTAGAAGACAGAGATTGAGATCTAACATCGTCGACATGAACACAAATCAGAGGTACCGGCAGATTTATAACAGGAAGCTAATGGAGGACAAGTTTTTGTTACTTAGGAGTAGACTTCATGTTCCAAGTGGTCCCTGTGTATTTGCTCCAGTACAAGGCTCTCTGACGTATAGGCTGAGAGCTGACACTGAACTTGACCATCAGTGTGGTAGATTTGCCAGAAGATTTGACCACAGACAAAACAGCACATAGATTTGTCTCTCCTTTTTGGTCGGATACTTGTCTGACTTAATAGTAAAACAAGTTGCATTTGTCTTGATTCAATGTGCATACATTTTAGTATTTTCCTGCATCGCTGTACTTCTATCAATTGTGATGATCTAACCCTAGTGGGTTGAATTCTAACTATCTAGTGATAATATGATTGTAAATATAACTTTGTGTACATAGAACTTTCAACAGGTCGGACTTCATCTGATTAGTTGAGTTACATTGTGTGCATATTGATGAGGACATCGGTTCTTGCATTCGGGGAGTGTAGGTCGGATAATGTCTGGCTAACTGCTTGAATAAGATAACATAAAAATTATATGTAAATATAATTTTTATTTCATTTTCATAAGTGTTGACACTAACACATACTTTGCCAGTTCTGTAAGGACTTAATCATTGCTTTACATCTGGACTTCGCGATATTGTACAGCTGGCGAATAGCTAAAGTATAATCACACACTTTTCCAACTCCATGATTTATTCTCAGAACATAAGGCAAGTAGCTACCAAGCCTAATTTTATAAGGGGGGAGAGGAGGTCCTGATATTTGAGTGCACTCTGGGGCCAGTCAGATGAATGCAGATGGGACTGGACTGGATGCATGGTAAGCTGCTGCGAGATGCAAGAAGGTTACCCGTTGACATGCTGGGTGATGACGATGCGGAGGTCCTGATATTTGAGTGCACTCTGGGGCCAGTCAGATGAATGCAGATGGGACTGGACTGGATGCATGGTAAGCTGCTGCGAGATGCAAGAAGGTTACCCGTTGACATGCTGGGTGATGACGATGCCAAAAACATGGAAGTTGGATGTGCGGTGACCAGGACTATTTTTTGCTAATTGTGTCAAGGAGAACCATTTTTCTTGCAGGGCTATGGATCCTTATGGAACTATTACTCTGTACACAGACTGCAGCACATGCATCAGTTTACAGTAAAGTACTTGTTACCCAAATACACGGAATTCGGCTTTCACCGCCCGCAGACATCTTTCATTGTTCATGTCGAGACTCTGTGCTTGCACGGAAAGAACTTTGTGAAAGTGTTGATCAAGAAACTGTGATACTCATTGGTGTGCAAATTAAGCAGGATCAGCGGACAGAACTTCATAATGGACATGAGTGCTTTTAATATTTTTAAGTATTTGATAATTAGAACCGGGGACTTTACTTGCCTCAATGAACCTGATGGACAGTGCGTACCTAATATTAACTTCTGTTTTAATGGAAATAGTATATACTGGAACTGCTATTTTTCAAAAGGGAGAAGAATGTAGTGATTTTGGGGCAATCATGCATGCCCATTGACAAGAAACAATGGACTGTTTGACAGTTTGTCAGCGTTTGTGTGCCACTGCCTGGTGCACACTGCCAGGAAAGCCAGTTGAGCCCTGGACACCGAACTGAGAAGACTGTTTTGTGTATATTGTTACATTTGACTTGGCTGCTTACTGTATGTATACATCTTTGCATTATATTACATGTTATTTCACCGATTGTATCTTGTATTTTCACTTCAACATGGTAAATGTGGCTTCTCAGTCCCACTGCTTTCACCACATGCCACGTAACGTAAGACGGAGTACATTGACAATACATGCGCGCTTGAACGATGCACCCTATTGTCCTTACCTTCTAACGGTACAACATCAACAGTTTCTTTGTGATGTTTCGTGTGCTTATTCGTCTAAATTTTACTACACCAATTGTCGCCCGCGTCTGTGGCGAACATCAAGCTATCACGGACACGTGGGTTTGCTTTGCAACGACTGGCCCATTTCGGGGACACCTCATTTCCACGCCTCCTCTTTCGAAGAGTAACTCTAGGCCCCTGGAGTCTTGGCCAACCTGCAACCACGGGCGCTCGTAACGTTCAGTCAATCAAGCTTCTGTGCTAGTATATGCGGGGGGAGGGGGGCCGAGCGTTAAGAGGAGGGGGAGAGTGGGTAAAGAGGTTGGACCTGAAACATCAATGTGTTCAATGACCCACATAGGGCCATATCTGCAATAAAATATTGTGTATTCATCTGTGCAGTCAATTGTGTGTGCTAATAATATTAATAATAACTAGAAAAGATGATTTGCTGCATAGCAAATCAGTGTGTGTGTCTTCAAAGCATATTGGTATGGCAATGTACAACTATTCCATAACACAGGAGTAAAAGTTGGAATGGCATCTTTATCCATTACAGCTTTGAAGTTATTTAAAATTTCTAATGGTGCTATTTAGCATAATTCAAATTACTACAACTTTTGTTTTAGATTCATTACATGCACAATGGTCAGGAACCCCCTATTAGAAGTTAAACTGACATGAACATGAACCAAATCGGATGAAAATTTACCAAGCTATGGCAAGATGAAACTTTCAAAGCGCCAAATGACCTTGACCTTTGCCCTTTCGAGGTCACGTGTTCTTATAAAAATGTGCAGTGTTGCAATACCTACAATTTGAGTCTAACATGATTAGAATTAGATGGAAAATAGCCAAGTTGTGACTGGATGAAACTTTCAAACGTTCAAATGACCTTGACATTTGACCTTTAGAGGTCACACATAAATTTTAAATTATGCAAGGTTACAATAGCTACAATTTGAGCCCAACATGATCAAAATTAGATAAAAATTGACCAAGTTATGGCTAGAAGAAGGCCACCAAAGAAAGTGGCCTTTAGCCTTCAAATGACCTTTGACCTTGAGATGACCTCTACCTGAAGTGAACCTTGACCTCAAAAATGACATTTTGGCTTAAAATTCACCTTTGACCTTGACATGACCTTTGACCTTGACATGACCTTGACATTTGAGATGACCTTTACCTTGCTATGATTGAACTCCTATACAGTCGGGACCACATCTACTATAGTATACAAGATATTGAAGATTTAAAACTTTAATTAGCCCTCATTTGCATAATTTTCAAAAGCATGACCTCTCATTATAAAAAGGCCAGACTTTATCCATAGAAGTATAATTGTGCAAAGTTTGGAGTTTCTACAGTCATGTAATACTTTTCAAATGAAATGTCGGACAAATTTGCCAGTAAAGAAAAAAAGAAAGAAAGAAAGAAAGAAAGAAAGAAAGAAAGAAAGAAAGAAAGAAAGAAAGACAGAAATAAAGAATTCCTAGAAAAACAGAAAAGTGTGCATTGACACACACACTTTAATAAAGAATTCCTAGAAAAACAGAAAAGTGTGCGTTAACACACACACTTTAATGACCAAACAGACATAGCCATTCAATCAATGCAGCCAATGTTTATATGACAAAATTAACTCATTCAGTGATGAACCCAAAGGATATGCTCTTTGCTAATTCTTTCAAATTTGCATTGCTAATACAATGTGTGAAACAAATAGAAAAGGTCAGAATATCACAAATCATGAGCAGATATTATATTCTATTATGATTGTCAGAAATTTTAAATCAGAACACCCTAATTTAAAAGATAAGAATACTCAGTATATCCCTTTAATACAAATTTTACTGACAGTAAATGAAGACTTCTGTCCTGAATGAGTCCAGGGATGCCGCATTTTCAAAGGGTCATTTTGATGTCACATCTTGTAAAATATATACCAGGATTATGGCTTGTTTGCAGTTTAATTGAGATGTGACACCCCTGTAAAAATGTCCCACAGGTCCTACAATGTTGATGAAGTCTCTGGATTATGAGTGAAATCTATTGGGGTAATAAAATACACATAAACTTAAAAGGAAAGGGTAGGGTTTATTTTGATGTGGTTACACTTGCCAGGACTTTGGAATAAGCTGGCCATTTGATACCAATCATTCACTGTCACTGGTCATGTGTGTTTGGTGGGGTGGCAAACACACAGCAGGGCCAGCTCCACAGTAAGATGGTGTCCCTTTAGCCGGATTATTTTATAAAAAATCCAATTATTTGAGGCTACAAAAGTGAAAATAAAACCCATATAAATGTCTACAGCAGCACCCATGTGGACCTGTTTACAAACAACACTAATTATAGCAGCCGGGTTGAGTGGCAGGGCAAAGATGTCAGTGATAGGCTGTTTGGCCCACCACCACTGTGGTCACAACCAATGAGACGGCCCCCAGAGCTCAAGTTAGGTGGAATGGACTGTATACTATATAACATATTGAAGATTCAAAACTTTAATTAGGCCTGATTTGCATAATTTTGAAAAGCATGACCTCTTATTATAAAAAGGCCAGACTTTATCTATAGAAGTATAATTGTGCCAAGTTTCTACGTGTTATACTTTTCAAATGAAATGTCGGACAAATTTGCCTGTAAAGAAAGAAAGAAAGAAAGAAAGAAAGAAAGAAAGAATTCCTAGAAAAACAGAAAAGTGTGTGCTGACACACACACTTTAATGACGTCTCTATCTATAATGGTTTTGAAGATATTGAAGTTTGAAAATTTCAAATGCTGCTAATTAGCTGTACCTATAATAGTATTTTCAAATGAAATGTCGGACAAATGTCCCTGTCAAGAAAGAAAGAAAAAACTAGGAATGATGATTTGCTGCATAGCAAATCAGTGTGTGTGTCTTCAAAGCATATTGGTATGGCAATGTCCAACTATTCCATAACACAGGAGTAGAAGTTGGAATGGCATCTCTATCTATTATAGCTTTGAAGTTATTCAAGATTTCAAATTCCTAATGGTGCTATTTACCATAATTCAAATTACTAAAACTTTTATTTTAAATTCATTAGGTAGCCAATTGTCAACAACCCCCAAGTAGAAGTTGGAATGACATCTCTATCTATTATACTTTTGAAGATATTCAAGATTTAAAATTTCAAATG
Organism: Hermodice carunculata; assembly: GCA_964020975.1. Lineage (NCBI taxonomy): Eukaryota > Metazoa > Annelida > Polychaeta > Eunicida > Amphinomidae > Hermodice > Hermodice carunculata. Next base: position 96,033,270 of record OZ026623.1, on the reverse strand, counting down.
CCCCTAATTTGCATAATTTTAAACATCTTCATTTCTCTGTATAAAACGGTCAAACTCCTTGTATGGAGGTACAATCATGCCAAGTTTGGAAATTCTATGTATAATAGTGTCCGAGAAAAGTGTCGGACAAATTTGCTGGTAAAGCAGAAAGAAGGAAGAAAGAACTCGAGGAAAAACAGCAAATGTGTGTTGACACACACAATTTAACTAGGAAAGATGATTTGCTGCATAGCAAATCAGTGTGTTTCTCTTTAAAGCATATTAGTATGGTAATGTACAACTATTCCATAACACAGGAGTAGAAGTTGGAATGGCAGTTCTATCTATTATAGCTTTGAAGTTATTCAAGATTTCAAATTTCTTATGGTGCTATTTAGCATAATTTAAATTGCTACAACTTTTATTTTAAATTCATTAGGTGCGCAATGCTCAACAACCCATAATATAAGTTGGAATGACATCTCTATCTATAATACTGTTGAAGATATTAAAGATTGAAAATTTCGAAAACTGCTAATTAGCATAATTTAAATTGCTACAACTTTTATTTTTAATGCATTAGGTGCGCATTGGTCAACAACCCCCAGTAGTAGTTGAAATGACTTCTTTATCTATTTAAGTGTTGAAGATATTCAAGATTGAAAATTTCGAATACTGCTAATTAGCATAATTTAAATTACTACAACTTTTGTTTTAGATTCATTAGATGCGCAATGGTCAACAATCCCCTCGTAAAAGTTGAAATGACATCTCTATCTATAATAGTTTTGAAGATATTCAAGTTTAAAGAATTTTAAATGCTGCTAATTAGCATAATTTAAATGGGTACAACTTTTGCTTTAGATTCACTACATGCGCAATGGTCAATAACCCCCTAGTAGAAGTTAAAATGACGTCTCTATAATAGTTTTGAAGATATTGAAGTTTTAAAATTTCAAACGCTGCTAATTAGCATAATTTAATGGCTACAGCTTTTGTTTTAGATTCATTAGATGCGCAATGGTCGATAACCCCCGAGTAGAAGTTGGAATGACATCTCTATCGATTATACTTTTGAAGAAATCCAAGATTTAAATTTTCAAATGCCCCTAATTTGCATAATTCTAAACATCTTCATTCATTTGTATAAAACGGTCAAACTCCTTGTATGGAGGTACAGTCATGCCAAGTTTGGAGTTTCTATGTATAATAGTGTTCGAGAAAAGTGTCTGACAAATTTGCTGGTAAAGAAGAAAGAAGAAAGAAAGAAAGAAAGAAAGAAAGAAAGAAAGAAAGAAAGAAAGAAAGAAAGAAAGAAAGAAAGAAAAAAAGAATTCCAGGAAAAACAAAAACTTGTGTGTTGACTCACACACTTTAATAAAGAATTTCAGGAAAAACAAAAAAGTGTGTGTTGACATATACACTTTAATAAAGAACTCGAGGAAAAACAGAAAGGTGTGTGTCGACACACACACTTTAATTAACATGTAATAAGATGGTGGCGGATGGGCCTAAAACCACAACGTCGTCACATGTAGCCTTGTCGGGGCTCCGTGTGACCACGTTGTGGTTTAGGCTCATCCGCCACCATCTTATTAGCTCAAATAATTGACTGCACAGATGAATACACAATATTTTATTGCAGAACGCATAGATGTTCCAGGTCCAACCTCTTTACCCACTCCTCGTCCTACCCCCTCCCTCCCCCGCACATATTATTAGCACGGAAGCTTGACAGACTGAACGTTACGAGCGCTTGTGACCTGCAACGGAGATGGCGTGAGAGTCTGCTGTCGTGCTGAGCAAGCAAGGCCAAGGGGCTGTTTATCCATTCTTCAAAGACAAAGTTACAGGTTGTCAATGAAATTTTGTCTGTGTGCCAACACAGACATATTGTTTTTCCAGGAATTATGTCTGTGTGCCAACACAGATATATTGTTTATCTTTCTTTCTTTCTTTCTTTCTTTCTTTGTTTCTTTCTTTCTTTCTAGGCAAATTTGTCCAACATTTCATTTGGAAAGTATTATAAGTAGAAACTCCAAACTAGGAGCAATTATACTTCTATAGATAAAGTGTTGCCTTTTTATATTGAGAGGTCATGCTTTTCAGAATTATGCCAATGAGGGTTAATTAAAGTTTTAAATCTTCAATATCTTATATGCTATAAGAGACGTGGTTCCGGGTGTATAGAAGTTCAATCATAGCAAGCCAAAGGTCATATCAAATCTCAAGGTCAAAGGCCAATTTCAGGTCAAAATGTCATTTTAAAGGTCAAGGACCTCTTCAGGTAGAGGTCATTTCAAGGTCAAAGGCCACTTCCGATGGTGGCTTTCTTCTAACCATAACTTGGTCAATTTTTATCCAACTTTGATCATGTTGGGCTCAAATTGTAGCTATTGTAACACTGCACATTTTGAAAATGACATGCAACCCCTCAACGTCAAAGGTCACCGTCATTTAGACCTTTGAAAGTTTCACCAAGCCATAACTCGACCAATTTCCATCCAATTCTAATCATGTTGGACTTAAATTGTGGGTATTGTAACAATGTACATTTTCGCAATGTACATGTGACTTGCAAAGCTCATAGGTCAATGTCATTTGGACTTTGAAATTTTCATCCAGCCATAATCTTGATGGAATGTGAAGTACCAAAGGACAAAAGTTGTACCATTTAATATTTAAAACTTTTGCAGGCACACAGACAGATTTGCTTTGAAACAAATCTTCTTTTCTACTTCCTTTCTTTGTTATGTCTGTGTTCCAACACAGACATATTGTTTTTCTAGGAATTCTTTCTTTCTTTCTTTCTTTCTTTCTTTCTTTCTTTCTTTCTTTCTTTCTTTCTTTCATTACAGACAAATTTGTCTGACTTTTCATTTGGAAAGTGTTACACGTAGAAACTCCAAATTTGGCACAATTATACTTCTGTAGATGAACTCTGGCCTTTTTATAATGGGAGGTCATGCTTTTCAAAATAATGCAAATGAGGGCTAATTAAACTTGTAAATCTTCAATATCTCATATACTATAGCAGATGTGGTTCCAAGTGTATAGGAGTTCGATTATAGCAAGGTGAAGGTCATCTCAAGTGTCAAGGTCATGTCAAGGTCAAAGGTCAATTTTCGGCCAAAATGAGGTAAAGGTTCACTTCAGATAGATGTCATCTTAAGGTCAATGGTCATTTCAAGGTCAAAGGCCACTTCGATGGTGGCTTTCTTCTAGCCATAACTTGGTCAATTTTTATCTAATTTTTATCATGTTGGGATCAAACTGTAGCTATTGTAATACTGCACATTTTTGAAACGTATATGTGACCTCTAAAGGTCAAAGGTCAAGGTCATTTGGACCTTAGAAAGTTTCATCCAGTCATAAATTGGCCAATTTCCATCCATTTCTAATCATGTTGGACTCAAATTGTAGGTATTGCAACATTGCACATTTTTATAAGAACATGCAACCTCAAAAGTGCAAAGGACAAGGTCATTTGGCCCTTTGAAAGTTTCATCTTGCCATAACTTGGTCAATTTTCATCCGATTTGGTTCAGGTTGGGCTTAGATTGTGCATATTGTTACACTGCAATATACATGTGACCTGTAAAGGTCAAAGGTCAAGGTCATTTGGACTTTGAAATTTGCATCCAGCCATAAAATTAATGCAATGTGATGTACCAAAGGATAGTATTTGTAGCATTTAATATTTACAACTTCTGTAGGCACTTAGATTTGCTTTGAAGCAAATCTTCTTTTCTAGTTATATCTTGTTTTTCTAGGAATTCTTTATTTCTTTACTTATTTCTACTTTTCTTTACAGGCAGATTTGTCCGACATTTCATTTGAAAAGTATTAAACGTAGAAACTCCAAACTTGGCAGAATAATACTTCTAGATGACGTCTGGCCTTTTTATAATGAGAGGTCATGCTTTTCAAAATTATGCAAATGGAGGCTAATTAAAGTTTTAAATCTTCAATATCTTATATACTATAGTAGATGTATTTCCGAGTGTATAGGAGTTAAATCATAGCAAGGCAAAGGTCATTTCAAATGTTAAGGTCATTTCAAGGTCAAAGGTCATGTCAACGTCAAAGGTAAGTTTTAGGTCACAAGGTCATTTTAAAGCCTAAATGTCATTTTAAAAGTCAAGGACCACTTCAGGTAGAGGTCATCTCAGGGTCAAAGGTCATTTCAAGGTCAAACACCGATTTCGACGATGGCTTTCTTCTAGCCATAACTTGGTCAATTTTTATCCAATTTTGATCATGTTCGGCTCAAATTGTAGCTATTGTTACACTGCATGTTTTTGAAGTCTTGCCTTTTTGTAATGAGAGGTCATACTTTTTAAAATGCAAATAAGGGCTAATTAATGTTTTAAATCTTCAATATCTTATATACTGTAGTAGATATAGTTCCTAGGGTATAGGAGTTTGATCATAGCAAGGCCAAGGTCATCTCAAATGTCAAGGTCATGTCAACATCAAAGTCCAATATTAGGTCAAAATATTATATTAAAGGTCAAGGTTCACATCAGGTAGAGGTCATCTCAAGGTCAAAAGTCATTTCAAGATCAAAGGCCACTTCCGATGGTGGCTTTATTCTAAGCATAACGTTGTCAATTTTTATCTAATTTTGATCATGTTGGGCTCAAATTGTAGCTATTGCAACACTGCACATTTTGAAAATTACATATGACCCCAAAAGGTCAAAGGTCAATGTCATCTGGACTTTTAAAAGTTTCAACCAGCCATAACTGTCAATTTTTACCCAATTCTAACCATGTCGGACTTAAATTGTGGGTATTGTACATTTTTGCAATTAACATATGACCTGTAAAGGTTAAAGGTCAATGGTCACGGTCATTTGGACTTGGAAATATCATGCAGCCATAATCTTAATGGAATGTGAAGTACCTTACACAAAAGTTGTACCATTTAATATTTACAACTTTTGAAGGCACACAGACAGACTTGCTTTAAAACAAATCTTCCTTTCTAGTTAAAGTGTGTGTGTCAGCACACACTTTTCTGTTTTCCTAGGAATTCTTTATTTAAAGTGTGTGTGTCAGCACACACTTTTCTGTTTTTCTAGGAATTCTTTATTAAAGTGTGTGTGTCAATGCACACTTTTCTGTTTTTCTAGGAATTCTTTATTTCTTTCTTTCTTTCTTTCTTCTTTCTTTCTTTCTTTACCGGCAAATTTGTCCGACATTTCATTTGAAAAGTATTACATGTAGAAACTCCAAACTTGGCACAATTATACTTCTATGGATAAAGTCTGGCCTTTTTATAATGAGAGGTCATGCTTTTGAAAATTATGCAAATGAGGGCTAATTAAAGTTTTAAATCTTCAATATCTTATATACTATAGTATATGTGGTCCTGAGTGTATAGGAGTTCGATCATAGCAAGGTAAAGGTCATCTCAAATGTCAAGGTCATGTCAAGGTCAAAGGTCAATTTTTAGCCAAAATGTCATTTTTGAGGTCAAGGTTCACTTAAGGTACAGGTCATCTCAAGGTCAAAGGTCATTTCAAGGTCAAAGGCAACTTTCCTTGGTGGCCTTCTTCTAGCCATAACTTGGTCAATTTTAATCCAATTTTGATCATATTGGGCTCATATTGTAGCTATTGTAACTTTTCATATTTTAAAATTTATGTGTGACCTCTGAAGGTCAATTTTCAAGGTCATTTCAACCTTTGAAAGTTTCATCCAGTCACAACTTGGGTATTTTCCATCCAATTCTAATCATGTTAGACTCAAATTGTAGGTATTGCAACACTGCACATTTTTATAAGAACACGTGACCTCAAAAGGGCAAAGGTCAAGGTCATTTGGCCCATTGAAAGTTTCATCTTGCCACAACTTGGTACATTTTCATCCGATTTGGTTCATGTTCATGTCAGTTTAACTTCTACTAGGGGGTTACTGACCATTGTGCATGTAATGAATCTAAAACAAAAGTTGTAGCAATTTGAATTATGCTAATAGCACCATTAGAAATTTTAAATCTCGAATAACTTCAAAGCTATAATAGATAGAGATGCCATTCCAACTTCTACTCCTGTGTTATGGAATAGTTGTACATTGCCATACCAATATGCTTTGAAGACACACACACTGATTTGCTATGCAGCAAATCATCTTTTCTAGTTTCTTTCTTTCTTCTTTCTTTCTTTCTTTCTTTCTTTCTTTCTTTCTTTCTTTCTTTCTTTCTTTCTTTCTTTACAGGCAAATTTGTCCGACATTTCATTTGAAAAGTATAACATGTAGAAACTCCAAACTTGGCACAATTATACTTCTATAGATAACGTCTGGCCTTTTTATAGTGAGAGGTCATGCTTTTAAAAATTATGCAAATGAGGGCTAATTAAAGTTTTAAATCTTCAATATGTTATATAGCTGTGGAACTGGCCCTGTTATGTGTCTGCCACCCCACCAAACACACATGACCAGTGACAGTGAATGATTGGTATCAAATGGCAAGCTTATTCCAAAGTCCTGGCAAGTGTAACCACATCAAAATAAACCCTACCCTTTCCTCGTGAAGTTTATGTGTATTGTATTACACCCAATAGATTTCACTCATAATCCACAGCCTTTATTAACATCGTAAGACCTGTGGGACATTTTTACAGGGGTGTCTTATCTCAATTAAACTGCAAACAAGCCATAATCCTGGTATATATTTTACAAGATGCGACATCAAAATGACCCTTTGAAAATGAGGCATCCCTTGACTCATTCAGGACAGAAGTCTTCATTTACTGTCAGTAAAATTTGTATCAAAGGGATATACTGAGTATTCTTATCTTTTAAATGAGGGGGTTCTGATTTAAAATTTCTGACAATCATAATAGAATATAATATCTGCTCATGATTTGTGATATTCTGACCTTTTTATTTGTTTCACACATTGTATTAGGAATGAAAATTTGAAAAAATTACAAAGAGCATATCCTTTGGGTTCATCCCTGAATGAGTTAATTTTGTCATATAAACATTGGCTGCGTTGATTGAATGGCTATGTCAGTTTGGTAATTTAATTATAAGTTAATGTTTTCTTTCTGGACACCAGTCAGTTTGGTGGCTCTTAAAGAAAACATTTTGGGCTACATAATTTATATACAATTACACAGTGCAGGGAATGCTCAAGATCCCTGCTCATGCATTCTATCATTAAAGTGTGTGTGTGTCAACACACACTTTTCTTTCTTTCTTTCTTTCTTTCTTTCTTTCTTTCTTTCTTTCTTTCTTTCTTTCTTTCTTTCTTTCTTTCTTTCTTTCTGTCTGTCTGTCTTTCTTTTTCTTCCTCCCTCCCTCCCTCCCTTCCTTCCTTCCTTCCTTCCTTCTGTCTGTCTGTCTTTCTTTCTTTCTTTCTGTCTGTCTGTCTGTCTGTCTGTCTTTCTTTCTTTTTCTTCCTCCCTCCCTCCCTTCCTTCCTTCCTTCCTTCTGTCTGTCTGTCTGTCTTTCTTTTTTCCTTTCTTTCTTTCTTTCTTTCTTTCTTTTTCTTTCTCCCTCCCTCCCTTCCTTCCTTCTTTCTTTCTTTGTTTCTTTCTTTCTGAATTTGATATTTTCAATCTTGAATATCTTCAACAGTATAATAGAGATGTCATTCCAACTTCTACTCCTGTTTAATGCAATAGTTGTACATTGCCATACCAATATGCTTTGAAGACACGCACACTGATTTGCTAGCAAATCATCTTTCCTAGTTCTTTCTTTCTTCTTTCTTTCTTTCTTTCTTTCTTTCTTTCTTTCTTTCTTTCTTTCTTTCTTTCTTTCTTTCTTTCTTTCTTTCTTTCTTTCATTACAGGCAAATTTGTCCGACATTTCATTTGAAAAGTATAACACGTAGAAACTCCAAACTTGGCACAATTATACTTCTATTGATACAGTCCGGCCTTTTTATAATGAGAGGTCATGCTTTTCAAAATTATGCAAATGAGGGCTAATTAAAGTTTCAAATCTTCAATATGTTATATACTATACAGTGCATTCCAACTTGAGCTCTGGGGGCCGTCTCATTAGTTGTGACCACAGTGGTGGTGGGCCAAACAGCCTATCACTGACCTCTTTGCCCTGCCACTCAACCCGGCTGCTATAATTAGTGGTGTTTGTCAACAGGTCCACATGGGTGCTGCTGTAGACATTTATATGGGTTTTATTTTCACTTTTGTAGCCTCAAATAATTGTATTTTTTACAAAATAATCCGGCTTAAGGGACACCATTTTACTGTGGAGCTGGCCCTACTATGTGTCTGCCACCCCACCAAACACACATGACCAGTGACAGTGAATGATTGGTATCAAATGGCCAGCATATTCCAAAGTCCTGGCAAGTGTAACCACATCAAAATAAACCCTACCCTTTCCTTTTAAGTTTATGTGTATTTTATTACCCCAATAGATTTCACTCATAATCCAGAGCCTTTATCAACATCGTAAGACCTGTAGGACATTTTTACAGGGGTGATTTAGACAAAGCAAGTAGCCAAGAAGAGGCAACTGGAAACTGTGCGACGGGTTTCGACCTGTCTAGGTCTCATCAGGCACTGCCAGGGATTTCAAAATGTTTCATATATACAGTTAGGGGTAACAAATGCGTTGCTAAATTTTTACAGGGGTGTCACATCTCAAGTAAACTGCAAACAAGCCATAATCCTGGTATATATTTTACAAGATGTGACATCAAAATGACCCTTTGAAAATGAGGCATCCATTGACTCATTCAGGACAGAAGTCTTCATTTACTGTCAGTAAAATTTGTATCAAAGGGATATACTGAGTATTCTTATCTTTCAAATGAGGGGGTTCTGATTTAAAATTTCTGACAATCATAATAGAATATAATATCTGCTCATGATTTGTGATATTCTAAACTTTTTTATTTGTTTCACACATTGTATAGCAATGCAAATTTGAAAGAATTAGCAAAGAGCATATCCTTTGGGTTCATCACTGAATGAGTTAATTTTGTCATTTAAACATTGGCTGCATTGATTGAATGGCCATGTCTGTTTGGTAATTTAATTATAAGTTAAAGTTTTCTTTCTGGAGACCAGTCAGTTCAGTGGCTCTTAAAGAAACCATATTGGGCTACATTATTTATATACAATTACACAGTCCAGGAAATGCTCAAGATCCCTCATGCAGTCTATCATTAAAGTATGTGTGTGTCAACACACACTTTTCTTTCTTTCTTTCTTTCTTTCTTTCTTTCTTTCTTTCTTTCTTTCTTTCTTTCTTTCTTTCTTTCTTTCTTTCTTTCTTAATTTGAAATTTTCAATCTTGAATATCTTCAACAGTATAATAGAGATGTCATTCCAACTTCTACCAGGGGGTTGTTGACCACTGCGCACCTAATGAATTAAAAATAAAAGTTGTAGCAATTTAAATTATGTAAAAAAGCACCATTAGAAATTTTAAATCTTGAATAACTTCAAAGCTATAATAGATAGAGATTCCACTCCAACTTCTACTCCTGTTTTGTGGAATAGTTGTACATTGCCATACCAATATGCTTTGAAGACACACACACTGATTTGCTATGCAGCAAATCATCATTCCTAGTTTTTTCCTTTCTTTCTTGACAGGGACATTTGTCCGACATTTCATTTGAAAAGTTTCATACATAGAAACTGAAAACTTGTCATGATTATGCTTCCATATATGAAGTCTTGAGTTTTTGCAAAGAGGTTCAACAGTTTTGAAAATAATGCAAATTAGGGTCATTTGAAAATTTAAATCTTGAATACCTTCAATACTATTATAGGTACAGGTAACCAATCCAACTTCAATTAATATGTTTGTAACATTGCACACTTTTGTAATTTACATGTGACCTCTAAAGGTCAAAGGTCAAAGGTCATTTGGAGTTTGAAATTTTCTTCCAGCCATACCTTGAATGGAATGTGAAGTAGCAAAGGACAAAAGTTATAGTATTTATTATTTACAACTTTTGAAAGCACACAGACAGATTTCTTTTGAAGCAAATCTTCTTTTCTAGTTATGTCTGGGTGCTAACCCAGACATATTGTTTTTGCAAAGTTCTTTCTTTCTTTGTTTCTTTCTTCTTCTTTCCGCCAAATTTGTCCAGAGCTTTTCTCTGACACTGTGCAAACTACACTGTTTCAACTTGGCATGGTAATACACCTAGTACGGATGTTCAAAATTATGCTAATTAGGGGCAATTAAAATTTTAAGGTCCATATCTTCTAAACTGTTATAGATAGACACAAAATTAAAATCAGAATAGAGATTTGTGACATCTGCCAATCTAATGGACAGCAAATGAAAGTTGTAAAATTTTAAATTACGCTAATGAAGGCACTTTAAACATTTAAAAGTTGAATATCTTCAAAAATTTAATAGACAGGGATGCCATTTCAAATTCAATGTATAGGTTTGTGATAAAGGTGCATCCAAAGAACCATGAACTAAACTTGTAGGATTTGAATTTATGCAAATTAGATGATTATCTAAAATTTAAATTTTGAATATCTTTAAAAATTTTATAGCTAGAGATGCGATTTTAACTTCCGCATATAGGTTTCTGCTACAGGTGCATCCAGTGAGCCATGACCCAAAATTGTAGGATTTGAATTTATGCAAATTAGGTGAATACACAAAATCTTAATCTTAAATATCTTCAAAATTATGATAGATAGAGATGCCATTCCAACTTCAATTCATAAGTTTGTGCTATAGGCGCATCCAATGAACCATGAGCCAAAGTTGTAACATTTGAATTCATGCAAATTAGGAGAATACACAGAATTTCAATCTTGAATATTTTCCAAACTATTAACAAAATTTCAGTCTTGAATATCTTCAACACTATTTTAGACAGAGATGCCACTCCAACTTCAATACATAGGACTGTCCCGTAGGTGCATCCAGTGAAGCATGAGGTGAAGTTCTAACATTTACATTTATGCAAATTAGGTTAATACGCAAAACTTAAATCTTGAATATCTTCAAAGCTATTATAGACAGCGACATTTTTTAAAATGGCAAATATATGTTTCTTTGGATGGCCTATCACATAGACATATTGTTGAGCCTGTAGCTATAAACATTATGCAAATTTGAGACACTGGACAATTCAAATCTGTCATATTTTCTGGCTATGAGTGAGAGCATGTATAAGTGATATAAGCTTGTATCTAAAAAAACTGTGCATTTTTGGACCACAGTTACTATTAAACACAAATAGAAAATGGCATATTGGCTTTTACCTGATGCTGTCCTTTTTGACCTTGAGTGACCTTGAAAGGTCAAATCAAGGTCACACACCGTGAAAATCTTTGTATATGGAAAATGGTGCACTTTAGGGCCATACTTACTATTAAACATGAATAGGAAATGATATATAGGCTTACATGTGGTGCTGTCTTTTTTGACCTTGAGTGACCTTGAAAGGTCAAAGCAAGGCCACAGAGCATTAGAATCTCTGTATATGGAAAATGGGGCCCTTTGTCGCCATAGTTGCTATTCAACATGAGTAGGAAATGACATATAAGCTTTCATCTGGTGTTGTCTTTTTTGATCTAGAGAAAACCTTGAAAGGTCAAAGCTAGACATGTCTACCTATATCATTCTGCAACACTTTTCACCAACTTGGCCATACTGTTAACATGCTATTACACATTTGGAGCTTATGTCCCAGCTGCATACATTGCACTGCAGTTTCTCCAGGCACACAGACCGATTTGCTAACAAGCAGATCAAATTTTCTAGTTCGTTCTTTCTTTCTGTTTTTCCTCGAGTTCTTTCTTCCTCTCTCTCTCTCTCTCTCTCTCTCTCTCTCTCTCTCTCTCTCTCTCTCTCTCTCTCTCTCTCTCTCTCTCTCTCTCTCTCTCTCTCTCTCTCTCTCTCTCTCTCTTTTTTCTTTACAACCAGAATTGTCCAGAGTTTTTCTCAGACCCTATTATTCTGAAAACCACCAAACTTGCCATGGTGACTGACCTACCAATGAAATTTTGCACCTGGTTTGGAATAGTCATGATGTTTAAAATTATGCAAATGAGGGGCAATTAAAATTTTAAAAGCTCCATGTCTTCCAAACTATTTCAGATAGACACAAAATTTCAATGTGCATTCATAGGTTTGTGACACCTGCCAATACAATGGACAGTAAATGAAAGTTGTGAAATTTTAAATTATGCTAATTAGAGGCATTGAAAAAGTTAAAAGTTGAATACATACAAAACTATTATAGATAGAGTAGCCATTCCAACATCTACTTGTAGGTTTGTGGCAAAGCTGCATCCAGTGAATTATGAACCAATGTTATAGGATTTCATTTATGCAAATTAGGTGAATATTCAAAATAAAAATCTTGAATAGCTTGAAAATATTATAGATAGAGGTGTCATTTGAACTTCAATTTAAAGGTTTGTAACATAGCCAAATTTAATGAATCATAAACCAAAGTTTTTAAAAATTAATCTATGGAAATAAGGTGAATACACAAAATTTCAATCTTTTTGAATAACTTCAAGACTATTATAGAAAGAGGTGCCACCCTAACTTAAATTTAAAGGTTTGTAACATAGATGCATTCAATGCAACAAAAATGTAAAATTTTAGTTTATGCAAATTAGGTGAATACACAGAATTTAAATCTTAAACAACTTCAAAACTATTGTACATAAAGGTGCCACTCCAACCTCAATTTGTAGGTTTGTGACATTGCTGCTTTGAATAAACCATGAACCAAAGTTGAAGAATTTTAATTATGCAAATTAGATGAATACACAAAATTAAAATTTTGAATAGCTATCATAGAGGTACAATTTCAACTTCACTCTAAATGTTTGTGACATAGGTGCATCCAATGAACCTAAGTTGTAAGAATTTAATTTATGGGAATAAGGTACTGCACAAAATCTATATCTTTGAATAACTTCAAAACTATTATACATAGAGGTACCACTGTAACTTCAATTTGTAGGTTTGGGACAAATGTACATCCAGTGAACAATGAGCCAAAGTTTTAGGCTTTAAATTTGTGCAAATAATGCAATACACAAAATTAAAATCTTTAATCGCTTCATAACTGCTATAGATAGTGGTGTTGGTCAAACTTCAGTCTATAAGTTTGTGATATAATGTCCAATAAACCAAGAACCAAAGTTGCAGCATTTTAGTTGATACAAGTTAGGCCAATGCTCAAAATTAGGACCATGTTGAACAATTGCAAAGTGTACCATTTTAAACTGTTCTCATTTTGAAGGCACCCAGACGTATCTGCTGTGAAGCAAATCTTCTTTTCTAGTTTGATTTGTTCTCATTTGTCAAAAATCTTTGTCACATACTGTTTGTTGTCAATCCCTATTTCAAGGTCAAGAAAAGTTGCCTTGTTGTCGATCTCTTTTTTTAAAAATTATTTCTGGGTGCCAACCCAGACCACATTTTATTTTTCCAAGAATTCTTTCTTTCTTTCTTTCTTTCTTTCTTTCTTTCTTTCTTTCTTTCTTTCTTTCTTTCTTTCTTTCTTTCTTTCTTTCTTTCTTTCTTTCTTTCTTTCTAAATGCAACTAAATGTGGCAAGTTTGTGGCTTTTTTACCATGTTAATTGTCTGTATATATTCTTGTAGAAGGGGGGAATGGGGTCACATGGTGTTGGATATAAAATGATTCACAGAAAATAATTTAGACTGTAATCATGAATTATATATGATGTCAAGTCAGATTCACATGTCAAAGTATTTAATGGAACAACCATCGATCAATACTTTTTGTGTAAAAAAGCTCATAATCACCATGCAAACCCTGTTAAGGGAACCCCATGTTTTGGTTCAGTGTGGCTACAAAACAGTTCTGCTCACTACTGATTGGCTGAAGATCAGATTTTAGACAGGGTCCACTGAATATGCAAGCCTGCCAACAGTGCTCTTAACTGAGCCCCATGAGGTTTGTCTTATTGCTGGACATGCATGTTTGTGCAGCTGTGTGTGTGTAGGAAGATGGGAGGCAGGTTGGTCACAGCAGCATTTTCCTGCTTGGATAACTGTCAGGCCATTTTTGTATGTGGCTGGTGGTTCTGGGTGCCTGTCCAATTGTCAAGGACCCTGTGTCTGCTAAACAGGCATCACCTTGAACAGGGACCCACATGTGATGAATTATTCTGCTATAAAATTTGAAAGAGGTGATGACTGGGCGATTTCTCTTCTTCTTCCCTATCCCTCCTCCCTCTTTATGTCTGGGTGCCAACCCAGACATGCTGTTCTCTCTCTCTCTCTCTCTCTCTCTCTCTCTCTCTCTCTCTCTCTCTCTCTCTCTCTCTCTCCCTCCCTCCTTCCCTCCCTCCCTCCCTCCCTCCCTCTCTCTCTCTCTTTCTCTCTCTCTCTGTCTCTCTCTTTCTCTCTCTCTCTCTCTCTCTCTCTCTCTCTTCCACCACATAATTTGTCCCGAGGTTTTCTCAGACACTGTGCAAGCTACAATGTTTAAACTTGGCATGGTAACAGAGCTAGTTGTGAAGTTTACTCTCTGATTTTTAGACATAAAATTTTAATGTGCACATATGGGTTTGTGAAACCTGCCAATATAATGGACAGTATATGATAGTTGTAGAATTTCAAATTATGCTAATAAGGGGTATTCAAAAATTTAAAAGTTGAATATCTCCAAAACTATTATACATAGAGATGCCATTCCAACTTCAATTTGGAGGTTTGTGGCAAAGATGCATCCAATGAACTATGAACCAAAGTTATAAGATTTTGATTAAAGAAAAAATTAGGTGAATATGCAAAAATTTAAATCTTGAAAAGCTTCAAAATTATTATAGATAGAGGTGCCTTTCCAACTTCAATTTATGGATTTGTGACAAAGCTACATCCAAAGAACCATGATCCAAATTTATACAATTTCAATTTATGCAAATAAGATGAATACAAGAAATTTAAATCTTTGAATAAATTCAAAACTATTATACATAGAGGTGCCATTCCAACTTATATTTGTAGATATGTGACATAGCCGCATCAAATGAACCATAAACCAAAGTTGTAGGTTTTTAATTCATGCGAATTAGGCAAATGCACAAAATTAAGGTCTTGAATTGCTTCAAAACTATTAAAGATAGTAGTGTCATTCAACTCCACTTTATTAATTTGTGACATGGCCACATCCAATAAACCAAGGCCCAAAGTTGTAGCATTTTGATTCATGGAAATTAACATAATACACATAATTTAGTTTATGTTGAGCAATGGCAAAGTGTAGCATTTCAAATTCTTATTTTGAAGGCACCCAGACAGATTTGCTGTCAAGCAAATCTTCTTTGCTAGTTCAAAATGAGTTCTTTGGGGTAAACTTCCTTCCAATGTTTCTTGATCTCATCCTTGTTGTTAAGAGCACATAGATCATCAATGAATCGTCTAGTATTTGAATAGAATATTCTTGCAGTGGTGTAGTTTGTTTTGCCAATTCTTCCATCCATTTGGATTCATAATAATGTAGATATAAACTGGCAATATAAGGAGCTGGATCAGTTCCCATAGATATTCCAACTATTTGTCGAAATAATTTAGTACCAAAGCTAATGTATGCATTGTTGATAATATACTTTATCAAATCAGAACATTCTTCTTTGGTGTAACACTTTCTTTTATCCTTTCCTTTGTCAAATCTTGCATCAGTGTTGGAAACTTAAATGTTTTGACATGTTCCTCCTTTGAATGCCTTGTCCAACATTGAAATAAAAACTTCCTTCAGGTCTGATAAGTCAATCTTTACATACAATGTTGGAAAATCAAAGGTTTGGATAGATTTGACACCTTATTTCTTGTTGATATTATCTATGTCCTGCAAGATATCTGTGGTACTAGCATTGATTCACATCCTAATCACTCTTGTGTATGTATGAACTCTTTCACAATAATTAGTATTGGATTTTTGGACAAGTTTCAGAACTTTAGTTAGTATCTTAGCAATTTGTTTTGAAACACACTTCTTTGCTGCGATAATATACCTAAATTTGACAATTGTGCATTTTGACAATTGCATAGATGATGGGTAATTTCCTGTGTTCATTTGGTATAACACATTTCAAAACTTTGTTCTTGCCTACTTGTTCCTCAATTATTGCTTCAGTAGATTCTGTTTGCTGATAAGTTTCACTATTTCATTCTTGTAGTACGTTATTGATATAGTGTGTCTTGCAGATAAGTGCAATATTATTACTTGCTTTGTCAATAGGTAAGGACAGATGGACAGACATGAGCTGTGGCAGAAGCTCTGCCACCTTTGGTCTGCAGAGCTAAAAATAAGAAAAAGTTAGGAAAAAATGTATCACCACATGGTGAACAAATTCAGAACTAGGAGTCCCTAGGAGTGTTCCTGTCTGATATCAAACTAATTGGGTGAGCGGTTTCAGAGAAGATTTTGTAAGATTTGCCCCCCCTCCCTAAAAAAAGCCCCCCAAAACTAGAAAAGATTATTTGTTGCATAGCAAATCAGTGTGTGTGTCTTCAAAGCATATTGGTATGGCAATGTGTAACCATTCCATAAAACAGGAGTTGAAGTTGGAATGGCATCTCTATCTATTATAGCTTTGAAGTTATTCAAGATTTAAAATTTCTAATGGTGCTACTTAGCATAATTTAAATTGCTACAACTTTTGTTTTTAATTTATTAGGTATGCAATGGTCAACAACTCCCTAGTAAAAGTTGCAATGACATTTCTATCTATTATACTGTTGAAGATATTCAAGATTGAAAATTTCGAATACTGCTAATTCGCATGATTTAAATTGCTACAACTTTTGTTTTAGATTCATTACATGTGCAATGGTCAATAACCCACCAGTAGAAATTGAAATGACATCTCTATTTATAATAGTTTTGAAGATATTCAAGTTTTGAAATTTCAAATTCTGTTCATAAGCATAATTTAAGTTGCTACAACTTTTGCTTAAGATTCATTACATGCGCAATGGTCAATAACCCCCGAGTACAAGTTAAAATGACATCTCTATCTATAATAGTTTTGAAGATATTCAAGATTTAAAATCTCAAATGCTAACAGACATTTTGAAGTATTTTTAAGACAGAAAGTGCAGCATGACTTGCAAGTCAGCTGAGCTAAAAACTGCAGTGCCACCTGGTGAACAAATGAAGAACTAGGAGACAATCGCAGTGTTCTTGTGTGATATCAAATTAATTGGGTCAATGGTTTCAGAGAAGAAGATGTTTTAAGATTTTCCCAAAGAGAGAACACATATATTCATAAGCTAGAGGGCTGTGTGAACAGCCCGTGCTCAGCTGACCTACAAATTTACCACACTAGTGGTCCTGACCTTGACAGGACATTAAGGTCACCCATGTAATGTGTTATTCTGCTCTTCACACATGGCTCTAGTTCAAATAGTTCTCAAGTTATAAACTGAACAGTAAAATTTGTGCAAGTAGCTTTGTGACCCTGGCAATGAGGTCAAGATCACTTGTACTGTCCAAATTTGGCCCACATAAATGACCACTAGTAAACTGTGCAATATCAAAGTACCAAGCCCACATAATACTCAAGTTTTCATTTGAACATTAAAATTCAGTTAGGTAGGTCTATGACCTTAGTAATGAGGTCAAGGTCACAGGGCCACTTCATTAAATTCTACTCTTCATATGAAAACATGAGTTCTATTGAGAAGTTGAAAATTTTAACTTCTATTAGATGCCTATCGATTTGCATAGTAAGCAATAGGAATGATGAAAACTATGTCAAAAATCAGGATTCCACAGTAACACCAATTAGCAAACAAACTTGTCTCAGCCCCTTCCAGAAGAAACAATCCTGCATCCTTTCAGCAAAAGCTGAATGACAGTTTTGGAGAAGTTGAAAATTGTAAGTACACACAAACATTCGTAAAAAAATTAAAAAAAAAAAAAGAAAAAAAAATGCAGCGCCACCTGGTGAATAAATTAAAAACTAGGGTCCCCTATGTGATTTTTTAAAGCAATTGGGCAATCGATTTTGGAGACAAAGATATTTCAAAGTTTGGGAAAAAAAAAAAAAAAAAACTAGAAAAGAAGATTTGCTTCACTGCAAATCTGTCTGGGGTGGCTTCAAAAGAAGACCAGTTTGAAATGCTGCACTTTCCCATTTCTCAACATAATCTAAATGTCATGTATTAGCCCAATTTTCATAAAGTAAAATACTACAACTTTGGTTCTTGGTTCATTGGTTGTGGCCATGTTACAAACTTATAAAATGATCTTTGAATGAAGCTGGTATATATAATAGTTTTGAAGCCATTCAACATTTTAATTTTGTGTATTTGCCTAATTTGCAAAAACTGAATACCTGCAACTTTGGTTTATGGTTCATTGGATGGAGCTTTGCCACAAACCCCAAAATTGAACCAGGTATGGCACCTCTGTCTGTAATAGTTTTGAAGCTATTCAAAGATTTAGATTTTGCATGTTTACCTACTTTGCATAAATCAAAATCCTACAATTTTGGTTCATGGTTCATTGGATGCAGCTTTGCCACAAACCCATAAATTGAAGTTGAAAGAGCATGTCTATGTATAATAGTTTTGGAGTTATTCAACTTTGAAACTTTTCAAAGCACCTTATTAACATTATTTGAAATTCAACTGAACTTGTACTGTGCATTATATTGGCAGGTGTCACAAACCTATACATGCACATTTAAATATTGAGTATCTGCAATATTTTGAAAGATATGGAGCTTTTAAAATTTTAATTTCCCCTAAATTTGCATACTTTTAAACATCATGACTCTTCCAACTGAGATGCACAATTTCACTGGTTACGTCAGTCAGCATAGCAAGCTTGGTAATGAAGAAGGAAGGAAGGAAAGAAAGAAAGAAAGAAAGAAAGAAAGAAAGAAAGAAAGAAAGAAAGAAAGAAAGAAAGAAAGAAAGAAAAAAGAATTCTTGGAAAAACAAAATGTCTGAGTTAGCACCCAGACATACAAATATACACAAAAATCATTGGTCCATGACCATTTGAACAGTTTTGGTGGAGACCTTCTTGAGGAACGTTGCCTCCAAGTATGAAATGAGTCTGGTTGATAGTTTGGGAGAACAAGTTGAAAATGTGAATTTCCATTAGAACCCTACTGATTTACATAGTAAGCAATAGCAATGTATGTATTTATTGAGAGTACCCAAAAAGAAAAATTCTTTTAAAGCAAAATGATTACAAAGTAAGTAAGTAAGTAAGTGTACAAACTTGTTTGGGCCTTCGTGAGGAATATTTCTGTAGCCTTTTTAGCAAAATCTTAATGACTGTTTTGGAGAAGTTGAGAAAAGCAACAAGGCCTAATGCCTTATGGTGAAGCTTACTTTGAATGATGGAGAGGGGTACATTCATTTTATTTTGCACTTACAGTGTTGACAATGATTGGTCTGTATGGTTTTTGCATTGAGCAGTTTATTTAAAGATACTGGAAATATGTTGCAGTTCCTACAATTTTAGCCAAACATGATCCAAATCAGATGAAAAGGGACCAAATTAAGGCTAGACGAAAATTTCAGAGGGCCAAATCACCTTGACTTTTGACCTTTAAAGGTCACATATAAATTACAAAACTGTGCATGTTACAATAGCCACATTTTGAGCCCAATCTGAGGAAAATCAAATGAAAATGGTCAAGTTAGGTCCAGTTGAAAATTTCAGAGGCCCAAGTGACCTTGACCTTTTGAGGTCACATGTACATAATAAAAATTTGCAGTGTCACAATACCTACAATTTGAGCCCAACATAAAAAAATCCCATAAAAATTCACCAAGTTACACCTGGGTGAAAAATTCAGCAGGCCAAATGACTTTCACCTTAACCCTTAAAGGGTCAGGTTAATTTTTGTACCAGTGAAAATAAAAGTAACAATTTTCATTGAGCACAGTGCACTAGGAGCAGTTTTCTTTGTAGCATACCAAAAGTATATATCATTGTGATACCCGGAATGCAAAGTTTCATCATGTGCAATAAATTGCTCATAGTCACGTGACTGGTTGCCATGGCAACCACTTTAAACACTAATAAATGGCAAAAAAAACATTTAAAATCTGCTAAATAAGAGAACAAAGTATCTCCTCATTTTATGTGAAGCACCCTTTTCTCAACATATGCATGGTATTTGGATAACCAGAGAAATAAACTATCAGTAAACTTTGAAAATAAAACATGATCACATGAACTGTTTCCATGGCAACTGTTAAAATGTTGCTTGTCCTTGGCTAAAAACCGGAAAAACTGCATTTTTACATAAGTCTGCAGAGCCGGTAGCAGGCAGTTACTTTGCATAACAAAATTAGTCACAATAACTATTCATACATTATGTTCCAGGTTAAATATTATGTAAGAAAATGACTGAAATAAAACAACACTGCAGTATTTTTATGGAAAATTGGTGGTTTTCCCCCCATTTTAATATGTTGCCATGGAAACAAGTTGGATCCACAATCATATGTGCCAGGCCTTATACTGATATGTAGTTTGCAAATGTGGATGACACCATGCATGTATACAGTGTACATGCAATAATAGTCATCAATTCCAGTCCAAAAGGCAAAGTAGGCCCTCCATATTGGCTGCCTGTCACAGTCTTTGAGACTGACAGCAATATTTATCATGTATCTGCAACCATGCTCCTCTTCCCCCCCCCCCCCCCCCCTGTAAATAATTGAGTGCATTCAGAGAAACAATTTAGGTTTGAATGCAAGGTTCCATAACTGGGCCAAGGCAAAAGGTCTTATTCATAAAGTTTATTGATAAACACAGGTTTGACAGGGAAACATATTAGGGGATACTTGGAAAGAGCAAGGGCATTGCATGACTCAGTGATTGTGTGAGTGATTGGCTGCAACGAGCCTGAATGACTGGGTATGGGACCCACCATGGAACCACATGGTCCGTTGATATGCCTGTGGGCTCCAGCCTCATTATAAACAAAATACTTACATCCTCACACCCCACATTGACTTCACTGCCCCCCCCCTCCTTTAAAGTCAAATGACCATGACCTTTGAAGGTCACATGTCCATTACAGATATGTACATTAGTACATTCCCTACATTTGAACCCAACACAAAATCAGATTAAAATTAACCGAGTAATAGCTAATTTAAAATTTTAAGATGGCCCAATGACCTTGACCTTAAGAGGTTAAATTTTATGCACTGAAAATGAAAAATTCCCTATATTTTTGAGCCCAACATGATAAAAATCGGACACAAATTGACCAATTTATGGCATATTAGAAATCTTTAGATCGTCAAATAACCTTGATCTTTAACCTTTCAAGGTCATATGTAAATATGCATAGTTGGACCTTGAGTTGGGTTATCAAATGAACTTAACATGATCCAAATCCATTGGCAACTTTTATAGTTATAGTCCACAATGTGTAGTCCACAAGTAGGTCTGAACACCTGCAAAATTAGGTCACGATCACAGATTGAATACACAGGATAACCTTTTAGTTGTATTATATGGGGTACAAAGATTGTCCATTATTGTTCGAAAAGGCCATTGGCAACTCTGAGTTATGACCTTCTTAAAATTGAAAAAAAATATATAAATAAAAGCAGAAAAGTCATGACCTTGAAAAAAAAAGGTCAAGAAGGCAAATCAAACATTGGGTGCAAGAGTTCAACTGGTACACTGGAGTAATCCTGCTATAATGACAACTGGCAGGCCCGGCCATCTCTGCGATTTCATGTTTACAAACTCGTTTGAGTGAAAAAAGTGTTATTTTTTTTCAAACAGCAATATGACCTTGACTTATTTACAAGATCTATATAGTTATATTCAGATTTTTGTTCAGACAGACTCCAGCTATCCATAGAGCTCAAGGTCGAAAGATAGTTTCTCAAGTTATTTGAAAAAAACCACATTTATTTCAAATACCTCCTAATCTAAAAAGGTAGATCAAATTTCAGTGTAATACAGCCACTGTGGTGCAATAATGGGCTTTGTGGTTTCTGAGAAAGAAAGAAAGAAAGAAAGTAAGAAAGAAAGAAAGAAAGAAAAGAAAAAGAAACTAGAAAAGAAGATTTGCTTCAAAGCAAATCTGTCTGTGTACCTTCAAAAGTTGTAAATATTAAATGCTACAACTTTTATCCTTTGGCACTTCACATGACATTAAGCTTATGACTGGATGCAAATTTCAACGTCCAAATGACCTTGACCTTTGACCTTTACAGGTCACATGTAAATTGCACAGTGTTACAATACCCACAAGTTAAGCCCAAAATAGACCAAATTGGATGGAAATTGAGCAAGTTATGGCAAGATGAAACTTTCAAAGGGTCAGATGACCTTGACCTTTGCCCTTTTGAGGTTACATGTTCTTACAAAAATTTGCAATGTTGCAATACCTACTATTTGAGTCCTACATGATTAGAATTGGATGGAAATGGGCCGAGTTGTGGCTGGACGAAACTTTCAAAGGTTCAAATGACCTTGACCTTTGAACTTAAGGGGTCACATGTACAATACAAAATGTGAAGTGTTACCATAGCTACAAGTTGAGCCCAACATAATCAAAATTGGATAAAAATGGAGTTAGTTATGGCTAGAATAAAACCACCATCGAAATGGCCTTTGACCTTGAAATGACCTCTACCTGAAGTGAACCTTGACCTCAAAAATGACATTTTGGCCTAAAATTGACCTTTGACCTTGACATGACCTTGACATTTGGGATGACCTTTACCTTGCTATGATCAAACTACTATACACTCGGAACCATATTTACTATAGTATATAAGATATTGAAGATTTAAAACTTTAATTAGCCCTCATTTGCATAATTTTGAAAAGCATGACCTCTCACTATAAAAAGGCCAAAGTTCATCTATAGAAGTATAATTGTGCCAAGTTTGGAGTTTCTACATTTAATACTTTTCAGATGAAATGTCGGACAAATTTGCCTGGAAAGAAAGAAAGAAAGAAAGAAAGAAAGAAAGAAAGAAAGAAAGAAAGAAAGAAAGAAAGAAAGAAAGAAAGAAAGAAAGACAGAATTCCCATTAAAACAATATGTCTGTGTTGGCACACAGACAGAAAGAAAAGAAAAAGCCAGCCAACAATGCAGTGTGTGTTGCACACCTAGCTTCCCAACTGCACATCATGATATGCAAGAGGTGCAAGTATGCATGCACACGCAATTTTCATGAAAGAAGCAGACATTTGTACACCCGGATGCCCAATCCTATCTAACTCTATGGGAGGCATAGGAAGAAATCACATGTTTACAGCATCAACTTTCTTATCAGGGTAGGAGATATCAAATTTGAACTGGTCTCTCTTGTTAAATATTTTTGTTACATACTGGTTGTTCTTTATTTCTATATCCAGATCAAGGAAAGTAGTTTTTGTATCGCTTTCATTTTCTAGATTTAATATTAATTCTTTGGGATTTGTTTTTCCATTTCCCCTTTATTTCATCTACATTGTTAAAAGCACACAGGTCATCTATAAATCTTCTTGTGTGAGAATATGATCTTCTTGCAGCTGTGAAGTTTGTTTTTGCCAATTCCTCTATCCATTTTGATTCATAAAAATGTAAATTAAGGTTGGCAATATATGTGGCTGGTTCTGTTCCCATTGGTATGCCTACTATTTGTTGATAGACTCTGGTTTCAAAGCAAAAGTATGCACTGTTGATAATGTATTCTATCATTTGAGCACACTCTTGCTTCGTGTAAGATATTCCTTTGTTCTTACCTCTATCAAATTTAGCCTCAGCACCAGATATTTTAATATACTGACATGTGCCACCTTTGAACGCTTTATCCAACATTGAAATTAACATGTTGTTTAAGTCTGTCAAGTTGATCTTTGTATACAATACTGAGAAATCAAAAGTATGAATTGATTTGGTACCATTCTTATTGTTGATTTTGTCAATGTGTAGTAGAATATCACTTGTGCTATCTGTAATCCACACTCTATTCACCTACGCCTACATTTTCACTTTTTTGCAGTACAGTGGTACCCGCTATTTAAGACCACCCCTACAGCCAACAAAAAGTGGTCTCATACTGCAGGTGGTCTTAAATTGTAGGTATATTTAACATATAAATACAGCAGAGGGTCTTGAAAGAGTGGTCTTGAAAAGACATGCAGTCTTACATTGGAGGTGGTCTTTAGAGTAGGTACCACTGTAGTTAGTATGTGAATTTTTGACAAGTTTGAGGACTTTAGGGAGTCGCTTGGCAGGGATGGACGACGGACAGAGGACCATAAGATAAGCTCAGCTGACTGACAAGTCAGCTGAGCTAAAAATTGAAAAAAAAATGTAGCTCCACTTGGTGCACAAATTTCCAACTACAGGTCCCGAGAAGTGTCCCTGTGCGATTTCAAAGCAATTGGGTAAGCGGTTTCAGAGTAAAATATTTTTTATTGTTTAGCCAAAAAAAGAACAAAAGAATTCATAAAAAATACAAAAATCGCTGGAATGTGACCATTTGAACAAACTTTGTGGAGACTCATGGAGGAACATTGACATGAGCAGAGGTCAAAAATGTGAACTGTTTATGGCGGACGACCGATTTTGGTATAAGCTCAGGTGATATAGATCTCCTGAGCTAAAAATTCAAAATTCAATGAAGTGTGACCATTAGTAAAAAATTTATAGAGACCCACCCAAGGTACATTGCCACCAAGTTTGAAGTCAATCTGGATGACGGTCTTGGGAGAAGAAGTCGAAAATATCAATAAGCATAAGAATTCCCATTGAGCTGCATAGTAACCAAAAGGAAAGGTGTATTTGCTGATAAGTACCGGAATTGAAAAAAATCGTTAAAAATCAGGAATCCACAGTAGTACTATCCAGTGAACAACTTTGATTGGGTGAGTAGTTTTGGAGAAGATTATTGAAAAAATGCCCCAACAAAAAATATAAAAATCATAAAAAATCCTTTTATCACTGGTGTATGTCCATTTGAAACAAGTTGGTAGTGACCCACCCAAGGTACATTGCCACCAAGTTTGAAGTAAATCTGGCTGATAGATTTTTTGGAGAAGTCGAAAGTGTAATTGTAAATGGACGGACGACGGACGACTGGGCATCCTAAAAGCTCACCCTCACTGGGAAGTCAGCTGAGATAAAAATAAAAAAATTACTGCAGCATGACCAATTGAACAAACTTATAGTAGAGACCCACCCACAGTACACTGGTACCAAGTTTTAATTAGTGATTCTGGCCGACAGTTTTGTAGAATAAGTCCATTGTTGTCGCAGGACACAGGACCATAATATATGCTCAGCTAGTGACAAGTCAGCAGAGCTAA
Organism: Hermodice carunculata; assembly: GCA_964020975.1. NCBI lineage: Eukaryota > Metazoa > Annelida > Polychaeta > Eunicida > Amphinomidae > Hermodice > Hermodice carunculata. The sequence continues at coordinate 96,008,027 of OZ026623.1, read as the reverse complement.
TAAGAGCTATGGACACATTTCTGCTTCTTGTAAATGTACAAATAATTTCTCATTACATATCAATGTAACCACAACCAAAGTAGGAACTTTCAGTGACTACTACACTTCAGCCAAGCATTATTTGTACTGGGATCATGGTGGCTGCCTTCCTACAACAATAAAGGACTGAAGCAATTAACTCTCAAAGTGCTAATCATGGCTAGAGTCGTTTTCTCATTACTGTCAAACATATAATGGTTAAGACATTCAAATTCCTCATGAAGATACTTTTCATTCAAATACTAGCAAGCCTAGTCTGAAGCAAAGAGTAGTCTTAGTCAACAGCTTTCCTCAGAACACTTTGTGCGCAATGTACGCCAAGTGTCCGAAGAAAGCTGTTGCCTCAATCTTAAATCATTGCTATAAGGGTTAATTTTATATGTTCAACTTCAGAGTTCTTCATTTACCATGCAGATGCCAGTCAAGAAACAAGTCAGCGTCTTTCCCAAGCTCTATTAAACAATTTAACATTATCATGACATGCTTCAAGTGTGAAAATGCTGCACTTTGTAGGGGTAATATTGCTGGCCAGATCAGTAGCAATCCCCTACCAAGGAACAGACAGCAATATGGAAGGACAGTAAAACAAGGTCATTTGAGGTCTATAAAGATGATCAGCCCAATGTTAGGCAATATGGCCTGGATAAGCTAACACTCTAAGGGGGTCAAAGGTCAAAGTCAAAGTGAACCAATTGTTGTGTGCAGCACACCCATATCCAATAAACATGATAAAGTGAGCATACACCAAATATGGTTGCTGTAGGTGTTATGGTATAGGGTATATGACCTAAACAAGCAAAAAAGGGCAAGGTCTAACTTTTACTACATGTATGCCAATTCAACACACCTCTATCCTATGAAGTGTCATCACACCAAATGTAGTCAGTGTAGCTATAATTATAGGAAATATGACCCAGACAATCTTTGTTGGAAGGATGGATGGACAGATGGACAAAGTGCAAACTTCAAGTCCCTGGTGGGTTACTAATAACCAGCATTGTTTGGGACAGCATTATACAGAAACGCATCATAAATTACAGAGTAATCATTTATTTATTAAGAAATGCATAAACACAAATATTTATGCAAAGTCTTACTCTCAACATTTATAGGTTAGATATACAGAAAGCTGTATAGTTTTAAACATCGTCCGTAACACACTATAGTGTCAAAACAATGTATAATCTTAAATTCAGCATGCAAAATATACAGCAAGCAACAGAAACAAAAAATTACAGATAAACAGTCATCACATCAGCCAGCATCTCCCAGCAAACTACTGATTACTTGACCAACCAAAAACACTGCTCAGAGTTTATGTTTTGGTAAACTTTTCCAAAGGTTGTAGGAAGGCCAATGTAAAGCAGCATGCACCTGTATCATCAGATTGCTTTTGGCTGAAATAACATTTTAAGTACATCAGTTTGTGTTATTTCATCTAAATCCCTTTGCTAATTCAATTACATGAGCCTCTATAATGTACAATACCCCTAAATAACCCTGCACAATATACAAAATAAACTTGAAGCATTGTCTTGCAATAAAAAATATTAATTTTAAAGATTTACTGTCTCTTAACTAATGAATGTACACAACCTGTTATATCCCATTTTCCAATAATATGCTAATTTAATTTTGAGAGTCACGTAGAAAGAATAACTTTGTCCTTCAGTTTTAGAGGGAAATGTGATATTTATTTATGACTTTGAATATATGCATCATGGACTATTGGAAATGATGTAGCTGATGTTATTTGCACAGTAGCTATCATGCCTATAATTTACTCTTATAATTTACAATGACTGGCACTGCATACATCTGCATTAGAAACAAAGCCCATGGTTCGACCCCCATATGTCTGTACAAAACATGAGGGAACTTAACTGTCTCTGTTGGGACTTTTCCAAGTTTTACACAGTGTTGGTATTCCAAGCTTGCCATACAGACTTTGTGCTGCCATCTTGTGGCAAATTATAGAACTGTTGACTTGGCGCATCCTGCACAAATCTAGGCCAATCCACTTCAACTCAATATGACGAGTGTACAATCAGGAACTTTAGTTAGCTGCATGGAACTGGTGCATTTTAAGCCAAACATATACACTCACATCAGCTGTTCATGTGCTACCTTATTATGTGAAATGGCCATGGCTTATGACTCATACTAGCCACCCATATGTGCTGGATGACTTAAAAGTTATAAATAACCATAAATATAACACAACTATGTACAGACTCATTGTGCAAAGCTCTCAAACAAAGTAGTACCCATAACAAGAAAATGATGTGGGTAGCCATTAAAGAAATCTGAAGTTGGTAACCATGAAGAAGTATCAGTAACCATGGCAACCGATACAATGATGGCAGCTCTATAGCATAACTGGAAATTCTGTGACAATCATAATTATGTAAGAAGAGGTATAAAATGCACAAATGCCTCTAAAGTTAACTTGCAATTCCTTTACAAGTGGCCGGCCATTTCTGCATTTTCAAACACATTTATTTGTTATGATGAATATTTGAGATTTAAGTCCTGTCAGCCAATTGACCTCCCTCCCCCCCCTTCTTATATCATCATATAACACTAGTTTTTTTTTTACTACTGATATGACCTGCACACTGGGGACTTCACATGGGGTAGTCTTGAACTAGTTTATAATAGAGAAATGTGGTACATGTACCATGTGGTACGTCTCACTCATCTTGTTGGTTATTTCTTTGTCCATGAACAAGGATTGTCATTTATTATTAAAACATTATCAACTGGTACAACATTACCACTCCACCTCCTTCATTCATGTCAATATTAGAATATTGTTAATTCTCATAATCCTTCATGGCAAACATTTTTCAACTACATGTACTTTATAAAACTTTTTTTCCTAGCTTTTCTCTCTCCCTCTCTTATGCATCCTGTATGTTCATTAATTTACAAATTAAATTCTCAACCATAAAAATCAAAGAGACACAACACAAAACTGCAAGTTTGAGTGTCAGTTGGACTGAAATCTGATTAACAAAAAAAAATTAACAACAACTTTACAAAATGGATTTCTTTTATTGGAAGTTACATGTTGGGGGAAAAAAAGAATAAATTATGACAGGCCCCACACACTGCTGATCAGCTCCTGGTTGCCTGTTGAAGCACTGTCTTGGCAATTCCCCCAGCAACCAAGGCCTTGTGCCCACCAAGAAGGTCTGCTTTGCAGGCAAAGGTTCTGGTAGCATGAAGGCAATGAACATGGAGCAAGCTGTTGAAATCTAGTACAAAAGGCCTTGCAATTTGCCCATTGACACTGACATGTACAAATATATATATATATATATATATATATATATATATATATATATATATATATATATATATATATATATATATATATATATATATATACATATACATATACATATATATATATATATATACATTGATGTATATGCAGAAAACTGGTTTTCCACTGAAACTTTTTTAAACTTTGGTGTTTAATCAATCACACAGTAGTTCTTGAGCTGACTTGTCAGTGAGTCAGTTGAAATTGTACCTTAAATTCAATTCTGCATCATATATGTAGGTCAGCACCTCCATTAGTGTTACTTCTCATGGATTTCATTGGGACATGATCTACATTTGCTGACAAGTACATGTATGTTCTATTTATAAAATGACAATCAAGACACAGACAGAATGTTCAAAATTTGTATGCCTATAAAAAACATCACCATACAATAATATGCCACAATCTTGTTCAATCATGTCAAATTCTATTGTTAATCTTGGTATATCATTTCTCAAATTCTACTCTTCTACCATATCAGTTCCAATCAGGTAGACATCCACCAAGTTCTTGATGAGATTTATTACAAATTTTTGACCATCCTGTGCTAACTTCAACAACTGTGAAATGCACCACAATGCACGTGGAATCCTGTATTCCATAAATGCTTCTTAACAATGGAGAACAATCAACACAATTTGAAGACGGTTACCATAGTTACACTCACAGTCATATTAGTTACAGTTACATCATATTCTTGTCACAAAATGAGAAAGCTGTTCATGAATGTTACAGCACCATATTTTAGAAGTACATATCTTGTCAACTTGTCACAAAAAAGAGAATAGTTCCATCTGAGAATGGGTCAGAAAATGCTATTTGCACGGTTTTAGAATATTAAATGCATCAAGAATCTCCAGACTGAATTATAAATGCACCATACAGTAGATACTTGTGTATGTTCAACATTGATAGCAGAAACCCCTACAAAAGAATGGCGGACTATTAGACCGGTCTCCGTTTGTTGAGAAAGCCCCCTGTATGGGAGATGAAACAAGCTTGAAAAGGTTAAAAAAAAAAAAAATACTGGGCTCCAGACAAAACTTTGATGGTGAGACAAGCAGAAGTGCCCCCCCCCCCAAAAAAAAAACAATAATAAACACAAAACAATACAGAAAGAAAGAAAGAAAGAATGAAAAAGAAAGAAAGAAAGAAAGAAAGAAAGTTACTCAGTATCATCTTACACACTATTTTACAGAACAACTTACGTGAGTCAGCTGGAGCATCACTTATTGGCAGTTATTAAGGTGATGGAACCAAAGGTCAAACTTCTATTTCCATATAATTAAACCACGTCACTTCAACTGACCGGAATTTCTTCAACTTCTGTCATTTTTCTGAACTGGTATCAACTTCAAAGACAGTACAAATATAGTTTCATTCATGCTCTATCTCTTTTATGCTGACTGAATTTTGTTAAATTCTGTCTTCTGTAAGATTCCTAACATCCCACTTTTTCCTTCATCCAATTCACTCCAAGAAAGACTTTTCCCAAATCTGCATGTAGCTGTGAATTAAAAAGAATTTTGCTTGGTCTAAATTTATTGGGGCACTATTTTTCCTTCAATAATTATATATATATATATATATGACCTACATACATACATGCATGCATGCACGCACGCACACACACATACAGTACATACATACACACATGCATACATACATACATGCATGCACACATACATACATGCATGCATGCATACATACATGCATGCATGCATACATACATACACACATGCATGCATGCATGCATGCATGCATACATACACATACATACATACACACATACATACATACATGTCATGCTGTACAATAGAACTTTTTTTTTCCCTGCATGCAGAACTTGCAAAATATAGATCAAATATTTCTCTCAACAAAAAATTAATTTAACCCTGCATGAGTGGGACAGAATGCTTTATGAAAATATTTGCCCCAAAGTAAGATTTAATAAATTCAGCATTACATAAACCACTCCAAAATACTCCAATGCTCACTTGCACTTGCCACCCTCCACCTCATGCACACAGCCCCTAATGCAGCAGCCTCTTACTTTTGTTTGAAACAACGCACACCACCCAAGGGTTTCATCAACACAGTGGATAGAAAATTCAAGATTATAAATGGACATATTTCACAGATGTACAGAGCAGCAATGACTAAGTAATGACAGTCATGATCAGGTCTATGGGTTGATCATTTAATACATGTATAAGGACAGCTTGCCTGCAAAGCAGACCAGCTTGATGATGGCTGTATTCTTGTGGTAGCAAATCTGGTAGGTCCTACTCCTTGATCAGTCATTGGTCTGTACATTCATTTTGTGCACAGAGACTGCCTAGGTGGACAGGTATTGCCTTTTGAGCACACACAATGCAGGACAATACAAGCTCAAGCCATCTGCCTGTGTTAACACATTGTGTGGAAATGTAACTTGCTCATGCATAAAATGAAATGCCAAACCAAACTGAATGTTTAATGTCGCTGGATTCAGTCTTCACACTGGTGTCTTGAGCAAAGTAAACTGAAATTCAGATGCTTTGTAGCCCTCTTAAGAAATGGATATATACAAAAATGTTAGGATATATTACAATGTCTCAAAAGAAAAAAACCAAAAAAAACCCCCCAAAATATCTTTGAGATTCAACTATGCCCTAACAGAGGTAGCTCAAACATCTTACACTGACATAGACAATTGCACACTTTTGCTTGTGTGAAGGTTGCTGATGCTTATCCCTTTCCCTTACAAATCACAACAACAGTTTGCACTCATCTGAATTACTATGATGATTGCAGATTCAGACTTGATAAGGACTGACTGTTTACTCCAGTACCAGCAGCCTGTATATGCAGGTCCGGGCTAAAAAGATGTAGGTCACCAATTTGGCTCCGATTCTTCAAGCACATTGCCCACAAACCAGCCCAAAATTGGCTCCGGCCAGGGCCAGACACTGAACATGTAAAATACACAGATTTCCAACCTGTTTACCAAGCAATACTAGCACAGCTATGGACTTTTTAACCCTTTCTCACCCGCTTAGAGCATGCCAAGTGCCCAGACATTGAAAATATAATTTGCTCAATTAGCTTCTTTATTTTTCCTTTATGGAAAATAAATTCAACTGGAATTTTTAAAAAAATACCGGTGTTGTGCGGCAGAACATGTTGTGATACACGTCCTATGTCCAGAGTTTTTCTAGTACGTGTAGGTCTTCTGAGCACAATGTGCACTGGACAGCACCGAAGAAAGTGGTTGACACAATGTGATTGTCATCAGGACAGGGCCAATGCCCCAACAGCATTCTAGGGGTACAATCATGTTAACTTAGTAGCAACAAAGTAGAAAATCTGGGCTTCCAAGCATTCCTTACAGAGTATTTACAGCACACATTTGTGACAGCAGAAGAGACATGGATTCTATTTCATAATAATGAACCCCAAACATGCAGGTAAACAAAGCAGGTGGCAAAAAAACCTTCCTTCACATGACACAAATAAAACAAGTTAATTTATAAAAAAAACTTTGAATTGTAAGCACCAATGTAGAGTACACCACTTTGAAAAGTGACCTCTCAGTCATTGTCAGCATCTGATATTTTGGGGGTCTATTTTTACTGTCATGATATGCAAGCTGTTTGCCTAGAACCACTGCTACACACACAAATTAAGCCAGTTTAAATCTGTTTCTTAATATTTTCCCTTGACATGGAAACCCAGACATATCTACATTTGCTAGCTTTACTTTCTTAGTAAGTTTAAGGCAAGTATTCATAAAGCACTCCTATGCCAGCTGGTGTCTGCCTCTGGTGGTTAGAACAGGAACACCTTGTCAGCTCTCTCTGCTCAGTACAGATGTGCCGCTTTCTTCACTGCACCAGTAGCCTTTTTCTGCCATAAAACATTCTGAATGACCACTGCATCTATAGACACCGACAGATGCTTTGTTGATGTTATTTCTAAGAAGCTCTTTGCACCAGAATTGTACCTGCAAAATAAAAGTTTTTATAATAACATTCAGATCATTTGCTGCTTTCAAAGACTGACATACCCTTCTGAATACATTCATTCATTCATTACAATCTAAATTCTTATCCATTTAAAAAATTTAGAGCCATTGTAGCCAAATGGCTACTGCTCCTGCCTTCAGTGCAGGGGTTTAAGGGTTCATGCCCCGGCTAATCCATGGGACTTTTCATTTCAGATTCTCATCAAATACCTGCCATGTCACAGCACCTTCTATTTGCTGCCCAGCTATGCAACAATGCATATAACAAGAGCACTGTGGCAGTCCTGTACTCAGCTGACCCTACATGCACAGACTGAAGTGGTCCTGTGAACTATGATATCGAGGTCACCTCCATTTCAGACCATGATCACTGTTGCTAATATGTACATATCCCCTTGCCAATCATAAAAAATAACAGTAAAATCGCAGCACGACCTGTTGAACAAATTAAGATCTCCAGGTGCCCACAAGTGTACCTATGCAATTTGATACAGTGGACTGTGCAGTTTTCAAGAAGATTTTTAACATTTTGCCACAAATCGACAACAAAATTCATTACCACTTATATAAAAACCCGCCGATAATTTCAGACCTGTATTCACTATCAGGGCAACCTTCTCTACTAAGCTCCATGTTTGGCTCAGCGGGGCTTTTGACCGATGTGCCCAGTGATGGTACTTAATTCATTGCCTCGGGGCGACTTCAGTGTCTGATATTATACTCTGGGTGCGAAAATTTGTTAAAAAGCACTCATCGGCAGGGCAAGTGAATTTTAAAATCCACTTGTCCGTATGCAAAATCCACTAATTTGGCACTTATTGTCGCTTGCAAATCGGCAAAAATATTTCAATTTTTACCACGATTCTAGCTATGACTGTAAACAGTAAAACTGGCAAAATATTAAAAATACTAATTGAAAAGTAAACTATTTGCATAGGGTGACTCACGATGAAAAAAACTGTATAATTTTCTGGGAGTCACTGTTCCAAGTAAATTTAATACAGATTAATAGTTGTATTGGTTTTAGCATCATCTTTCTTGTTGCCGCTGATGGGATGCACATCGACACCATCATTTTCTTACTACCAGGAATGCTATCCGTGCATCGTTGTCAATTTATGTATTCAGTATCGGCAAGTTCCAAGCCATAAATGGTGTTCTAAATTTAAATTCAAACAAAGAATTTCAAATCAGAAATCCATCTCCTTGTAATGCACATTGAGTGTGTGGTCACCATCTTTCCTACCACTGTATACAAACAGTTGCATTGGCCATGTGGTCTGACGGACAACACATCACTTGATTGGTCAATTGAATCACGTGCAAAAATGAGCCAATCACAGCTAGTGTTACAGTGTGTTCATCATGGCTTCCACCCTGTGAACATGTGTGAATCTTCCAAAATTTACGGAAGGAACACACAAACCGGAAGCTTTCTTTTTTTTTTGTATTGCAGCATGTGAAAATAGAGATTCCAGTGTTTATAGCAACAATTATTTGTAGGGGGATAGAGAAAAATGCCGAATGTGTGACAGATCAGTCCGCAGGATGCTCAGTTCACTACAGATTACTCCGTGCGGTCACTTGGGTGTGACTGGCAATTGTGTGTTGTGTTTGGCTGGGAAGTCTGAGCTTGCTGCACCTTTACATGATCTTTCCAACACTTTTAGCACCCACTGATAAATGGCATTTGATGCTAATTTGCACAAGAATTCGCCATGCAAGTTTTTAATATTATTTGATGTTGCTTTGTCATCATTCGGGCAGATTAGACTGACGGTGAGGTGCTGTGACCTTGCTACAAGAACGGGCAAAAGCCAATACACCCCAATACATTACTGCTTGTACCTTTGATCTTGTAGTCGTATGTACGCAACGGTCAAAATACCTGCTTGTTTTGACAGAAATCAAATAGGTAGTCAAGTCCTGTTGAATAGAACTGCTGACCATGTAATTGTTTAAACCTGGATTGTTTACTTAAGGCCAGGGGATTATCATCACCTGTTGGCGTCCCCACACACATGCCTGCATTGGTGTGTATGTTCTGTTCACACGGACCACAGTAATCGCCAACATATCGAGAGTCGCGAACGCTCTGACTGCTCATTACCAATGTTGCCGTGCATGCATGCAAACAAACGTAATTTCAGTCGATTTTTAAAAAAGTTTTTTTAGCTTGTCTGCAGGACAAGTTGAATTTGAAAATCATTTGTCTGAGAAGAGCTTTAGCTTGTCCCGGAACATCAGATCATAGGAATTATCAAGCCCTGATTATACCTCAATTCTGATTAAATGTATGTTTGGACGGTGGTTTCATGATCTATGAATCTTGCTGTGTGCCATGTTCAAAATGGTGTAAGATTTGCCAGCTTGACAGTTGAGGTATCGTGTCATATTTGGATTTGTAACTGACCCACTTTCTCTATAAATCTTTCAACCCAGGCTATGGCTATGCTGTATCACCGTACATTGAGCTCTATGGACTGCACAACTGTGGCTATGGCCTATGCAGCTATGCTCTTTCCCAACCCAAGTTAACCCTCAACCCCCAACAAGTTGAAATAAAATACTGTGTTTGAGTTGACATTACTGCCAAAAAACGGCACATGACGGCCACTTTCTCAATAAAATCTTTCAGCCAGGATCAATCAATTTTTATTAGGGAAGGGTGGCTTGAAACTTTTTTATGTTTCATATGCTGTGATTCTGTTTGAGTTGACTTTACTTCAAAATTACGGCACACGATGGCCACTTTCCCGATAAAATCTTTCAGCCAGAGTCGATCAACTTTAATTAGCGAAGGGCAGCTTAAAACTTTTTTATTATTATTTTAAATTTCATAACAAGAGGCCCATGGGCCTAATGCTCTTCTGGCATCTTGGCTATTTTGCACTTGTTCATTTCAAAGTTGTGAGTCCTCAAGTGGCTTCTAAACATATAAAGCTTAATGTAAAAATTGTCCCCCAGATGGCACTTCGCTCCACATGTGTTCATAGCTTCTTTGTGCAACTTCTGTGATGAATATTGTAGCATGTGCCAAGACAACAATCAGTGAGTCCCTAACTTTATGTCCTCTGTGACCTTGGGACAGAAGATCTAGAACACCCAGATTATGTGATACAAGAGGCCCATAGGCCTGCATGGTGCTGTGCTGACATTGCAATTGAAGTCCAAGCTAAAACCGGCCATCACAAAATCACCTTTTTCAACTAGAACAGGCTGATTTTCAGACAGAAAATCAAATGTCTCCCCGTGCGCCCTTTGTTGTTACTATTGTTACCCTTATTTTTATAAATAAGAATACCGATTCCAATGATCTACAGATACAGTGAAGGTACACTCTTTATTGACATTTCAAAATCTAAGCAAAGATTAGCCATGTAGAAGCACAAGCACACTCTTATTGAGGCTCATTGTCCCAGCAAATTTTCACTTTAATGTATTTTACCCAGTATTATTGGCAGGGCTGTATAAGGGACTGAAGATTCCACTTGGGTTACATGTCTGACGAGGAGGACAAATATTTTTGGATTTTAGATAAAATGCCCATGTAACCTCAAAAAATAGGGCAAGGTCAAACATCTGCAGTCCAAGGAAGGTCTTACAAGTCTTTCATACAAACATAATCACACAAAATTTCAATCTCTGTCAGTCAAATCTTTCACTAGTGTGTCTCCAATGATTTTGAAAAAGTGGCCATGTGACCTTGAAACAGGTCATGGTCACCCATCTACAATCCCAAGCAAGGACTTTTGGGAACATCTTCTCATAAAATTTCAACGTCCCAAGTCAAATATTACTTGAGTTATCGATTTTACATGACATGCCCATGTGACCTTGTAAAATAGGTCAAGGTCACCCATCTGCAATCCCAAGCAAGGTCTTACATAAATTTCAACTTCCCAAGTCAAATCTTTCTTGAGTTATCACATCCACATTGATTTGTGACAAAATGCCCACATGACCTTGAAAAATAGGTCAAGGTCATACACCTGCAGTCACTAGCAAGGTCTTACAAAAGTCTCACTTTGAAACATAATGACACAAAATGTCAACCTCTCTAAGTCAAATCTTTCTCGAGTGCATCTGCAATGATTTTTACAAAGTGGTAATGTGAACTTGAAAATAGGTTAAGGTCACCAATCTACAATCCCAACCTAGTTGGTATTATGGTACATAAATTTGCATAATTTCAACCTCCCGAAGTCAAATACTTGCAGAGTGGTTGCATCCGTGTCAATTTTAGATGACATGCCCATGTGACCTTGAAAAATATGTCAAGATCATCCATCTGCATTCCCAGGCAAGATCATATATAGGTCTGCATTCCCAGGCAAGATCATATATAGGAACATCTTAACATAAAATTTCAACCTCCCAAGTCAAATCTTTCTTGAGTTATCACATCCACATTGATTTTACATGAAATGCCCATGTAACCTTGAAAAATAGGTCAAGGTCATACATCTGGAGTCACAAACAAGGTCTTACAAAAGTCTTACATAGAAACATAATCACACAGAATGTCAACCTCTTTAAGTCAAATCTTTCTCAAGTGCATCTGCAATGATTTGTAAAAAGTGGCCATGTGACCTTGAAAATAGGTCAAGGTCACCCATCTACAACCCCAACCTCCTAAGTCAAATCCTTGCAGAATTGTTGTTTCTGCATCAATTTTAGTTGACATGCCCATGTGACCTTGAAAAATATGTCAAGGTCACCCATCTGCAATCCCAAGCAAGGAACATCTTTAAAAAAATCAACTTCCCCAAGTCAAATCTTTCTTGAGTTATTGCGTCCGCAACACACGAAACAATGTGCTGAAGAAGAAGAAGAAGAAGAAGAAGAAGAAGAAGAAGAAGAAGAAGAAGAAGAAGAAGAAGAAGAAGAAGAAGAAGAAGAAGAAGAAGAAGAAGAAGAAGAAGAAGAAGAAGAAGAAGAAGAAGAAGAAGAAGAAGAAGAAGAAGAAGAAGAAGAAGAAGAAGAAGAAGAAGAAGAAGAAGAAGAAGAAGAAGAAGAAGAAGAAGAAGAAGAAGAAGAAGAAGAAGAAGAAGAAGAAGAAGAAGAAGAAGAAGAAGAAGAAGAAGAAGAAGAAGAAGAAGAAGAAGAAGAAGAAGAAGAAGAAGAAGAAGAAGAAGAAGAAGAAGAAGAAGAAGAAGAAGAAGAAGAAGAAGAAGAAGAAGAAGAAGAAGAAGAAGAAGAAGAAGAAGAAGAAGAAGAAGAAGAAGAAGAAGAAGAAGAAGAAGAAGAAGAAGAAGAAGAAGAAGAAGAAGAAGAAGAAGAAGAAGAAGAAGAAGAAGAAGAAGAAGAAACGGACGGAAAAACAATATATACCCCTGTTGCCCGGGGAGACATAACTATACAGGAATGCTGACCTACCAAAATAAGTCAAGGTCACTGATATCATATACGATTCTAGCTTTTGACATTGTCTTTATATCATATAAATTTGGCAAGTCTAATCCAATTACTTTGCCAAATATGGAATTTTATATTTTAAAACACATTTTGACTCATAATTTCCATCAAATTATAGGTGGTGCCACTAGTATCATTACTAACTTAGACTTAGACCTCCGCCACACTCCGACCAAATTTTGTGAAGATCTGCCACAAATTTAGGATGCTAGAGTGATCACAAGATTTTCATATTTTGACCCTTATATTGCATAATATTGTAGGTGGCACCACCAATATCGAAATGAACCTATACTTTTATACCTCTAGAAGTACTGAAAGTTATGTTGGGCTAACCTGAAAACTGTGGACAGTCTTGGTGTTACAAGGTTTTCACATTGTGACCTGTATATTACATAATACTACAGGTGGCGCCACCAACATTGATGTCCACAAAGATTTTTATACACTTTATAACTCCTAAATGTTATATGGGCCAATCTAAAGAATTGTGGGGTGCAGAGCATTCACAAGATGATCCCAATATTCAAACTGGCCATTTGACCTTGACCTGTAACTCAGATTAAAAAATTGTTATGTTCAAAATATGTGCCCCATATCCAGCTTTCCATATATAGCCTGTTTGTTCAAATTGGGTCATAACTTTAGGAATTATTAAGGGAAAACAATAAACTTGGACAAATGCCAAACTTCATAATTACTAGGTCACAGTGACCCAAAAAGTAGGTTACCAAGTACAGATTTATGTATTATGTAATGAAGTGCAAATTTGTTCTGGAGGCTCAATTCTCTTTACCTGGCCATTACAAAATCACCTTTTTACCTTTACAGGGATGGTGACCTCACAAAAATAGGTCCAGGTGATAGATAGATCGATCGATCGATCGATCGATAGATAGATAGATAGATAGATAGATAGATAGATAGATAGATAGATAGATAGACAGACAGACAGACAGACAGACAGACAGACAGACAGACAGACAGACAGACAGACAGACAGACAGACAGACAGACAGATAGATAGATAGATAGATAGATAGATAGATAGATAGATAGATAGATAGATCTTTATTTAACTAGGGTATAGCAAGATACTAATCTTCCTTCAGGCTCTCTTGAAATAATCAAATACACAAAGTGTAAATACAATGTACATACAAAGTCCCAACAGCAGGAACAATAACAAATCTTATGTTTGCTTGATGTAATGACATGAGATACTTTGTACAAATTCGCTTGAATGATGACTATGTAGTAGAACTTTTCACCGCACATGGTAGCTGATTCCACATGGCTGCACCATCATAACTCACAGCCCTTTTCACATATTCTGTTTTGGGTCGAGGAAGGTAAAGATTGTTATTACTAGCCGACCGCAAGTTCACATTATGGACATCCTGTCCATGACAAAACATTTCTTTCATATATTCAGGTGCAATACCATTTAAAGCTGTACATACAAGGACTAATTCAAGGGTCACATTAAATGTGCGTCCTGCGTCATAGATGCAAAAAAGTGATGCATTTTGAAGGATACAACTGCAAATATTACCCCAAACTTAGTAACTTCGCAACTTTGCAGTCACGGTGTTTTGCATTGTCCACCATGACCATGATTATGCATTATACTGGTGGAATCCTCTGATGTTCATCTTTGTATGTAACAAGCTCTCTTATTTGCTAAGAAAAAATATTCCTGGGGTATCCCTGCAAAAGTTTACGTCATTTCACTGCATTTCCAGGTTCCTCATTGGGTGGATTTTATCACGTGCTGCTCACTGTCCAATCAAACTCGTTGTTGCCTATACATGTGCCTGTCTCATGTCTGCAATGTTAGGGAGGAATAAGTCGTATGAAAGCAAAGATTATTGGACCAAGATGTTAAATTCACATCATGTTTTCACCAAAAAGAATTCCATCGAACAAATCTAGATACAGATAAAGGAGGTATGAGTGAAAATACCTTACGGAAGGCAAGGAAAATACGCAGATTAGTCACTGCACGGTCACAAGTGGACAAAGCGAAGATTTGCGTAAACACGATGTTATCGTGTTGTTGATCGCTGTCTCCTATGCGTCAAGTCCTTGTTGGTGATTTTTAACAAAATTTTGTTGCTTTGATTTTATTAAATTGTTTGAATTGAACACATCTGTATGACAGAACAAGAAAAAATGAAATTCATGATCGCAGGCTGAAAAAAATATACGTACAATATAGCGGAAAACCATGCCTGTGACAGGCTGTGTACACTCGCTTGTGTTGTGTTGCACAGTCTGTACCATGTTGCTTGGCACAAAAAGTGACACCGCTTAAAATCAGACTCTTGACACCTCCTGCAGCATCAAATTTTTCAGGTAAATTGAAATAGAAAGTGCACAGAAATAGAAGTCATGTAATTTCTGACCAATTCATCGCGTGGAATGAATCACAAAAATAACAGAGCCCCGGTGTGTTCAATATGCATGCCGCTTGTTGTGCAAGGGAGTAAAAAACTGCCCGATGGCACATGGTGTGCCAAATCAGATACTGGCACAGTGTCAGTGTGCTAGGGGCTAAGACCACTTCACAAACCATATTTCGGTAGACTAATGACATGTTATAGACTTAGTCTTAATAGCAGGTCCCTGGATAGACTGAATCCATCCTTGGTACAATAAACAAATTTTAGTCATTAAACTCTTTTACATTGGCACATTGGTAACTTTTTTATTCAATCTTAATTATAATTATGATTTGCCTGCACTAACATATAGACCATTATGTTATGTGTGTTTCTAGGCTTAAGTTAACTACATGTTTTATCTATTAATCATATTTATGTAAACTCACGTATCACTGTATGTTGATCATAACAAATAAATCAATCAATCAAATCACACCAAATGACGTTTAGTTTGCACAATTTCAGACTGGACCCATCGATTCAGTCCATGGACTCACTATTTTTCCTGCAAAAGAAGAAAGATGGTCTAACGGACCCACTCTAAAATATCCTTAATGTGACCCCTGCTAATTTCTTAAAGTTAGTTCGTTCATATACCATCATCCAGTGAAGTTTTCTTACCATGTTTCTGTAACTTTGAAATTCAAATGAGTTAATAACTAGACATGCAGCCTGTTTGTGAAGGTGTTGAACTTTTTGAAGTAATGACTTGTTGCAATTTCCCCATATGGTGTAGCAATAATCAATATGTGGCAATATAAAGGCATTCACAAACATTTTCCTGACATAAAAAGGTAAATAAAAGTGCATTTAAATTCATAGCTATTTTTCTGTATACATTAGAAACTTGGTTATCCTATGATAAGAACTTGTCGACAGAAAGCCCAAGAATCTTTTGGTCATTAACACTTTCTAATAAGGAATTGCCAAGAAAAATATGCAAGTTCTCATTACCTAAGGCTGCAGCTTTCTTTTTCGAAGTTAATAACATTGTCCCAGTTTTCTTTTCATTTTCCAGCAGTCAATTGTTATTACACCATAGTTCAGCCTCTCTAGTCTTTTCATTCAATATATTTTCAATTTCTTTTATACAAGCTCCAGTTACATGCAGAGTGGTGTCATCAGCATACATATTTACATCAGTTTCACCCAAAGAAAGTGGTAAACTAGAAAGGAAGATTTGCTTCAAAGCAAATCTGTCTGTGTGCCTTCCAAAGTTGTAAATATTAAATGGTACAACTTTTGTGCTTTGGTACTTCACATTCCATTAAGCTTATGGCAGGATGAGAATTTTCAAGCCAAAATGACCTTGACCTTCGACCTTTAACGGCTACATGTAAATTGCAAAAATGTACATTGTTACAATACCCACAATTTAAGTTCCACATCATTAGAATTGGATGGAAATTGGCCGAGTTGTGGCTGAGTGAAACTTCCAAAGGTCCAGATGACATTAACCTTTGACCTTTAGGGGACCATGTAGTTTCCAAAATGTGCAGTGTTGTAATAGCTACAATTTGAGCCCAACATGATCAAAATTGGATAAAAATTGACCAAGTTATCGCTAGAAGAAAGCCGCCATCGAATGTGGCCTTTGACCTTGAAATGACCTTTGACATTGAGATGACCTCTACCTGAAGTGAACCTTGACCTTTAAAATGATATTTTGACCTAAAATTGGCCTTTGCCCTTGACATGACCTTGACATTTGAGATGACCTTTGCCTTGCTATGATCGAACTCCTATACACTTGGAACTATATCTACTATAGTATATAAGATATTGACGATCTAAAACTTTAATTAGCCCTATTTGCGTAATTTTGAAAAGTATGACCTCTCATTATAAAAAGGCAAGACTTAAAAAATGTGCAGTGTTACAATAGCTACAATTTGAGGCCAACATAATCAAAATTGGATAAAAATTGACCAAGTTATAGTAAGAAGAAAGCTACAATCGAAAGTGAGGTTTGACCTTGAAATGACCTCCACCTGAAGTGGTCCTTGACCTTTAAAATGATATTTTGACCCAAAACTGACCTTTGACCTTGACATTTGAGATGACCTTTGCCTTGATATGATTGAAATCCAATACACTCGGAACTACATCCAGTATAGTACATAAGGTATTGAAGATTCAAAACTTTAATTAGCCCTCATTTGCATAATTTTGAAAAGCATGACCTCTCATTATAAAAAGACCTGACTTCATCTATACAGGTATAATTGTGCCAAGTTTGGAGTTTCTACGTATAATACTTTTCAAATGAAATGCCACTTTCGATGGTGGCTTTCTTCTAGCCATAACTTGGCTAATTTTGTCCAATTTTGATCATGTTTGGCTCAAATTGTAGCTATTGCAACAATGCACATTTTGAAAATTACATTTGACCCCCAAAGGTCCAAGGTCACTGTCATCTGGACCTTTAAAAGTTTCACGTAGCCATAATTTGGCCAATGTCCATCCAATTCTAATCATGTTGGACTTAAATTGTGGGTTTTGTAACACTGTACATTTTTACAATTTACATGTAACCTATAAAGGTCAAAGGCCAAAGGTCAAGGTCATTTGGACCTTTGAAATTTTCATCCAGCCATAAGCTTAATGGAATGTGAAGTACCAAACACACACAATATTTGATACCATTTAATATTTACAACTTTGGAAGGCACACAGACAGATTTGCTTTGAAGCAAATCTTCCTTTCTAGTTAGACTTGTTTCACAAGAGTGACACTTTCTGAATCCAGACTGACAGGAACATAAAAGATCATACTCATTGAGAAAAACCTAAAACATGAGTGGACATGCCTCTCAAGTATTTTAGATAGAGAGGCGAGGACAGATACAGGTCAATAGATGTTCACATCTAAAATGTCCTGATCTTTATAAATAGGTGTGATCTTAGCTATTTTCCATGAGCTTGGGAATACATTTGTTTCTAACCTTAAATTCATAATTTTAGTTAAGGCTTTGGAGACACATGGTAAAGCTATCTGCAGTAATTTGACATCAAGATTAGCAGTGCCTTTTGCCTTCTGGTAGTTCATTGTTTCAATGGCAGTAATGACATTAGATTCAGATATTTCAGGAAGGTCAAAACTCACACCTTGAGGAATTTTACTATCTACAAACTTCCTGATATTTTTGAAACTTTCAAAAGACTACAAACTTCATGATATTTTTGAAACTTTCAAAAGACTTGTCATCGTCAGTAGTTGTGACTTTTGATAATAGTCTTTCAGCAACTGATGTAAAGTGCTCATTACAGTGGTCTACAATGTTTTTCATCAGTCAATAACTTGTTGTCTACTTTCCAAGCAGATGGTGTAATTTGCTTTTTCTTCCCTATTCAACTCTGTAAGGATTTCCATAACTTACTGGGGTTTCTAACATAATCTTTTACGACATTGGAATCGTACTGTGTTTTAGCATGGTGAATTTTCTTAACAACAAGATTTCTCCATATTTTTGTTACCCTTAGCTTTATACGTGTCTTCATAGCCTGGATTACGTTCTCATTTATCCACTCAGGTTGCTTTATGTGTTTCACTCTATGTGTTTTTAGGGGTGCATGAGAGTTCAGTACCTTGTTATAGTTTTCTATTAACAGGGTCAAAGCTTCATTCACATCATTTGAGTTGTATACTTTTTGCCAGACAGTGTTTTGTAGATCTTGAAGAAAATGCTCTACTTTGAACTGTTTCATGCAGCGATAACTTATGGCAGTATGCCACATAACATTCTACCTTTGGCCACATATATCATATAAATTTGGCAAGTCTAACCCAATTACTTTTCCAAATATAGAATTTTACATCTTAAAACATATTTTGGCTTATAATTTGTCAAATTATAGGTGGCGCCACTAGTATTACTAGAAACAGAGACTTTGACCTCCTCCACAATCACACCAAATTTGGTGAAGATCTGCCAAAAATTAAAGATGCCAGAGTGTTCACAAGATTTTCACATTTTGACCCCTAAATTGCATAGTAATGTAGGTGTGCCACCAATATCGAAAGCGGCCTAGATATTTATATACCCTGTAAGTCCTGAAAGTTATATTGGGCTAACTTGAAAACTCTGGATGGTATCGGGCTACGGAGCAAAAGTTTACCAACGGATGTCTCCTTTGATACTTGAAAGCATCATACACTATTCCACCATACCGACACTGGTATAAACAGGTAAATAGTAATACAATTTTTAGCACCATAAAGTTGACTAGAGGTGTTATGAGGTAAAGTGTACTAAGGTATTAGCTGAAAGCCACCTCTTCCACTGTACTGGATGAAGATTAAAAAGAAAGAAATCCTGAAAAAAAGTGATTATGATCATGGTTTTCCAACTTAAGACAGACAAGCGAAAATTCTCTCGGTGGGTTAAGTATACTTTACCCCGGGTACTTTCCCTCTTGCCACTCTAAACACTTTGAGGACTATACTTTGTCATTTCAAACTCCATCTTGACATACTTGGACTAATGTTCTTGAGTTAGTGTTGTATTTATTAGGTATTTTGTCATATCTCTGGAAACATTTCAACATAGTTTTGTGTAGTTGTTGTTTTTTATAACCTTTGTGTCGTAATTTATGCAACAAAGTTCTAACCCTTTTGACAAAATCGCTAAAAAGTGTGGTGTTTCTAGCAATACATAGGACTTGTCCAATACAAACTCCATATGCTTGTTTCTCTGGAATGTTTCCTGTCAGGTCAGGATAGGAGATAATATCAAATTTGAACTGGTCTCTCTTGTCAAATATTTTTGTTACATACTGGTTGTTCTTTATTTCTATATCCAGATCAAGGAAAGTAGCTTTTGTATCGCTTTCATTTTCCAGATTTAATATTAGTTTTTTTGGGACATATGTTTTTCCAATTCCCCTTTATTTCATCTCCATTATTAAAAGCACACAGGTCATCTATAAATCTTCTTGTGTGAGAATATGATCTTCTTGCAGCTGTAAAGTTTGTTTTTGCCAATTCCTCCATCCATTTTGATTCATAAAAATGTAAATAAAGGTTGGCAATATATGGGGCTGGATCTGTTCCCATTGGCATGCCTACTATTTGTTGATAGACTCTGGTTCCAAACCAAAAGTATGCAATAATGTATTCTATCATTTGAGAACACTCTTGCTTCGTGTAAGATATTCCTTTGTTCTTACTTTTATCAAATTTAGCCTCAGCACCAGATATTTTAATATACTGACATGTGCCACCTTTATCCAACATTGAAATTAACATGTTGTTTAAGTCTGTCAAGTTGATCTTTGTATACAATGTTGAGAAATCAAAAGTATGAATTGATTTGGCACCATTCTTATTGTTGATTTTGTCAATGTCTAGTAGAATATCACTTGTGCTATCTGTAATCCACATTCTATTCACTCCCATGTACATTTTCACTTTTTTGCAGTAGTTAGTATGTGAATTTTTGACAAGTTTGAGGACTTTAGTGAGTTGTTTGGCAACTTGTTTCGCAACACATTTCTTTGATGCAATGATGAATTTGAATTTAACAGATGCATTTTATGCATTTTGACAAGTGCATATATGATTGGTAATTTCTTGTCCTAATTTGAGAAAATGCATTTTAAGTCCTTGTTTTTATCCACTTGGTCCTTGATAACAGTATCAGAGGTTCCTGCAAGTTGAGAACTTTCATTATTTAATTCACTTAGTATTGTATTAATGTAGTATGGTTTACAAGTAAGTGCAATGTTATTGCTAGCTTTGTCAACAGGTGTGATGACAAACTTGTCATGTAAGTCTTGTAATTCCTGACAACAATGTGAATCCTGCAGCACTTGTTTAATCTGTCTCCACTTTTGAAGAGGTCCTTTTCTCTCGTATTTAATTCTTTCATCCACTTTCTCCATTACTTTAACTTTCCATTCATTAAATGCCTTGTTACAGATTCCTTTCTTATTATTATGTTTCTTAATGAAACTGTTGAGTCCTCTTTTAATCTCCTTTCTTGCCTTTGTGAAGTTGACGTTATGTCTTTCTCTATAGTTTGGTCCTCTTTGAAACAAATGTCTCAATTTCTTGTTTTTAATGATACTTAAATCACCTGTGATTACATGTTTGTGGTCTTTATCCATATACTTCTGAAAGGAGTGTCACATTCACAAGTTTGACTATTCATATTCCAGCTGTCTAAGTCCACTTCATTAATTATCTGATTGTAGTTGAAGACCTTATTACGAATACTAGAAGTGTATATTATAAGCAACTGTGACATCCTCCTAAATATAGTTGCTGACTGAATAACGGACGAACGACGGACGGAGGACCATAAGATAAGCTCAGCTGACTAACAAGTCAGCTAAGCTAAAAAACACACCAAAAGTCTTTTTAAAAAATGAAAAAGAATTACAGCACCATCTGTTGGACAAATTAAGGTCTAGGGGTGCCCAGAAGTGTCCCTATGCAATTTGCAAACAACTGGCACAGCAGTTTTGGAGATTTTTTAAGATTTTACCAAGAAATGAACAAAAACAAAAATACAAAAAAATGCAAAAATGGATGGAGCATGACCATTCAAACAAACTTGGTAGCGATCCACCCAAGGCAGATCCCAGATCAAAGGAATTGATCTGGCTTACGGTTTTGGAGAAAAATGGGAAAAGATATATTGTGGATGCCAATAGAAAGACAGACAAATGGATCAATGAACTGAATGACTGGCAAAGACCCACTACACAAGCTCATCTGACAGAACAGGGGCTGACCTCAAAATGACTGCACCATGATTATTTGGGACAAACTTAAGAGTGACCTACCCAAGATAGGTCAGCACCAAGTGTGAAGTGAATCTGGTTGACAGTTTTGGAGACGACAATGACAATGTGACTTACCATTGCAATCTCCATCAACTTACATGGTAACCAACAGAATGCATGCATTAATGGAGGAGAACCCAAATTGAATTTTGTTTTTTAAATTAGGGATCTGGAGTATCACCACCCAGTGAACAACTTTGTTTAACCCTCCCACACGCCAAATTTCAGAACAATGTGAGTAACACTTTTGGAGCAGAAAATAGCAGAAACATTTGGAAATAAAACAAAGAAGAGAAATCCGCATTACCCGTAAGAGTCCCCCAAAGTGTCCCTACGTAATTCAAAACATTCGCCATGCAGTTTCAAAAAGAGATTTTTTTCAAAGATTTTACCAAAACATAAACAAAAACATTTCTAAAATATCTGAAAATTATTGCAGCAAGACCACTTGTACAACAATTGGCAGTAATCAGCATAAGGTAAATTTCAGCCAAGCTTGAAAAGAATATGGCCTGTGGTTTTGAAAATGAAGTCCAATATCCAATCTGTCAATTCTGAACAGGCTAGGGAGGAATGATGAAGATGACCCATCCTAAAAGCTCAGCTGACTGCCAACTCAGGGGAGCTAAACATATTCATCATTTTTTTTAACAAATCACTACAGCAAGACCACTTACAGAAACTTGGTGGAGACTAATTCAATGCAGATTCCCACCAAATTTGAAGTGGATCTGGCAAATGGATTTGTACAAGTTGAAAATGTAACTGTGGATCAACAACAGATGATGGATGGACCATTGGACAGAAGGACATAGACCCATCCTATAAGCTCAGCTGACTGACAAGTCAGCTGAGCTAAAAAAAACCCCTGAGAGTCCATATTTATAAACCTTTGCTCTTGAATTAAAACCAAGTTTAAAACAGAATTAACAGCTTTACTAGGCATCAGTAAGCAACCAACCCATGCCAAGGAAAGCTATTGACCTCTGGCATGTGATCTTGACAGGTCTCATCTACAATTCTCAGTCAAATCGTTTTTCATTACTGTTGAAATAAGTTGAAAACATTCAAGCAGACAACATTTGATCACCAGCTGGTTTTGGCCAATTTAAGGGGGAAAGGGTTAAAAGTGGTCAAACACATTAACAACCAGTGTGACAATCAGATTTTTTTCAATTTATCAGCAAAAGACAAAACTGTGTAAGAATCTTCAATCACTGTGTTACATATCCCCACCAAATTACATGTAAAACCTGGACCAGGATTGTGTAAGTGGCTTCTTCCAATGGAAACAGGTGAAAACAATCAACCTAAAAACTGCATTTTCACAGTACTTATTCTCTACTTGTACTTACTTGTAAAATCTTTCCATCATAATATTTGTTAGTTGTTTGGGCCCCGTGCCCTGTATTTTTAACACCAGTTCATGATCAGGGTTGTAGCTATATAATGCTCTGTACTGTTGGCCTGCATCTCGGAACAGGATGATGAAGTGCTTGGCTTCCGACTTTGCTAACTCCTGCATGAAAAGAAGTTAGCAAATGTGAAACACTATTCTGTTAATCTTACAGCTTTGTCAATAAAATTAATACATGTGTACTTCACAGCTTGCTCCTGCTAAAAAATTGTAATGCAGCTACAATGAATTCAAATTCTGAGCTGAAAATGGTAGTATCAAAAGAGAATGGCTGTTGCAGATGGTGCCACTGATAAATCAGGCTTGGAATCCAGCTCCTGTCAAGTGGAGCCACCTGGTGGGCACACCAATCCAGCCAGAAGTGGTGTGAAATATAATTTAATTTATCAGGAAGTAGTGCCATGTGCATTTTACCTTTTTGAACAGTCAAGCTTCAAAGTTGTTCACATGTTGAGCAGCATAGTGGATTTAATACATTTGAAACCAACTGCATGAAACGAAAAGCTTTTTAAACGAGTCTTCTCTGGTTTCTCTGTCAAATTGGAAATGAAATTTCAACTAGGAAAGATGATTTGCAGCATAGCAAATCAGTGTGTGTGTCTTCAAAGCATAGCGGTATGGCAATGTACAACTATTCCATAACACTGGAGTAGAAGTTGGAATGACTTCTCTATATATTATAGCTTTGAAGTTATTTAAGATTTAAAATTTCTAATGGTGCTATTTAGCATATAATTTAAATTGCTACAACTTTTATTTTTAATTCATTAGGTTTGCAATGGTCAACACCCCCCTAGTAGCAGTAGGAATGACATCTCTATCTATAATAATTTTGAAATGGTTGTGGACTTAATAATTACTGTTTTCCTGCTCTTCACACCTGCAACCTCAACAATTGACACTGAAACCTCAAAGTCCCGTTCAGAAACTTGGATGTCCCAAAATTTTTTTGGCATTGCCAAACAACACATAAACAAAGACCGCTGCCAAAACTAGTTGTAATATCTTTGGCTTCACCACAGATAAAAAGCTGTCAAGCATTTTATAGTTAGTAGATATGATCTGTAAATCCATTCTCTTCTCTTCAAGTGTTCATTGTTATATATACACATTTTTAGATAGATGTCAATTTAGCCACTAGTCACGGTGCTATTTAGCCAGTTTCACCAATAATAATACGTCAAGTAAAATATAGGACTTTTTATATTTTGTGTGTATTTTATGTATTTGCGTGTGTGTGTTGTTTGTTTTTTGGACAAAACAGGTAGTATGTTTAAACACTGTTAGTTAATTCATCTGATGTCATGGTTGTGAAATTGTAATTGTTTGTGTTTTTTTTTTTTCGACTCTTTCTTCTCATATTTCTGTATGGACACCTCATGTATATGTAAGACTGACCGCTGGCACCCAGCTAGATGAGTGTAACCCCCCCCCCCCCCCCCCCCGAGCCTTCATTTCCTATTGTTGTATATCAATTTATGTATGTATTTGTCAAAACAAAATTTCAATTCAATTCAACCTTGTGGTGCTAATCACAACAAAAACTGTACTCGTCTGAATTTTATTTTGACAATGATTCCAGATTCAATTTGCAGATTAAAACAGCTTCCATTCAACTAGCAGCCTATGGGCCTAGAGTTGTGGAGGAGACCAGACTGGTGCCAGTCAGCAGGTCTCCCTGGCACACTGTGGCCATAGTGTGTGTAAGCTAGTAAAGCAATGATCATTGTACCATTATCATTGAAAACTTTCATTTATACATGCTAAGTTAAACTACTCATCACTTTTCCTTTTGCTTGGGAATTCAACTGAACAAGAAGGGACAAAGACTGCATCAGCTTTTTGGCATCATCAAGTCTAGATACGTTGGACATATTTTTTCTATCATCATTTTATTGTTAAGGAAATGGGTGGTGCATGATATTACAAGAATTAAGCTAACCTTAAGCTTCCTTTTCAGTTCCAGGCAGTCCTTGGTTTACTTATATGGACTTGAATACAATCCATCACACCTTAAGCAGACCTAAAAGGTTATACCAGTCTTTTGACCGTGTTCAAGATTCAACTTGGTGACATGCGACCTCTTGGTTTGCCTGCGAAGCAGACTCTAATGTTCTTGTTTATGTATGTTACATTTAAGAGTCTGTCACATCTTGGAATCATTCTTGTTCCAAACTACAAGCTCCATCCCAGTGGCCCCCATTATGACAGTCACTGATGTGGTAATCAAGGCCAGACTGGCCAGTGCCAGCTCACGCTTAATTGCTCATGAATAATAATACAGGTGCTCCTGACCAATCACGGTTAGTCATTACATGATCACGTGAGGATCAACATAGCCCCTACGGTGGGCCAGCCATGTTTACTTTGCTAATTGTGTGTAATGACCCATCACAAACAAGACCCGCTCTCCACAATTAAGTGTGGAAGTTGGCTCAACATACCACTGATGTGGCAGGCCTAGTTGTGGAGCACTAGGCCGCTTTGCAGGCAACCTGTTGGTGACCTGTGACCTACTAACCTGCAGTACTTTGTTCTTGATATCTTGATTAACACTCCCTGCCAGGCAGCAATGGCTGATGGCGTTGATAATGATGTGACGATTGGATTTCGAACTTGGTTTAACAAACAGCTTTGGCCCTGGAACAAAATAAAGATAATTAGGTCAAAATGTTGAATGGATTCCACAAAAGGGAAAGTGTCAGGTATATTTAGCAGGAGTTACACAGAAATTGAACATTCAAATTCACAGAAAAAGCTTCCATCAACCAACATGTCTCATTGAAACCTCCATATTTTTTCCATCGCCTAGTGACATGCTAGCTGCTGCAGGGGCATTACTGACAAGGTAATGTGAAAATAACTGGCCAAGGAACACTTCCATATCAGCAAATCCCCAACACCCATTTGCCAAGTTTCATACTTTCAATGTCTGTTTCTGTCTCTATTTCAAAAAACAAAACAAAACAAAACAAAAAAACAAAAAAAACACAGAAACATTGAAAAAATATTAATTTTTTATTTTAAAAAAAACATATTTAACAGGTAATTTTTCAAAAATAGGTTATGTCAGTGTGAAAGATACTAATGGATCTTCAGCAGGTAATGACCAGACCAGAGTCTGGAATACATGAACAGATACGTCTGACAGCACGCCCTTGTCTCCACTTATGATTTGATCAAAACAATCCACGAGAAAATTTGCATAATATAAGAATGTGACATGGTGCTGAAATAGCATGTAAAACCTTATGTAGAAGCACTTGCTTCTAAATGACAGAACTGTTAAACTAAAGGCCAACATATATTTTGTACATACATGTATTTACAGGAATTTTATGGAGAATAGGGAGTATAAATTTTAATAGTACTTTCTCTAAAAGCCTACAGATTTCATATCTATTTTCAGTGGATTGAGTTCCTTTATAAATTGAACACATGCAGCATGGTATGGGTAAAATATCCACTCTTTTTACTTTCAGTTGACCAACTGCAGTTAAAGTTTAGAAATATCTTCTGTTACAAAGTACACTCAATTACAACTCATTATTACAAAATAAAATCAACCATTTAAAAAGTTATTTATTGTAGTGCTGATGAAAATGTGCAACCTGTTGAATCAAGAAAGTGTGTTTTGTTAAGAACAAAAAAGTGGAATTGGCCAGCTGTGAGTTACACCTTGATAATGTATAAGCAGCAGCCAGGGTGACGTCCTATGACGTGGTGGCCATAAAGGCGGGTTGCACTCTCTACAAAGACCACTTTTCCACACTGTAAGTCTGGCATTTTTATTATATTTCCCCTGTAAGAGGTCACCTCTCTTATAAGGCCACACTTGATACACTCATGGTGGTCTTATTAGAAGGGGGGCCAGATATATCCACTTTTTGTCCTTAAAGCAGCCAAAATTGGTAGGAGGTAATATGTCATCTGTTTCCATTTTTTAAAACTAATTTTAGTTAATGAAAACAAGATGATCAGGATGATCCTGTGCTCTGCAGAGAATCTGCTGGTTCTCCTAGTGTGGACTTTACTGCTCTGTTACATGTACTGTATTAGTGTTTACCAGTAAGTGACCAACAGTGACCAGCCTAGGATCTACTATTACCAAGATATAAGCTGTATGTCAGATTAGGATCTACTATTACCAAGATATAAGCGGTATGTCAGATAAGGATCTACTATTACCAAGATACAAACCGTATGTCAGATTAAGATCTACAATTACCAAGATATAAGCCATATGTCAGATTAGGATCTACCATTATCAATATATAAGCTGTATGTCAGGGTAAGATCTACTATTACTAATATATAAGATGTATGTCAGATTAGGATCTACTATTATCAAGATATAAGTTGTATGAGAGAGATGCTGAACACTATGTTTGTGTCCCCAGTCAGAGATTGAATACTTAATGCACCATCATCTCCTTCTCTATTTTGGTGAACGTCCACCTGGGCAACTTCTATGTGTAGATGCAAAGTATTTCATACAACAGTTTTGTCACCATTGCAATACCTGCACTATACACTGTCCTGCTGCTCTACCTGTACAATGGTGGCACTTCCTCATACACAGTAACACTTTGATAACCCATAACATGCATGTATAAGTTTATCAAACTTCACATAATCCCATCATTTTTCCCAAACCTGAATAACCTTCCATCAGATTATATTCTTCTAAAATTTGATGCAATTCTGTTCAGCCATTCTGGAGATAAAGTTAAAAATAGCCTAAACACACAAAGTTTCACTGCAAAAAAAGGGTGAAAAATTGGGAGCTCCACCTGTGGCCAAAATGTGAACCACATGATCCAAAATGACTCTGCATGCAATATCAAAGCAATTGTCAAAGTAGATCCTAAGAATCAAAAATAACAGAAACAAAATGAAATAAAAATTGATAACAAATATAAAAATTATTGTATTGTCACCTCCTTCACAAAGCTGACAGAGGCCCTCGTGGGGAACATCTGTGCACAAAATCAAAGCATTCCATAAAATCTATTTAGTACATGTAACAATATTGCAATATATGCATATGCACAAGCAACACTTGCCTACACATACACATAGTCCTTACATTTGATGTCCCATAGCTTCATAAAAAATTAAGATATCCTCATCATTTTCACAGAATTCCATAAATTCACTTCAGTCAGTAAGATTATATACCAATAAAATTGCATGCAATTCTCTTATGCCTTTCTGGAATAGCTGAAATAGCCTTAATACACCAAAACTCCGTAAAAAACATAGGGAAAAAATTGCAGTGCCACCTGTTGCCAAAATGTGTACAATGTGACCACAGATGACCTTGTATGCAACATCAAAGCAATTGGCCATAAAAAATAGAAAAATTATTGCATCATTATGTTTGCAAACTTGGTAGAGGACCACCTGGGGAACACATATCAATACTATCAAAATATTCCATCCAAATAAATTTTGAACAGAAGTTGCAAATGTAAAAGTCAATAGACTCAGGGACACAGGACACAAACAGAATTTATCAGTGCTGCTGACTGACAAAGTCAGTGGAGTTAACCTGAAGAATTGTAGATGGCATGGAATGAAAGGGAAAAGGTGGTTAAGTGAGACTCCACATCACACAGGAATTTCCTTACACTATGGGCTGATGCTCCGACACATACAACAACAATACAAATCAGCAAACAAATATAATTCACTGCTATCTGGAAGAAAATATATCCCAGACAGGACAGGGGATAGCCACACATCAGGTGCCACCTCGTGGTCCTTGAATACATGGTCATGGTACTGAATATATTGTTTTCCATAAACTTAACACAAGTAACATATTTCTGCATGCTGAGCATACCATTTGCGAAAGTTGACATTAAGTACATGGGCCACGTATGTATTTCATGTTTGAAGTAAACTAAGAGGCACCACATGCAGTTCACTTTACAATAAAATTTAAAAACCAAATATTAATCCCCTGCATATTACTTTTTCAAGGGTTCAAAAGTCTGCAGAAAAAAAAGGAGGGGGGGGCATACTTTGTCTCAAGAACAAAGAAAGTTTGACTTCTGTCAACATCCTAAATCAATTAGGTGTTTCCAAGTTACTAATTGCATAAAATTACACAGGACATCAAGTCGGCTGCCATTAAATGTTTGTTACACGAGCCTTATTTTCCACTTTGTGTTTTCTCCCATTAGCCACCTCCAATCATGGCTACAGATCCAAGCTACATCATATATTTATCATCCCACACATAAAATGGACTTTCTACAATTCCCAGCTTCCAGGGGTGACCCCAGAAAACTCAGCGAAAAAAAAAAAAAAAAAAAATCCAAAAACATGAAGCAAAAAGTCACTGGAGTTGCTCTGGCACACGAGGCTGTAAAATAACAAACGCACAATGCCACAAATATTGAAGAACATGTACCATTCACAGCCAAGGATGCATATAACTGGTTATTGCAAGTTCCCATGCACCACATTATAAGCTCTCAGAAACCCTGTAATGGAACAAGACATTAAGAACACAAATAATGCTGTTAGCTGTGGATACTGTATGTTAGCCTGACTCAGCCAACCAAGGAAACAAAAGGTTACCAAGCACCAAACTACAAGACACAGAAAGTACAATCCTGCACTTGGACTGAGACAGAATTCCCAAGCTTCAGCAGTGAGGAGACAGAGG
Source organism: Hermodice carunculata (assembly GCA_964020975.1). Classification (NCBI taxonomy): domain Eukaryota; kingdom Metazoa; phylum Annelida; class Polychaeta; order Eunicida; family Amphinomidae; genus Hermodice; species Hermodice carunculata. The sequence goes on along the minus strand of OZ026623.1, from coordinate 95,977,898 downwards.
GCGCAGCTGCATGCACTCACCAGTGTACTCTGTGGACACGTTGGAACCATGATCACTGTTGGCGTCCCCGCGCTGTTTGGAAGCTTTGTCTGTAAGATATTGTTAAGATGACAGGACAAAATCATGCAAATGGAGATTCTTGAGCGAAAGCCATTCGGTTATGCACAAAGCAAGATCAAGCATGCAAAAACTGTATGTTTCTTGTCTGTAAGAGAAACAGTCATTGTGCAAAACAATCTATGGGTTACAGCCATTTGAATGAACTTTTTAAACTGACATCCAAGATTCAACAAGTTGTTCCTGAGGAGTGAACAGTGAGGGCTTGTGGCGTCACCTTTATACCTGTTCCTAACATGTTGTAATAGCCTTCATGTATTTTGCCCATTTGGCCCTTTTTTGCCTCAATACAGTATTACTTGGTAACAAACAATGTAACTTTGAGAAAGAGCGCAAGATTTTATATCACCATGCAAGATTTTGCTTATTCTCTGTTTAACGGAGGACCGTGAATACATTTACTTTCATGGGTTCTAATTTTTGCAGTTTTTGCATTTTGGACCTTTCCCTAAAACTTCAAATTCACTATTTTTGTTACCATTCCTACGATGCAGGCCATGTTAAAAATCTTTTTTTAATGGCTTCTTATTTGTCAGTTTTGAAGCATCAGTGAAATAAGCAAAAATAAAAGCACAGTGAAATTAAATGAATTCATGTTATTCAACATAAATTGTATACTCAGGGAGGAGCAGTATACAGTCATTTTGAAAGTAGTTCATGCAAAAACCAATATGATTGGTCAACTGGGGATGCCATGTGACCTACTATGGATTACTATTTTTGGATCTCACCCTAGAAATTGGTAATTCACTGGCAAACATAGAATGAACAGGAAACACTGACTTTGGTATTGGGTGCATTAGGGGTGAAACATTATGCCCATGTCACAATACGATACGAATCATGATACACACCTCAGGATACAATTTGTATCATATTTTAATGCTTTATTTTGTCTGGAAGTAAGGTATATCAATGTCACTGACAATGGCATCAAAGCTTCAAAGAATTGCAATCCCATCTGTACTGGAAATTAAATAAAAATATACCAACAAAGAATCTTGCCTCGGTTGTAACTTTTGAATAACTGTGTATTCAATCAATCATACATGATTGTACAAATGTGATGTTGCACTGTGATAACAGTAACATTATGTCAGTCTTAGTTCAAGACTGACATAATGTCACTGTTGTTGTCCCCGAAATTCATCAATTTTTCCCTTGTATATTTCATAATAATTTATTAGTCTCCTGGAATTTTACTTTCCATCTTTGGATTTTAAGTTTGGCAGGTTTGAAATGCTGGTCTTGTATTGTCAAATGGGTAAAAATAAATGTAAATCTGGACTATTCACTGTGGCACTGTCCTGTGGATTCTCACTGTCACAGTTGAAAATTGGCAAAACAATGTAAAAACTGTGTTAAAATTGCACTTGTTCCTGTCTTTGGCAGCACTGGATCACTGCCGGTCAACACCACATGTTTGGAAAGTTCAGAACTTCGTCTACATCAGTAAAATGCTTTCTTGTTGGCTAAATGTGACTGTAATGTGGTCAATTTATGTCAAACATTGTTGTCTTAAAGGTTAAAAATATTATTTAGATGATCCTTTCTATTGACCGAGTCAGATTGTTACATGATCTATTTGAATAATTAATGCTGAAGATTAGTCACGTGGACCAATAAACATGGAGGTCACTCAGACCATCACTTCTTCCTTGCACTTTCACCTAGGTCTAAACAACATGCTGTTGGTGAAGGCATGGATGCTGGGCACAATAAAAGTTGGATTTCTGGCTCTTTTAATGCTATTTGAGTGTAAAAAAACTCTGATACATGTATTTTCATAGGATTAGGATTCAGACAGCTCTTCTGAAGCTTTTTCTCTTATGATTGCAACACATACGGTACAGCAGGGGTTATACACTCATGACTGTACATTTGGTACAGATGAAGGCAACGTCATGTGCCCAAGGCCGGGCTCCATTTGCACAAAGGAAGCACAGTTTTTTTTCAAACATATTAGTTTTGCCTTAAAAAAAAACTAACCGCTAATTGAAAGTAAACTTGTAAATAACAAAATAATAAGATTTCCATCGCACATGGTAACAGTCATTTCAAACAAATTACTGCAGAGTATATATGTGCATTTTTAGGGATGTATTCAGCATGACAAATGACATGACTGGCACTTGGGAACCACAAATCATGGTCAGTTTGACAAGACTCAAATGGTCAGCACGGCATCATGGCTATATTGCACCTGTTCATTTCAAAGTTGTGAGTCCTCAAGTGGCTTCTGAACATATAAAGCTTAATGTAAAAATTGTCCACCAGATGCACTTTGCTCCACATGTTATCATAGTTTATTTGTGCAACTCCTGTAATGAATATTGTTGCATGTGCCAAGACAACAATCAGTGAGTCCTTAACTTTATGTCCTCAGTGACCTTTGGACAGAAGATCAAGAACAACCAGATTATGCAATACAAGAGGCTCATAGGCCTGCATGGTGCTGTGCTGACATTGCTATTGAAGTCCAAGCTACACCTGGCCATTACAAAATTACCTTTTCAACTTTACAGGCATGGTGACCTCACAAAAATAGGTCAAAGTCACTAATATTTCACAACATTCTAACTTTGGCCATGGTCTATATATCCTATAAATTTGGAAAGTCTAAGCCCAGTACTTTTCCAAATATGGAATTTTACATCTTAAACACATTTTGGCTCATAATTTCAGTCAAATTATAGGTGGCACCACTAGCAACTTAAGACTTTGACCTCCCCCAAATCCCACCAAATTTGGTGAAGATCCACCAAAAATTAAAGATGCTAGAGTGTTCACAAGATTTTCACATTTTGATCCCTTTATTACACAATAATGTAGGAGGCGCCACCAATATCAAACTCAGCCTAGATTTTCATACACCCTATATGTCCTGAAAGTTATATTGGGCTAACTTGGAAACTGTGGACAGCGCTAACGAACAAAAGTATACAGACGGACGTCTCCAGTATGATACACTTATGTAGAAAAACATGATCCATATTCATAAATATTAAACCCAACAATGACAGCAAAGAGATTCCAGAGTTACCAAAGCATCAACACCCATCTTCCAATACCAACGTGAAGAAACAAATTTCACTCTTGAGACAGGCAGTCACCCACAAAAGGCAACTGGTGGTTTTAAACCCGTCCTCTCAACCTTTGAAATATTCTTCATTAAATACAGACTATAGTGTTTCCAACATGTATAGGCCCAACCACTCACAATCCAAATTTTAAACGGACGGACATGAGCTGTCGCATAAGCTCCGCGACCTTTGGTCAGCAGAGCTAAAAAGTATAGACCCATATCTTTTACATGGATTGCAAAGCAGGCCAAGCCTATATTAATCACTCTCCATGGCACAGATGGTGGTTTATACTTTCCTACCAACTTGTTTGGTGGAGGAAACCGAAGGTCTCGGAGAAAACCACCTTGCACAGTCAGAGTGGTAGGAGCTCTTTTGACTTGCTTCCCCGGCCGTGAATTGAACCCGGGCTGCAGTGGTGAAAGGTGAGCGTGTTGCAGCTCTGCCAACCATGCAACCGTTTGGCGACGGCATAAAGTGACTGGCACTCAAAGAGTTAAAGTAGGGGTAAAAAATTTGTGTCATATCATATCGTATTTTTTTCTACTGTACCGCATTGTGGATCATTAGCCCATTTGCATCTATGCAACAATGTATCGAATCATTTCACTCCTAGGGCGTATATCGATTCTTGCTTGAAAAAAAAAAATAAAAACACAATGCCTAGCTTCCTAGCTTCTACCATCCGGTTCTCTTATCGTCTCTTTACATGTTCAGCAGCTTTTACCTAACGGCGGCCATCTATCCTCTTTCAAGAGTACTGGAACCAAATAAAATGTCATCATCCTGGGGACATATGGATTGCAGCAATAACAGGGATTAGCACTAGGGGGCCTTATGATCACTGCGGCACTGGCCGCAAATGGGACCTATTTGTGAATGTCCACAATGGTATAAGTTGAGACAGTGCCTTCCGCAAAGGATAAGAAAAATAGCGAGCATCTGGTTTGCTATCTAAATTCCAGGAAATAGGTGATTTTGGACTAAGGAGGGGGGAGTGGGTAAATTTTAGTCCAACCGATAATTGGGAGTTTTGGAATGATTTCAATTGTACATGATCCCTACAGAGAAACAATTGCCTCTGGTGACCTTCAACTTTGATCAAGGTCACTTTCCTTCAAACTTGCCAAAAAGTTGCATTTCTATCAATTACTTACACAATGTGACTGTGACTGTGTGGCACATGAAGTGAATTATAGCTTCAACACTTATAAATTCATTAAAAAAACCCAAGAGGATCATGATTATTCTCTATTCTACAAACTGAAAGTGCCTTGAGACGGTAAAACTTCAGGTCTGATTCCAGAAATTTGACATTGACATGAATAACAATGGGCTAGCACTTGATTACTATAAATACAGCTGAAATCATAGCATTGTCAACATACAGTACCCTCACAATCTGTCTGTTAATTGCATACATAATCCATAATGTAATATCCTTGCACTCCATATTCCATTACATGTTTTGAACAAGATGCAGAATGCAGTAAAAAACTAGTGCTGTCCTCACCAGGACTGGGGGGTCTTCTGTGAGTCAGTCCACCATATGCAAGAGTATTGTAGTTGTCTCCATTGTCTGTATAGGTACCTCCTCCCATAGTTCCTGGGCCTATGTGGAAAAAAACCCAGATAATCAATATACATTTTTTTGTGACCATGACGTCTGCATTGTGTGCTAACTCCACGTTCATGTCTTTAAACAACTGGTACACAGTGACATCTCCCTGATCACAGCTCTCCATAATTAGACCACATCCCAATTACATCCCCTGTGCTAGAGTCCCATTTACTGTTTTAAATTAACACTTTGTATTCTGTGTAAAGAACACTCCCCTTTTAAGACCAATTTTCATTAGTGCCATGTGTAGTTGTAACAGAGATCCTCAATTGGCAGACTTGACTTCATATGATTGTACACATTCAACATGCCCTTCTGTTTCTCAGTATTTTCTTTCTTTTTGTTTCAGGATGGTCTTAAAGGTCTTATTTCCCACAATTTTTCTCATAATTTCTGCAAAATAAAGTTAAAAACAAAAACAAAAAACCACACACCTGGTAATTTCAGTGCCAGGCATAAAGTTCATGAAAGTTTCCACAGAAGAAATGCAGTGCATACTATGAATCCCAATGCCATCAGAAAATTGAAGACTCAATTTTTCCATGTTTTCCGCACCATGCCCTGGGTGCCTGGTCTACGTTTATCATTTCTTTTTTTTTATATTCAAAAGTAGCATTTTAAGTCTGTGTTGAATTCAATAGTTACATTAAAATATTGTTCTGAATCACATCTTTTTCCTACATCAAAAAATGAATGATCGCGGAGCCTCTCCCCCTTGAATTGACTTATTTTAAGACTCAGTCAACAGCTTTCCTTGGAATGCTTGCTGCACTGAGCACGCAATCTTGGCCAGCAAAAGCTGGTGACCTGGAGTATATTATCTTGATAAGGTTCATCTATAATTCTCACTCAAATTATTTTCATCACCACTTAAATTAGTTGAAAGAATCAAAGGGGCTTGCATTTAACCACCAGGCAGTTTTACTTGGTTTAAGGGGGAAGGGGATAACACATTGAAGATACCCAACAAAGTGTATTATTTATATTATCAACTAGAGGACTGTAACAGTCCTTCACCTCAGGAACATTAAGGTATTGGGGTCCCCACATATGTTCCTATGCTATTTCAAAGTAATTGCCCACATGGTTTCAGAGATGATAATTTCATGCATTTTAGAACAATATGAGAGATGGTTTTGGAGACGAAGTCAAAGCTAGTGAAAACAGACAAAAAACTCAAAGAAATTTGACTGCAGTGCCAACTGTCAAACAATTGAACTCCAGCCGCAGCCGTATTCACAAAAAGTTTAATCTGATCCTGAATTTAATCCTAAAATGAAAGTCAATGTGCCTTTGGGCCTTGCACAACTGAATTGTTGGTCTAATGTTTGAGCTAAACTTGCAGGATTAATTATTACAATTATGCTTTCCGCTGTAATTAGAACTTTGGAATCAAGGTTTTCATTTTATTAAATCTATCTCGATTTAATCCAGATTTTAATCCTGAATCAAACTAAGATTGATTTAATGAAATAGACCTGTAGACCCTTAAGTTCATGTTATAGCCAAGAGCATACATTGGCTAATTCTCCAAGTTTTGATCAAACATTGAGCCCATTAAGGAGCCTGCTCTTACTTGGGGCACATATAACATAGTGCTACAAACATTGCCATCCTGTCTCTGGTTTTGTACACAAGCCTTTCAATGTATACATTTTTAGTTTTTTCAGTATGTGTAGTTTTTTTGCATGTAATAATCAATACTCTAAGATTAATTTGTAAAATGTGAGGGGTGTTTTATTCAAGGGGTCCAATTTACACTTTGAGAAAGGATCACAACAAAACTTTTGGCATAAAAAGCTTGAAATCAATGGTCATGTAAAGACAATAGTATAACTTAGGTAAAAAAAATTGGTTACCTAAGTTATACTCTTGTCTTTACATAGCCATTAATTTCGCAAAGATACATCCATCCAGTTTTGAGTGAGGCTTTCTCGAAAATTACCAAATCTTGTAAAAATTGGTTTCTGAGATATTTACTACCAAAGATAACCAAGGAGATTTGCTGACTTTAATTACTCACAAATGACATCTGCTTAGGTCTTTAAGAAGGATGACTAAATGCTAATCCCTTGAACTCTGTTATAACTTTGACCTACACACTTACAAACAATATAGTGGTTCTCATCATTCACCTGTGAAATAATCTGTTCACCTGTAAAAACACATCCATTGACGCTTTGACCGTGAAAGGTTATCTAAGCATCACCATTACTGACCACATCTAACAGCTAACTGATTGATTCCATAAAGTTTGTACTGACAGAGGGACACTTTTTCATCTCAAAGTTTTGCATAGAAGTAAACATTTTACAGTGAAACTACACGTATGTGGCACAGATCACGATCAGTACTTCATCATCACAAAAGTAACAAAAGCTCAAATTCACTGATTTGAAGGTCTCAGGTAAGCCCCAGCACCTTAAGGATTAAAGAGTTTTACGGCCCAAATCACATTGATTTTAATTTTGGGATTAAAGTTAGAATCAGATAAAATTCTCTGTAAATATGGCAATTTCAAGGCAATCGCCTGAGTGGTTTTGGGAGATTTAAAGATTTTTGCATGTACAATTTTTTTGACAATATTTTTAATGACCTTGACTTTCAAACTTAATTTTAATTCAGTAGACCTTTTACAACTTTCCATTTTTATCATGTTGAAATACTAAAATGCTATACTTTATGACTTCCATTTCTACACATGCCCTTTTTGCTCTCTATACCATCTTTAAAGTGTTATTTTTTCATTTAAATTGACCTGCCCTTGTCAAATGCTGTGGAAAGCAAAGTCAGCTGAGCTAAAAAAATATTACAGGTATTTTTCATCATAATAATATAGTACATCCCACATGCACACCAGTTGACAATGCCAGACAAAACAACCAGACTTGAATGTTTCCACGTCCTAAGCTATCCAATCCCTTGGGAAGATTATTGTTACAGAAACATACACAGTAACACTTGAAAACACCTTAACTTTCTACAGCAATGAAACCAAGTCAGCTTAACTTATTCAGGTCAAAGTTTGTCAAATTTCCATTCTCAGAAGAAAACAAAAACAAACTCATCCTCAGGTATTATTCATGAAAACAGCAAGCTTCATACTGTACCTGTCAAGTTTCCTTCAACGAGTAACAATTTTTGATACATGTATTTTTAAACAATTTAACTAAACATACTTTTCAAAAAAAAAAATTCAATTATGGATCCGCATTGATTTATGGTCAAAATTTACTTTTTTTTTTCATTTCACATGATGGAATGACAAGTATAGTTTCTTGTTAAAACAACACATGAATACAATGTTAATGCTAGCATTATTCCTGTTCTTTTTCAGCCAGAAAATAAATATTTGTTCCAAAAAAAAACAAAAAAAACAAGAGGGCTGTGTGAACAGCCCATGCTCAGCTGATCTTGACATTCATCACACTTGCAGATCTATGAACTTGGGAAAGGATCAAGGTCACCCATGTTCTGAGTAAGTCTGACCATGATAAAAGAACACTAACATGTGCAACATCAAGGTTCAAGTAGTTCTCAAGTTATAATGAAGAGTAAAATTCATGTATGTTGCACTGTGACCCTAGAAACGAGGTCAAAGTCATTCATGTACTGTCTGAGCATGACCTTCATACAAAAACATTAACATGTGCAGCATCACAGTACTAACTCAAAACAGATCTCAAGTTATCAAGTAAACAGTAAATTTTGTGTCAGTTGTCCTGTGAATTAGCACTAGAATACCCATCGACTTCCATGGTAATCAAAAGGAAAGCTGCATTGATCGATCAGTACCCGAGTTGAAAATACTTAAAAATCAGGAATCTAAAGCAGTGCCACCTAGTAAACAACTTTGGTTGACCCTTCCACAAGAACATATCCATCACATTTCACTTTAATCTGAGTGACAGTTCTGAGAACAAGTGAAAAATAACAAAACCATATAAAAAATTCATAAAAAAAGAAAAAAAAAATGGAAAAAATTGCAGTGCCACCTGGTGAACAAATTGGGAACTATGTGTCCCTGGAAGTGTCTATGAACGATATCAAAACAATTGGGTGAGCAGTTTCACAGGTGAAGAGTTTGTAAGGTTTACCCCCCAAAAACCAAAAAAAAGTCATAAAAATTCCAAAAATCAATAGAGCGTGACCATTTGAACAAACTTGGTAGAGATCCACCCAAGGCACATCCCCACCTAGTTTGAAGTAAATCTGGCCAAAATTATTTAAGTTATAGCCATTACAAGAAATTCCCATGTTAAAACTTTTGTAAAGATTTTTGAAAAAAAAATCATAAAAAAAACAAAATTCATTGGAACATGTCCATTGGAACAAACTTGGTAGACACCCACCCAAGGTACATCCTCACCAAGTTTGAAGTTAATCTGCATGAAGGTTTTGGAGAAGTCCAAAATGTGAATTAGCATTAGAATACTCATTGACTTCCATAGTAATCAATAGGAAAGCTGCATTGACCGATAAGTACCCGAATGGAAAAAATCGTTAAAATCAGGAATCTGCAGCATTCTCACATAGTGAACAACTTTGTTTGACCCTTCTACAAGGAACATATCCACCATGTTTCAGCTTAATCTGAGTGACGGTTCTGGAGAAGAAGTCGAAAATAGCTATAACACACAAAAATTCATAAAAAAATAGAAAAAAATTGCAGCGCCACCTGGTGAACAAATTAAGAACTAAGTGTCCCAGGGAGTGTTTCTGTGTGATATCAAAGTAATTGGGTGAGCGGTTTCAGAGAAGAAGATTTTTTAAGATTTGCCCAAAAAAGAACAAAAAAATTCATTAAAAATCCAAAAATCAATGGACCGTGACCATTTGAACAAACTTGGTAGAGACCCACCCAAGGCACACCCCCACCAAGTTTGAAGTGGATCTGGCTGACGGTTTCGGAGAAGAAGTCGAAAATGTAAATTGTTGATGGACGACGGACGGACGGACGACGGACGGAGGACCATAAGATAAGTTCAGCTGACTGACAAGTCAGCTGAGCTAAAAATGGAAACAAAGGCACAACGCAGGTTGTTCCTTGCCTTCAGTCGTGGCTCCAGAATCTATCTCTAGCATGGAAGCTTGTTGGGGAGCTTAAACGTCAACAAAGGGGTCAGTCACACACTGACCTACACATATTTACGTATCAATCACATGGAAAATTGCAACATTGATCATCAGAGTTTTTAACCCTTTCCTGGCCAGAATAAAACTGAGTCAACAGCTTTCCTCTGCACAAGTAGGGTGTACTGTGGCCAACCAATGCCGAGGAAAGCTATTGACCTGGGGCATGTCATCCCAAATAGTCTTTCCTACAATTCTCAGCAAAAATATTTTCTATTAACATTAAATCTATGGTCAAACATAAAACGGGACAATTTCTATCTGGGCACTCTGAGTGGGGAAGGGTTAAAGATGTTCTGTGGACCAGCTCACAAATATCCAGTGCAGTCTTTCATAGGTCTCCTCATTGCACCTTGCCTGTACAGCAGACCAGGCTCACTATCATCTCAACGACACTTGATCTGTCCCTGAACTACAAGATTTCAGTTATACTCAGGGTAATAACCGTGTATTTCCATCCTTTTCATGAACTGATGAACCAATCAGATAGTTTGTCATTTTACCTTGGCCACTAGGTGCATGTAGGCCCTGTTGCAAGGTATTCTGTTACCATGGTAATCACGGTAGACCACTTCAAAACTGAGTGACTTGTTGATCACTAAAACAGTGATGATGTAGCCAATGGGCAGACCAAGTGGAGTAGGGTAAAGCATTAACACTGAAAGTGCTACTCAGGGCCAGTTGTTTTCTCATAACTGTTAAACATATAATGGTTAAAAGATTCAAATTCCTCATGAAGATACCTTTCATTCAAATACTAGCAAGTCTAGTCTAAAGCGAAAAGCAGTCTTGGTCAACAGCTTTCCTTGGGGCACTTTGCATGCAATGCGTGCAAAGTGCCCTGAGGAAAGCTGTTGACTGTGTCTTACATCAGCACTTTAAGGGTTAAGATTGGTGCGAGCAACACTGGCCTGTTCTTTTACGAGGATTCAATCCACTGTCAGAACAAACTTCAGTGAACCAAGAATTTAGTGTATTCTGTCTAATGTATTTCCAGTGATTCATTCTGTTAAAAAGAATTGAATGCACTTTGTCAGCAGGATAAAACATTTTGTACCAGGTCTTTGCTAAACATCTAGATATCTCTCCTTTGATGTAGCTTATCTACATCTGATGCATCTTTATATTATGCTACATTGTGCACATTGTCAATAAACAAAGTACACAATACAAATATCTGTCCATATATGCACACAAAATTAAGAACTTCTGACCTTAAATAAAGCAATACTCCGGGTAGCTTTTTGAAACACTGTACATGTACCATCTGTATGTCAATTTTGTATTATTTCTTACTGCTTCACTATCGCATTTACTTCGTAATATATTGCATATCAAACCACATAATGCCAATTTTATGAGGCAATTTATTCTGAGGCATCTATATATAAATCAGACTACTCTGAGTTTTATTTCTAGAGATATATTTCCTGTGAGAGAAAACACTTGAGTTCAAGTGAAACATAAAAAACCCCTGTAAATATTAATTTGTCAAGACCACTTGCAAAAAATACGATACACTGTTCACAAATGTATTTGAAATAAATAAAAACTGGGTTTGTGAAAGCAGGCAGCCAGCCAACTAAAGCCAAGTGGTAAGTGGAGTTACACATATAGACCTCTCAACTGCAAGACAAACAAATTTTCAACAAACCATTTCCCTGTCTGACAACTTATTGTTTTTGTTTCATGGAGACCTTTTTCACAATGCAACAGTTGACCCGATTCAACACAAGTCATACAATACTGCAGGCTTTCCACCAATGTTAGTACAACCCATCTGTCACCAAGTTAACACCTTTCCCCCCACTAGGTTTCAGACCGAGTCAACAGCTTTCCTTCGCTGTTTGGAGAGGGTTTATTGTATCCAACCCATGGCAAGGAAAGCTGTTGCTGTTGAGCACGTTGTCTTGATAGGTCTCATCTATAATGGGGGGGGGGGGAGGGGGGGGAAGGGTAGAAGACAACATGCCACTTGTTACTATTAATGCACGACAACTAACCAAGCCTTCTGAATTAAAGCATGCTACACGCTGGGCTGTCTCCCACCGTACATATCTGTCCAGGAAAACCACATTTTTCTTTAAATAAAAACAAAAACAAAAAAACACTTTTTTCTTTTTTAAGCTGTGTATGTTTCCCAAAATATACATTGCTTTTCTCTTCAAACTCCATGATGGAAAATGATGTGTATGTTTTCCCACACAGATCTGATTGTAACTCTTTATATCCAACAGTCAATCTTAGAATATTATAAAGATTTGGAAAGTTTTCAACTTGAAGATTTTTTCAAAAAATTCAATGAACATCAACATATTAGACATAAAGAGTTTAAGCACACTTTCAAAACACCAAGAACAAAACTTGTACAATTGACCCAGTATGCAATCTCCTCACCCTAAAGTCAGGCAAATATCTAGCTTCATGGTATGTTTTAAAATTCTACATATAATTTTGATGTCCTTCTATTTTATAAGCCAATATTCCCACTACATCATATAAATATAATGGTCAGAACGACCTTAAGACCCCCTCAGCCAAAGTTAAAATATGATAAAATAAGTCAAGGTCACTGAATGTCAACCTCAACACAGCTTCAAATTAAATGCTTCTACAGCACACAGTTCATAAAGGTAGGTCAATTTGTTTATAAGTTGTTGCGTCGACAACGGTAGAAATGAGATGAGATGTGGTGACCTGAAAATATGTCACTTTCATTGAATATAGACTTCACCCAAGCTTCTAATGAGATGCTTTTACTGTACAACTTTCACGATAGTAACTCAATTTGTTCAAGAGTTAAAAATTATTGCATCCACAAGGGTAAAATACGATGACCCCTGTTGACCTTCACAATAAGTCATGGTTGCTGAACTCAGCCAAGCTCCAAATGAGATGCTTCTTCACCATAAGTTTAATGATACTGGCGCAATTTGTTCAAAAGTTATTTTGTCTGCAAGGCTTAAAATATGAAGACATCTGATGGCCTTGAAAATCTGCCAAAGTCACTGACTGTGGAACTCAGCCAAGTACCCAGTAAGATGCTTCAACAACACAAATTTCATGATAGTAGCTCAATTTGTTCAAAAGTTGTTGTGTAATGGACAGAAGGATGGGATGGACAAACACTGGTACAGACAAGACGATGACAATATCCCATTGGCCGAAAGACCAAGGGGGTAAAAACAAAGACAATTCAAAGAATCCCCAAAAAATAAAATTCTGTTTGTTTTACCACTAATCTGATTAAAATTTTGTATATAAGGGAAATGTGCAGACAGGGTCAAGGTCAGGTCAATGTCATATATGATATGAGCAAACAGACTGAATACCAAAGCCAGAAATCAAGCCCAATGCCTGAGCGCTGAACGGCCACTGTGAGAGGTCTCTGGAAACTTCAAGCAAAAGAAGAAAACAACTTTACTGCACATCGATTTGCTGTGGCATATCATGTGAAATAAAAATGGGTGGAGCCAAACAGATAAAACAAGCTATGATTGGAAGACTGTTATATACAAATTATCATATCATTCACCTTCTGTCTCAGATTGATCACGTTCTGCTTTTGTCGTCAAAATAAACCAAAAGCAGAAATTGATAAATTTCTGTTTTCTAACATCCTGATTTAAAATGCAATAAAATGATAACACATACTTTCCTTGCATTGGAATCATTTTTTTAACAATATTCTACAGCCTTCTGGTAATGTGGTGAAATCTACTTGAGTGAGTATATGCATACAATTCATCACTATTTCATGTAAGTTATACAGTGTACAAGAAATAGCTGAACTTGCCAGCATTTTTTCCATACAAAGAGTTCCTGACAATAGTTACCATGCAAAGAATTTAGACAATAAACAAACTGCAGATCACTTAACAGAATGCTTTCTTCAGTTGATAAATGTTTGCGACAGTTAGGATTACTAATTTGACATCAGTATGAGAGTCTTGCTCTTATCTGCAGCTCACATGCACCTATTCAAGCCTCTTGGTTTCATAACAGATCAAGCCAGTTCAGTCTCACTTCCTTAGTTACCTCTTCTCTAATTCTAACATGATGAATGTTAATACTGAAACGCAATCAAGCTTAAAACAAAAGATCTAGAATGTCATGCATGAAGAAACATTTTGAATGAAAGCCATCTTTTTTTTTTTTTTAAATAGAAAATTGTTATTTGTCATTACATATCACTGATCAAAACCTCAGTGTTCAACTGACTTCTTTCAGGTCATTGAAATGCCTGGCTGTTCATTTTGAGGAAGCATTTAAAAAAGAATCTGTTGTCGTATACTTGGTACAAGGCAAATAATAAGAAGTCAGCCCTTTTCTGTCGACACGTGAAGTACACTTCTTATCTTTTCTGGATATCAATAAAATTCACATTTCAGCCTCTTTCCCCTGATATGCAAAATGAAAACACGTTAATTTTGTCCTCATTGTGTGCTTTACACTTTTTCACAACTGTAAAACTTCCTGTTCTGGAACTGACCCTGGCCAGCCAAAAATAATGATACACTTGCTTTTTTCCCCTTGCTGCAACTTCTATATCTAAACGTGCATCTGTAACTAGGAAGCAAGACAGCAGAAAGCCAAAGGGAGTTTCTACTTGAACACATACTTTTTCAAGGCTTACCTTTAGATGGTTCGTTTGCTGGGGTAGGAGATCGCCCTCTAGACGCTAAGTCTTCCTGTGAACTGTGTGAATGAGAACTACCGGAATGTTTGTCATCTTGCACTGGGCTATAGGGGGCGGGAGGCTGGCTCTTGGGGCGCGGGGCTCTCGTTTTACTGTGAGGCCGTTTCTGAACAACCAATCGTGTGCCTTTTTCTTCCGCCTCTCTCTCAGCCTTGCGTTGTAGATACTGTTGGTATATCGCTTCTCTGCGTGCTCGGTCTTCTATTTTCTTTTGCTCCGACTGTTCTTGTTTGAGCCTGCATTGAATGTTACCAACAAAATTACATATTGATCCCATACCATTCACAAAAAAATTTGTATCCAATGGACAAAGGACCTTATACCATGTTAGGATTAAACACAGGTTCCAGCATAATAAGAAAATGTGTGCTATGGACATACTGTTGTTCTAGATCTCATGAAAATAGTACCTGCAGATAAGAAAACCTTGACTCAGTTTAAAACACTTTAAGGTCAGGGAATAAGTAATAGAAAGACAAGGCAAGTGTTGATGACAATAGATACATAATGTGCCAAAATGACAAACTGGTTTTGTCCATAACTGAACTCATCACAGGGGAGCGTACTTCTGTTCAACCCCATGATAAACATAAATGTTTTACATTGTATGTTTACTGTTTACAGGGAGTTGGTCTCTGTTCCAACTCTCTGCTCTGTGATTCAACAGAAACTGAATATTGCGTTAGATACATCCAGGGTTCATACAGCATAGCAAAGCCAAAATTCTATACTTTTTCAAGTACTTTCCAAACCATTTTTTCCAAAATTTTAAACTCAATCATCTGTGGTTTTATGGGTATGTAAATATATATATATATATATATATATATATATATATATATATATATATACAGTGGTTCCCCTCTTATAAGGCCACCCCAAATTTTTCATTACGAGAGGTGGTCTCTCTTCAGGGGGAAAATATAATGAAAATGCCATACTTGCTGCACAGCAAAGTGGTCTTTGTAGAGGGAGTGGCATCTCTTTGGGGGTGGCTTACGAGAGGGGGACCAATGTATACAATTTATATATTGAACAAAAAGCAACAACTTTTTGTTTGATACTAGCAAGCGCTGCTTCCCCCATATTTTTCAAGTGCACATTACTTGCACACACCTTGCATCTTGCGCTGTATTTGTCCTGTTTAACAGGCAAAACCCAGTCCTTGTATTTGGGGTTTTCAATCCAAAGTTCATTATATGTACAGGCAAACATTTACAGTCGGTTGTTCATCCATAATTTAGGGCTTGACAATTTTTTAAACAAGAGGGCTGTGTAAACAGCCCATGCTCAGCTGATCTTGACATTCATCACACTTGCAGATCTATGAACTTGGGAAAGGATCAAAGTCACCCATGTTCTGAGTAAGTCTGACCATTATAAAAGAACACTAACTAACATGTGCAACATCAAGGTTCAAGTAGTTCTCAAGTTATAATGAAGAGTAAAATTCATGTATGTTGCACTGTGACCCTAGAAACGAGGTCAAAGTCATTCATGTACTGTCTGAGCATGACCTTCATACAAAAACATTAACATGTGCAGCATCACATTACTAACTCAAAACAGATCTCAAGTTATCAAGTAAACAGTAAATTTTGTGTCATCACAGTACTAACGCAAAACAGATCTCAAGTTATCAAGTAAACAGTAAATTTTGTGTCAGTTGTCCTGTGAATTAGCACTAGAATACCCATTGACTTCCATGGTAATCAAAAGGAAGGCTGCATTGATCGATAAGTACCCGAGTTGAAAATACTTAAAAATCAGGAATCTAAAGCAGTGCCACCTTGTAAACAACTTTGTTTGACCCTTCCACAAGAACATATCCATCACATTTCACTTTAATCTGAGTGACAGTTCTGAGAACAAGTGAAAAATAACAAAACCATATAAAAAATTCATTAAAAAAAAAAAAAAAAATTGCAGTGCCACTAAGTGAACACATTGCGAACTATGTGTCCCTGGGAGTGTCTATGAACGCTATCAAAACAATTGGGTGAGCAGTTTCAGAGGTGAAGAGTTTTTAAAGTTTGCCCCCCCCAAAAAAAATTCATAAAAATTCCAAAAATCAATAGAGCATGACCATTTGAACAAACTTGGTAGAGATCCACCCAAGGCACATCCCCACCAAGTTTGAAGTAAATCTGGCCAAAATTATTTAAGTTATAACCATTATAAGAAATTCCCATGTTAAAACTTTCCTAATAAAACTTTCGTAAAGATTTTTGAAAAAAAAATCATAAAAAAAAAAACAAGAGGGATGTGTGAACAGCCCATGCTCAGCTGATCTTGACATTCATCACACTTGCAGATCTATGAACTTGGGAAAGGATCAAGGTCACCCATGTTCTGAGTAAGTCTGACCATCATAAAAGAACACTAACATGTGCAACATCAAGGTTCAAGTAGTTCTCAAGTTATAATGAAGAGTAAAATTCATGTATGTTGCACTGTGACCCCAGAGATGGGGTCAAAGTCATTCATGTACTGTCTGAACATGACCTTCATACAAAAACATTAACATGTGCAGCATCACAGTACTAACTCAAAACAGATCTCAAGTTATCAAGTAAACAGTAAATTTTGTGTCAGTTGTCCTGTGAATTAGCACTACATTGCCCATTGACTTACATAGTAATCAACAGGAAAGCTGCACTGATCGATAAGTACCCTAGTTGAAAATACTTAAAAATCAGGAATCTAAAGCAGTGCCACCTAGTAAACAACTTTGGTTGACCCTTCCACAAGAACATATCCATCACATTTCACTTTAATCTGAGTGACAGTTCTGAGAACAAGTGAAAAATAACAAAACCATTTAAAAAATTCATAAAAAAAAAAAAAAAAAAAAAATGGAAAAAATTGCAGTGCCACCTGGTGAACAAATTGGGAACTATGTGTCCCTGGAAGTGTCTATGAACGATATCAAAACAATTGGGTGAGCAGTTTCAGAGGTGAAGAGTTTTTAAGGTTTGCCCCCCAAAAAACAAAAAAATTCCAAAAATCAATAGAGCATGACCATTTGAACAAACTTGGTAGAGATCCACCCAAGGCACATCCCCACTAAGTTTGAAGTAAATCTGGCCAAAATTATTTAAGTTATAACCATTACAAGAAATTCCCATGTAAAAACTTTCCTATTAAAACTTTTGTCAAGATTTTTGAAAAAAAAAAATCATAAAAATAAAAAACAAAATTCATTGGAACACGACCATTGGAACAAATTTGATAGACACCCACCCAAGGTACATCCCCACCAAGTTTGAAGTTAATCTGGATGAAGGTTTTGGAGAAGAAGTCGAAAATGTGAATTAGCATTAGAATGCTCATTGACTTCCATAGTAATCAATAGGAAAGCTGCATTGACCGATAAGTACCCGAATTGAAAAAATCGTTAAAAATCAGGAATCTGCAGCATTCCCACATAGTGAACAACTTTGTTTGACCCTTCTACAAGGAACATATCCACCATGTTTCTGCTCAATCTGAGAAACGGTTCTGGAGAAGAAGTCGAAAATAGCTAGAACACAGAGAAATTCATAAAAAATTAGTAAAAAATTGCAGCGCCACCTGGTCGACAAATTAAGAACACGGAGTCCCTAGGTGTCTTCCCGTGTGATATCAGAGCGATTGAGTAAGCGCTTTTGGAGAAAAAGATTTTCTAAGATTTGTCCAAAAAAAGAACAAAAAAATTAATTAAAAATCCAAAAATCACTGGAGCATGAACATTTGAACAAACCTGGTAGACACCCACCCAAGGTACATCCCCACCAAGTTTGAAGTTAATCTGGAGGACGGTTTTGGAGAAGAAGTCCAAAATGTGAATTAGCATTAGAATGTTCATTGACTTCCATAGTAATCAATAGGAAAGCTGCATTGACCGATAAGTACCCGAATTGAAAAAATTGTTAAAAATCAGAAATCTGGAGCATTCCAATATAGTGAACAACTTTGTTTGACCCTTCTACAAGGAACATATCCACCATGTTTCAGCTTAATCTGAGTTACCGTTCCGGAGAAGAAGTCGAAAATAGCTATAACACACAAAAATTCATAAAAAAATAGAAAAAAATTGCAGCACCACCTGGTGAACAAATTAAGAACTAGGTGTCCCAGGGAATATTTCTGTGTGATATCAAAGTAATTGGGTGAGCGGTTTCGGAGAAGAAGATTTTTTAAGATTTGCCCAAAAATGAACAAAAAAAATCATTAAATATCCAAAAATCATTGGAACATGACCACTTGAAGAAACCTGGTAGACACCCACCCAAGGCACATCCCCACCAAGTTTGAAGTGGATCTGGTTGACGTTTTCGGAGAAGAAGTCGAAAATGTAAATTGTTGAGGGACGGACGGACGACGGACGGACGACCATAAGATAAGCTCAGCTGACTGACAAGTCAGCTGAGCTAAAAATCACTTGTTCGCAGGGCAAGTTGATTTCAAAATGCACTTGTCCTGATAAAACTTCTATAAACATAGTTTTTTTCTAACAATGCTGAGGCCTAGACAAACCATTTACCCCAAAATGTATTTGCCGCTTATTGTCGCTTGCAAAATCACAAAAATGTCAAATTTTACATTCTAGCTGCAACTGTTTGACAGTGAAACTCGCAAAATATCAAAAATACAAATTGAAAGTAAGCTATTTGCATAGGGTGACTAACGATGAAAAATACATTGTAATTTCTGGGACTATAGGAGTTCGTATCCCGGGTAAACTTAAATAACGATTAAATAGTTGCATTGGCTTCAGGATCCTTTCTCTCTGCCTCTGATGCTGTGATGCACTGATGGGATGCATATCGTTTGCGTACCTACCATGAATGCTATCGGTACATCGTAGTAAATTTGCGTATACAGTACAGTAGTCCCTGCCATGAGAGACCCCTGTCGTGAGACCACCCTCTCATGAGAGACCACTTTTCAGATTGCCAACTCCTATACTTCCCATGTTAATTTACCTGTCGTGAAAGACCACCTGTCTCACAAGACAACTTTTTTGGTCGCTATAGGGGTGGTCTCTGGTGACAGGGACCACTGTATTGGCAAGTTCCTCGCAATAAACAGTGTTCTTAAATCAAATTCAAACGAAAAGTTTAATATTTCAAATCAGAAAGGAGCGTGTGCACTGTCAACATCTTTCCTGCAACTGTACACAAACAGCTGCTTTGGCCATGTGGTCTGACGCACAACACATCACCCGATTGGTCAATTGAGTCACATGCAAAAACGAGCCAATCACGGCTCGTGTTACAGTGTTTTCATCATGGCTTCCGCCCAGTGAACATGTGTGAATTTACAGAGGGAACACACAAACGGGAAGCTTTGTTTATATTGCAGCATACGAAAATAAAGATTCCGGTGTTTACTGCAACAATTATTTGGAGTCACAGGCAAATACGCAAAGGTATGGGATAGAGGGAATTGCTGAATGTGTCCCAAATCAGTCCGTGAGACTGGGTCAGTTCACCGCAGATCCACTCCAGTGTCCACGCTGTCACTTGCATGTGACTAGCACTAGCAGTTGTGTGCTGTTTTTGCCCGGGAAGTCATCTCACAGCACCTATTTTTTCCAACACTGTTTGAACCCACCGATAAATAGCATTTAATGTTAATTTGCAGATGAATTTGCCATGCAAAATATTATTATTTTTTGACGGATTTTAGTGAAAAATTCCAACTAGCCCGGATAGCACTTTTTTATTTCCACTGAATTGGGCCCGAGCCCAATTCTGACAAGCCCCGGGCTTTCGGATATGCAAATTGTCGAGCTCTGAGATTCATGATGGACCATCGCTCATAATCAAAATGACGCATGCTTGTTTTTCAAATCTTGCAAAGAATCCCGTTGCATTGAGAGTTGAAAAAGCTGCCTCCCAATCCCATGATGCTGTGCAATGCAGAAAAACCCATAGATGCTATATTTAGCAATAAAAACAAATTACGATCGTAGGTATTGCAACAAACATTAAAATAAAGTCACACAAATAGATTTTTTTATTCTGTTTCTTTTTTTTTTTTAAACCGGAAAATCAATTTCCCATACTTTTCAAGACTTCTTTATGAAATTCCATACTTTTCAAGGCCTGGAACACAGGGCATTCAAATTCCAAGCTCTGTGCGAACCCTGTACATCAGCCTCTTAAAGGGCAGGATAATGTAAACCTTAGGTGTGGCCAATGTCAATGTAGTATGACATAACTGTTAATTTACCACATCATCTGACATATTGCAGCCACCCCCAGCCTACTGGACACTAGAGCTGAATTATAATGCCAGTTGTCACAAGTATGTGACATATCTGTAGGATTGACATCCCAGAAGGAGGTTTTTTTCTGCAATTCTTGGAAGAGAGGAGTCTACCCACTTAAATATTGGTCATGTCTGAATCATACATCTAATTTGTTTATGAATAACATGTATTACTTATCACGCTATTGCTATCTAATTGGATAGCTGGGTTAGTCTGCTGCATTCTCAATGTCGACCATTAAGCTGATCTACAAGACACAGTTGTCAAAAGATGGAAGGAGCAGAACAAATGAAGTAAGAATGACACAGGGTAAGTGAGGATGAGACTGGGTAAGTGAAGATGAGACAGGGTATGTGAGGATGAGACAGGGTAAGTGAGGATGAGACAGGGTAAGTAAGGGTGAGACAGGGTAAGTGAGGATGAGACAGGGTAAGTGAGGATGAGACAGGGTAAGGGTGAGACAGGGTAAGTGACGATGAGACAGGGTAAGTGAGGATGAGACAGGGTAAGGGTGAGACAGGGTAAGTGAGGATGAGACACGGTGAGTAAGGGTGAGACAGGGTAAGCGGAGCTTCCATCTTATGACATGGTAATCAGTGGGAATGTGCATTGACCAAATAAGTACCCAAATTGAAAAATTCATTAAAAATCAGAGATGCAGAGTATCACCACCTAGTGAACAACTTTGTATGACCCTTCCATAAGGTACATTTCCACCAAGGTTCAAAAGAATGTAAGCTGCAGTTTTGCAGATGTCAAAAACAGCTTAAACACACGAAAAATTGTACAAAAATAGAAAGAAATTTCAGTGCCATCTGTTGAACAAAGTAACGTCTAGGGGTCTTCACACATGTCCCTATGCAATATCCAAGTCAGCTGAGGTAAAAATCAATGAATAACTGGTTTAGGAAAGAAGTTGAAAATGTAATTGTTGAGAGACAATGGGTGGAACAGAATACAGACTGATCATCTACACTCAGCTGACTGAAAAGTCACCTGAGCCAATAAAAAATAATTCCAAATAATAAAGACTTTCTACCAGAGACATCTACCTGATTGCTTCCTGCTTCTTGCTGGCCTCCGCCTCTTTCTGTCGACGTTTGCGTTCCTGCTCTTCTCTACGTTTTGCCTGCATCTGTTCCAGTTTCTCTCTGCGCTTTTGCATAAGATCTGCTTCCTAAAGGAATAATATGGCATGCCACACATCTTTTAGATCATTGCTTGCTAAAAATATTTCAACTGCAGTGCAACCTGTAATGTTGTGAGTGTAATATGTATATGCATATACACACACACACACATGATGAATTATGAAATGTACTTAATGGACTTGGTATAAATGACACGGCAGGTAACAGCTGTCTGTATTTGTCATCATTTCAGCATACAGGGTGTACACCAATGATGTCACATTAGCATACAGGGAGTACACCAATGATGTCACAGCACACAGGGAGTACACCAATGATGTCACAGTTAGCATACAGGGAGTACACCAATAATGTAAGTTAGCATACAGTGTGTACACCAATAATGTAAGTTAGCATACAGTGTGTACACCAATGATGTCACAATTAGCATAGTGTGTACACCAATGATGTCACAGTTAGCATACAGTGTGTACACCAATGATGTCACAGTTAGCACACAGGGTGTACACCAATGATGTCACAGTTAGCATACAGTGTGTACACCAATGATGTCACTGTTAGCATACAGGGTGTACACCAATGATGTCACAGTTAGCACACAGGGTGTACACCAATGATGTCACAGTTAGCATACAGGGTGTACACCAATGATGTCACAGTTAGCACACAGGGTGTACACCAATGATGTCACAGTTAGCATACAGTGTGTACACCAATGATGTCACAGTTAGCATACAGTGTGTACACCAATGATGTCACTGTTAGCATACAGGGTGTACACCAATGATGTCACAGTTAGCATTGGCACAAACCCTTGGTGCACTTTTATGTCTGCACTTCCTTAATCCATAGGATGACATGTCGATGCTTAGTATATGGTTTTGACAAGGAGCTGCTGTCAGTAAAAGCCCAAATACATGTTCTAGTTACCTATGAACATGATATAGGACCAGTGTTGGCTGTTAAGAGACTGCACAGCCAGTCTCTTAAAATTACCTGTTCAACTTTTCTTGCAATTTCTCGCTGTATATATTAGGTAGAGACAGAGACAAGGTTGACTACAGAGTGTCCAGTCTGACTAAGGGATCATGTACAATTAAAACCATTCCAAAACTCCAATTATCCATTGGAATAAAATTTACCCCCCCCCCCTGCTTAGTCCAAAATCACCTATTTCCTGGAATTTAGATACCAAATCAGAGTGTTATTACTTCTTGTCCTTACATGTAGCACTATCTGTACTTATATCATTGTGGACATTGGTTTAAACTTATTTAATTTTTTGAAAGAAAAAACGATTGGGGAGCAGGCAATGCCTATATGAACACATGGACATTCACAAACAGGTTAAAACCCTTAAACTTTGAAGTGCTATAATCGTGGTCATCAAACTAAAAGCAGTGATCATTAGGCCCCCTATCGCTGATCGCCGCAACACATGCGGTCCGTACATCCCCAGAATGAGGACACATCATTTTGTTCCAGTACATTGGGGAATGAATGTTGCTATATATGATGGGGTTCCTGTGCTTCAAATTTCATTACCAAGCATATTTAACGAGTTATTTGCAATTAGTGGTTAGCTTCGTGGTGTCAAAACTTGAAAATTTGGGAAGGACAAATCTTCCACTGTGTCTGTGCACGTCAACTGATGATAAACATGGTTTTACTGTCATCAGCACCCAGCCTGCCCATAGTTTCATTCCATAACTTTCGTCACCATTTCAAATCCTTTTATAGGACCTTTCTGCATCTCACTCTGATACAAAAAAAATGTCAGAATTTCATGTTGTAGTTGCACAGAAATGACCAGTTTTGCTGTCCTTTTGCACAGACAGTCATGATGCTTCCCATTACGGAGCTGGCTGGAAGTAGTAATTGTAATATTATAATGTAAACCGGAAGTTGGAAGCCGCTTTTTCTATTGGCCCATGTGATCAAATGTCAGAGCCAATTATTCAAAAAGTGATATGATGATCTGCATTACATCATTGTAAGCCAATAGAAAGAGGTGTCTAAAACAGCAACTGACAGATTTGAAATATGACCTTTCTAGAATAAATTAAACTGCATTGTAGTAATTTGTAGCCAATAGGAAATCATCTAACTGATTAGCGGAAATCCAGGGCTTCAAGATGGTAACCCACATGGCATGTGTTCACCTGAGACAACAGGCTACAGCGGAGTCAAATGAGTGCAATATTGCCGCATTTTTGGCATTGTTTTGTCGATTTTCAGTCAGCAAAGTATTTAAAACATGCCACAAAAGTTACATTCTACATCTCAACAAGTAAAAGTTGATATCTTTATAAGGCAAAATCATGGTATGGACTGAAAAATGCAGCATTTTGTCAACCATTTATGTCCAAATGACACTTGTTCCCTCAAGGTGCGAAGTTTCATGTGGACTGCAAAACATCGTAAGGGTAAAATGACGCAAAGAGGGAAATAGCTCAGCACTGAGAGCACTCCACAACAGAATTATTGTAGGTTTTTAAAATATTAAAAACTGATAAACATGCAACAGGCGAAATTTCGTCATTATCTGCTTTATTTTCACACTCGCTTGATGTGACTTTTACCGCTCTTGACGCTCGAGATGGCGCTTCATCGCATTTCCAAAACTTTGGTGACACTCCGATATGGCGCTTGGACCCCCTCCCCCTGTCCGATGGACGGAATTTTGGAATGGTTTTATTTGTACATGATACCTAATACAGTCATATAAGGGTTTGTTACATACGGTCATATAAGGGTTTGTTACATACGGTCATATAAGGGTTTGTTACATACGGTCATATAAGGGTTTGTTACATACGGTCATATAAGGGTTTGTTACATACGGTCATATAAGGGTTTGTTACATACGGTCATATAAGGGTTTGTTACATACAGTCATATAAGGGTTTGTTACATACGGTCATATAAGGGTTTGTTACATACGGTCATATAAGGGTTTGTTACATACGGTCATATAAGGGTTTGTTACATACGGTCATATAAGGGTTTGTTACATACAGTCATATAAGGGTTTGTTACATACGGTTCTGTTGTACAGAGCCACAATCATTTGATTACATAGGACTACAGCAGCGAGAACATTGAGTGCATCAGTAGACTGTGTAGGTCATCAGTAGACTGTGTATGTCATCAGTAGACTGTGTATGTGCAGTGTCAGCAAAGTGTTTTTGCGCCCTTTGTTTGCAGCATTTAATATCTGCTTCTGTCCACCCCTTGGACCTGTGACCTGATGGTACTGGGGTCTGACCGGCTGCTCATTTCTGGACCAGGCACTGCCTCTTGGCGAATACTTAAAGGAAACTAGAGCCCAGTATAAGATGATTGGGGCAGTTACACCAGTGTGCACTATATTAAATTGAACCACAAAGGACTCAATATGGACCAGTGAGCAGATACTTATGATTCTCTCCCTCTCTGTTACAGGTTTGAAGATATTCAAGATTTAAAATTTGAAATACTCCCGGTATTCAATGAAGTCAAAGTATGATTAACAGTTATCTTACCTTCTCGGCACACATACTGATTGCTTGAACAGTATTTTTTTTCTAAAAAATATTAGATACAGGTTTTTCAGTGCATCCAATGAAATAAAAGCGAAAGATGTAACATTTGAATTTATGTGAATTGGGCATACTTCTGAACTTCAATAGTTGAATACCTTCAAAAGTATTGTAGGCAAAGATGTCAACAGCAACATCAATTCATTGGCTTGTGGTATAAGCACATCCAATGAAAGAAAAAGTAAAATTCTAAACTGTGTTAATTGGGCACATGAAGAAGGTTTTAATGTACATCACTTTAACCCTATCCAAGATTAAGGGGCAATTTCAATTCAAAAGATCCATTTGACTATAATTGAACAAAAGTTTAAAGCATTTTACATTTTATTCATTTTCATGGCACACAGACAGACTTTCTCTATAGCAAATCTCGCAATTTTTTCCAAGTTTTCTTATCTAATGATAGTCCTAACATGCTGCTTTAAAGCTCATCATTTTTTTTAACTTGACATACATTTTAACATCATCATTACCAGTATCTTGCAAAAAATAAAAAAGAAACACTTACAGACTCTTCCTTTGGGCTGCCCTCAGCAATAACAAATCCTAAAGCCGGTGACGTTCGCACTGGCTCCTGGACCACCGCTGGGGAAGGGGCAGCTTCAATCTTTGGAGGTGTGTCCGTCCCACTTGGTGGTGACCCGTAGGCACCTGATGGTGACCCATAAACCCCTGGAGAATCATAACTGGTGGCAGGAGGATGTGAGACTGGCGGTGCGTGTGCAGGTAATGCTGGGTGCTTTGCAGGAGAACTTGTCTGGTCTTCTGTTTTCTTGGTTCTGTCTTTCAGTTTAGGTTTCTGTCGTCTCGGGGAACCCGTGTCAAATGAAATGAAGAATCCTTCATTGGTGGATGGTTCCTCCATCGGGGATGAGCTTTGTCGTGGCGGAGAGGTCGGTTTATCTGGGACTGTGGTTGCAGTTGTGAAACAGGAATAGGGTTCACTCGTGACAGGTTCTGGCCCATAATCAGATGTATATGAGTCTGATTTGTATGGTTCTGACGTGTATGTTTCAGTCATGTAAGCTTCTGTTTTGTATGGTTCTGTTGTATATGATTGTGTTGAATATGGCTCTGAAATGTAGGATTTTGTGGTATATGGCTCTGATGTGCCCGTGTCAGACCCATATGAGTACGATAGCTGTTTGACTGGACTCTGCACTGGAGATGGGCTGGTAATTCTCTTGTAGGTTTCAGTTCTTGGAGACTCCTGGTAACCTCCACCCCTACTGGGCAGTGACGTAGATTCCCGGGGAAGACTACTGTTAGATGTACTCCTTCCTAGATAAGTGTCTGCTTCTGACCGCGGGGGGAAATCATGACCGTGGGATGCGACTGGTGACTGTACATGTGGCGGATGAGAGGATACAGTGTATGTAGATGCTAGCTGGGCTTGTGGTTGGAAGTGAGTGCTGGGCGGTGCCCCATAAGATGACATACTGTCTGATGTACTGGGAGGTAAATACACCTGCGAGGCTGGTCCAGGGCCTTGCATGACATACTGGTTCCTTCCCGGCATCGTGGCATATCCTGTGGAAGGGGGGATACTGGGATGGTACACCTGAGGGGGTTGAGGTTGGGGTGGGGCATACATTTGGGGAGGGGAAGTCTGGTAGGGTTGGGGCTGCATGGGCTGGTAGGGTTGCTGACCATACCCCACAGCTGGGTACTGCCCTGGGGGTGCATACTGGCCAGGGGCGGTGTAGGGGGCTATGGGCGCCGGTGCTGGGGGCATGTAGGACTGGGGCGGCTGTGGTGGAGGCTGCGTGGGTTGTACCCCATATTGCCCCTGGGGTGGGTACTGCTGTACTCCTGTGTAGCCCTGTGATTGAACCAGGCCCCCACTTTGGGTGATCGGTGCAGGTGCTGTCCTGATTCCCCCAGCCACATCGGGTTCCCCCGCCCCTCGTGCCTGATGAGGAAACATATAATATGGATCCTGCCTAGGCGATGACACTGGAGCACTGCCAGCAGGGGGTGTTGATGTTCTATTCTCTACAGCTCTATTTTTTATTTGTTCCTGTTGTAGAGATAAACGCATAATCTCACCCTGTAATTCAGTTAAACTAGAGTTCAGTTTATCAAGAGATGTGTTATATCCTCCAACTGTAGAATTCTCCATACTAGCACTAGCACGCGGGTGTTCCTCGACAGGAGGTGGTCGATCGACCTGTCCTGTCTCATGATACGATTTTGGTCTACCTCTCTTTGGTCGTTCTAAACTATCTTCACCATTGAACCATCTTTGTCTAACAGTGTCTATTTTATCTTGTATATCTTCACGCGAAAATCGTTTCCGATGCAAATCCTCTTCTTCCTGAGGTGCAGCTTGAGGTGGAGGGTGTTCACGGAGTCTTTGTTCTAGTCTTTGTAATGGAGGGGTTGATCTGTTACTATCCCTCTCTTCTACATGTTTTTCTGGCAGTGTCTCAGCTATACGACTTCTTACTTCAGCAGTTTTGTCTAATTTAATGTCTTTAGGTTCAGGTTGTTGTGAGACCTCTGTAACTTTATGATCCTGTTGTCGACCACGTTTTTCCCTTTGATTGATGCTGTCATGTTTGATTTCCTTTTTCACAACTGGTTCCGGTTCTTGTGGACTCCCAGCTTCTCCGTCTTTGCCCTTGCTAGATATCACGTGCATAAAGGCTTCTTTCCCCACACGCTGACGTTCTTTGTTCCATTGCATTTCACTACGTCGTTTTTCTCCTTCAATTTGCCGTCTTCTCTCCTCCAGCCTCATTCGCACACTCAACAGTTCCGATGTTAAGGGTTCCAATGTGTCTCGCTCCCCATTTTCCATATTTGAATCTAACCGATTCTTCTGGGCACTTTCTTGCCAGGTTGTCTGATTGGGTAATGTTGCAAAAGTAGTTTTCTTCATTGGTTTGGGATTCTTCTTCTGGAATTCACTCTTAAGTGGAACTTTTGTTGGGCTCCTCTCCCCAGATGGCTGAGTGTAAACCAGTAGGGGCCCAGTGTCACCCTCACCTGTTTCTTTCCTTCTTTTGATTTCAGCAAAACTTGTTCTGGGGCTAGGCTTTTCATCAAAAGGCAGTGGTTTTTGTGTCATTGATTCTGCATGATCCAAATGTTGTGAGGTGGGGGCCACAGCCAGGCTGGCTGGCCTCTGCCCCTCATTCTCTGATCTTCCATTAGTATTTACCCCCTCCAGGTTAACCCTCCTCTCCTTTGCTTTGTGATCTTCATGGATTTTGTGAAGTTCCTGATCAGAACTATCACCAGAACTGTGGCGTACATTTTCTCTCGCCTGACGTATAACACGCTGAACGACTTGTACCTGCTCATCAACTATTGGTATCCCAGCAGCCTTTGCATCCTCAGGTGTGCTTGGCTGATCATGGAGTGTGAAGCTCTGTGCCGCAGGTTTATGTCGGTCTAAATTTGTCCCTTTGCCTGATGTAATCAGGTTATTATTCAAGGATGAGTCTGTATTGACAAAAAATGCATCAAATTGTTTCACTGCACCCTTAGATGTTGTTTTGCTGGGCTGTGACTGTTTCAATGGAGAACCCCCTTGTGATCTGTCATGTTTTGCAGGCATCTCACTACCTATGAGGGGCATGCTCTCGACAGATGGAGTCTGGTATTCTTCATCTGTAGAACTGCTGTCATTACCATCATCTGGATTCTTGTGTTTTATAAACAAAGCTGATGGTTTTGTGGGTGAAGATGGACTCTTTTTCTTAACCACTTCTCCACTTTCAACTTCTTTTGTATGATTTGCTGATTTTTCTTTCGCTGGCTTCAGTTTTGCAGGCATCAAGGGCTCCGGCTCTGGATGAGGGTTTCCAGTCATCCTTCGGACTGGAGATGATGATGCTGACCCTGCAGTTGTAGCCCGAGATGAGACACTCTCTAATTCTAACTGTTCCCCTCGTCTGCTTCGTCTAACAGAACCATCAGGTATCTTTGAGATAGGACCTCCAGGATTTTGTTGTGACGACTGTCTGACTTGTGCTTCAAATTCACTGAGATCAACGCTGCTCTCAGTGAAGTCTGTACTCACGTCACTATCTATGCTGACATTCGATAACAAAGTACTGCCACTGCCACGACTGTCACTGGTCACATTGGTAAGCTGCGAGGAGCGAGCAGAGTGGGTACCCAAAGGCAAGCTGCAAAACACAACATTTTTTTTTGTTCACATAGTTTGTGAAACTCCCAATGCATGGCACCATGCCCGATATTATGTCAAATATACTTTCCACCCCAGTTGCTTTCCCACAGAAACAAATCAGACAAGAGTCATGTCTACATGACAAGAACAAATAGTAATTATTAACATCTGAAATAAATACTTAAATTATCCATACTTAGAAACACCTATGTTTTTATACACACATTATATATCCATAATATACAAAATGCTTCAATCTTCTCTTTGATCGTAAAGAGATTCACTTAATTACATCTATATGAAACATGGCCCCTTTGTTTACACTAATGCCTCCGGATGGCCTGAATAAAATGTGGTCCATCACAATTTTTTGCGATCTTCTGATCTCCATGTGGAGATGCTGTCAAAAGGAACAGCTCTCACGCGAAAAGTTCCATCAGCCAAAATGCTGCATGTTTTAGTCTTCAATGTTGGATATGATTCAAAATTATTTAATTTACCACAGGAGAGCTAAAATGCACATTGTCTGGCTTGTTTCTGGCAAGTTCAGTGGTAAATGCCTGCAAAACACCTCTCAACTCCCAAAATCGGGTAAAATTACGCTGTTTCACAGCATTCGCACCGAAGGAAAACTTCCTTGTTTGCTGCCATGCTGAGAATCCAGCTTTACATCTAACAAGGTCTCCCATTGGCTAAAGTATTATAACATTTGGTTTAATCGGGTCAGATGGGTCATGTTTCCATTGAATGAAGCTTGGTTAGTTATGCCTGTCTATAGGCTAGTCTGTCATAAATGTTAATTTATCATGACACAGTTTCCCACGTCAGCCAATAGGAGCCAAAAATTTGCTATGACATCAGCACACATTTTAGCACTTCGCAGACAAAATGGCAGCTTTGCTATCGAAACTGCAGGCATTTTCTGTTCCTTTGGTGTATACAGGATGTTAAATTTTACAGTTAAGTACCAGAAGAAGGTATAAAAATGTCTTATGGGGTCTCTTCTTACATCAGAAGAAGTATTGGATGAAGACTGGCTATACTTGCAGTAGAAATTGTACTGCTGGCTGGCAAGCCTAGTTGATGCTCACGTTTGTATCAATGTGGTCAATCAATAAAATTGAATTATGTCAAATATTTCAGCATATGTACAAAAACCCAACCGCATTTTTCGAATAACTTTAAAAATATGCAAGATATCAAATTTTTATGGCCCCCAACACCCAGCAAACATCCCCACATATCAATTGGATGATGTACTACAACCAAAATGACGCAATCCACAATGATGCCTATATGCATTGCGCGACTTTGAACACACAATGCCTTCAGGCATTGTGCAGGCATTGTGTAGATTTTGCAGGGTGATGCCTTTAGGCATCATGTGCCTCGAAAAGGTTAAACTGGCAAATAGTGGCTGGTGGTCAAATGTTTTCTGCACTGCTTTTGACTAATTCTATATAAAACATTTTGAATGGGAATCAAGATAACACGCCTCACATCCACAAACCTTTCCTTGGCACAGGTTGGACACTCAGCACCTTACTCACGCCAAGGAAAGCTGTTGACTCAGTCTTCAACTCAGTCCTACTCGACAGAGGGAAGGTTCATTAATTAAACTGTGGTTGTGTTTGCTTGAAAAATTATTGTTCAACCTACTTACAAATGCATAATGATCCTCTAATTTTTCATTCAGAACTAAACTCATTGTCAACAGTGTGTTATCTTGCAAATATATCCACAGCCTGTAACTTCTTGTCAAACTTGGCACTGACAGATTCAAAGGATTAAAAAACAGGAAAACAAAGTTGTACCTGTTTGGAGGCCTGGCCTGACCTGCAGGCATTGGCCTCTCTTCCCATGCTCTCACTGACTGACGAATGGCATCTCGATCATCTGCTGAGGTCAGAGAATATGATCTTCGTGTACGTTGTACCACCACTGATCCCAGGTAAAATAAGAGCACAACAGCAAGAGGTGAGGAGCATGCAGCGTGCAGGTCTACCACTACTACCCAAGGTCCATCACCAACCACATATGCTACCCATCTGTCCTCAGACCATGCCCTTGACAGAATAGGGTCTAACCTACTTTCTGAGAACACCCCCCCCCCAATTGACACAATACAGCCTAACCTATCTTCAGAGACCATCCCCTTGACAGGAGACAGAGAAAAGCCTATTTTCTGAGGCACTGTATTGACAGTGTACAGTGAAATCCATGTTTTGAGATCCCCCTTCCTGACAGATCACATTCACGGGGGTATTTTCAATGGACAAAATGTTTATAATTCCTCTGGAACTTTTTTTCTTGTTCAAAAGTGTGTGCCCATGAGCATTTTGCTTCACTGAACTCCACCCAGGTTCCCTGTCCTGTCCTTTCAATGAAAGCCCTTGAAGGCTTGGCTCACCAGAAGGTACCATTAGTCAAAGAATCACCTGACACCTACGGAAGTTGTGCTGTTCAGTAATTCACAAAACCCTGGGTTTTGCTCACAAAAGCCAGAGACTTGAAACAAAACCTAGGGTACTGTATGTAAAACTGCATTTTGTAACAACACCCTGAGTTTTGCTTGTGAATCTCAAGGTTTTGCATAAAACCCTGGGTTTTGTAAACTGCCCAGGATAACAAAACAAATATCAAAATTTTTTTATTTTGTTCAATAATATGCCCAAGACCCTGGGTTTTATTACAAAACCCGTGGATTTGTGTGCAAACCCCAGGGATTTGCACACAAAACTCTGGGTTTAGTAACAAACCCAGGGTTTTGCTTTGTTATCCAATGTTTTCACAAGTAAGATGTATACTGTATATGGCTTTTTAAGAAATTTAATAGATTAAGACTGATTTTCAGTTTCTGGGACCATGCAACCGGCCCGAGTTTTAGTGGCATAAGGCCTCTGATCTGTGGCGTAGCTCTACAACCTACCATACGTTGTGCAGCTGCCAGCAGTGATGTGACCATTAATTACAAAAGAACTGCCACATCACATCATGGTGATATTTATCTCAACACAACTAAGTCTAAAATTTTTACATGGTATTCTTTACCTCCATCCTTCATTCCCACCATTCAGAATTATTGCATCTATTTCGGTGGCAGCTCTCTAGAGAAATATACTTTTTAAGCTCTTCCCTGGGAGCTCTGCAACTGCAAGGATGAATATACCATCTGAGACGGCATGTTGCTGTGCCAGCTATTTCCCCCATACAAACTACCATTTCCTACCACTGACTTGTTGTAATTCACATAATTTTTGGTGACGCACACTGCAAATCATGCAAGACTGCATCTTTTCGGGGGTGGGGGTGGGTGGGGGGGGTGACATGAACTGTTGAGAAATTTCAAGTCCACAATTACTAATGAAAGGAATCCTTTGGTAGAATCGATCGGGGACCCTCTTGATCCGCAGTCCCACATGTGGCCACGCTAGCTTATAGTGATTCAGTTTGGTTTCCGTCTTATAGTTCATATAGTGGTCAGACCACACGGCTTTAGTTTACTACTTCACATCTAGATCACGCCAGTCAAAGATAGTATTACCACAACCAATAAGTGTTGAATATTTAGACAATGATTGAAAAATCGGACCGCAAATGCTATTTAGATCATTAAAATTTCCAGGGCTTCGTCATATATTGTGCGATAAATCAATTATTTACAATGGATCCAATGTTTCCAGCAAATTAAAGAACTTGAGGCTGTGCATTCAGTACTCAAAATAATCCACTGGGTGGGAAGTGCTGTGTGGATTATTTTGAACACTTAATGCACACCTTCTCGTTCTTTCTTCATAACATATGAACCTAGTCAGGTCTGTTGTAAGACCAAGCGCTGCAGGTAAGTGTGGGTTTTATTATTTTATTATTCAATTTTGGTAGGCCTAATCATGAGTGTTAGGTGTAGTTTCATTATATTTATGTCATGTGGGCTACGTTTTTAAGTAGGCCTATCAACAAAGGAACATCATATTCGCTTTATTCTGTAATACATCAGCTCGGCATGTTTGTATTGGAAATGCAAACATGGTGCCGCCAGTTAGCAGAATGACTTGTCTGGGGATTTATGGCACCTTAACAAGTCTTGCGCTGGTTCCCCGCTGATGACCCGATTTTATAAAGGCTAATAATGCCTAAAACTTTCTTCTAAATTTCAAATTTTGTGAATATGATTTGTTCCTTTCGTAAATTAATTTGCTATTATGATTTAGAACAATACAGTTTTTCAGTGAATGGTACGGAATAGGACTTTGCTCTCAGAATATTGGACTTGATACTGTTCAAATGGTACATGGGCTTACAGAATTAGGTTTGTTAAGTTTCTCTTTGCATTAAATATATTCTTATCATGTCGCAAAGAGGTAGACTATGCACATGGTAAGCAATAATGATGTTAAAGATCACAAAAACTGAACCACTTATAGTTTGGTGCTATTTTTAAGTTGAGTAGCCTAGTAACAGCTGTCCTGATTGGTTCGTAACAATACCCTGGGTATTGCACTTTTTCAAATCCCTGGTAATTGTGTTGTCACAAAACCCAGGGTTTTGTCCTGCTATTTCAAAATGATACAAACCCCAAGGTTTTCTGGCAAAACCAAGGGTTCTGTGAACAAAACCATGGGTTTAGTTACAAAAGTAACAAAATTAAGGTTTTGTGATCCGAACTCAGAGTTTTGCTCCAAAACATGTGGCTTTCGAACTCAAACCCAGGTTTTGTACCTAAACCTTGTGTTTTGTCCATGAAACCCACAGTTTTGTACACAAAACCAACAGCTTTGTCCAAAATCATATCAAAATTAAATAACTAAGCAAAACCCAAGGTTTTGTAACAAAGCCCTGGGTTTTGCTTATGAAACCCACAGTTTTATGATAAAACCTATGGTTTTGTTAGAAAAAATCATAGGTTTTGCAACAAAAACCCATGGTTTTGTGAATGAAACTCCGGGTTTTGTGAATTAATGAACAGTACAACTTTCATAGACAGCCCTCACTGTTTTTATGTGTCAAATGTCAAACAATCTGCCTTGACTAGTGGTGCATCTGGGGATGTGTTACTGAAGTGTCGTATAATGAAATCTCTGCAGAAATGATAGCTTGCCCTGGTATAGTCATAGGTTCAGTCTTTGGCTCCCCATAGTCCGGCAATAGCTTGTCTGACAAGCATATCTGGGTAGTAAGCAAAGATTCCTGTTTTTTGTCCAATTGTTCTAAATGAAAATCCATATAATTTCAAGAATAACTTGTGGAACTGCTACATGGATGGTCTCTACATCTCCGTTCAACTGTCTCAAATTCATTATCTTTCACAGATATAAGGCCTACCACCAAATGTCTCACAAGAAGACTCTAAAGATGTGTTCCTCCAAGGGGAGAAATCCTCAAGTCCAATATGAATACATGTACAACAACTTTACAATACCATACGCTTACTAATTTATCCTATTATGTATATATCTTTTCTGGTAACTTTTGAAATCAGGTAAAGTGACTATATTTTCTAGGCAAAATTGTCATTTTTGGTTGAATTTGAATGACAAAATGTGACACCAGAAGAAGCACTGTTTTCACATGTACTCATTCCATTCCCTCACTATAATTGCACCATTTCACAGTCACAGACGACACAGCAGACAACATACAAGGGACACAAAATGGATATGCACAAAACAGGTACAAAATACAATTTACTGGCAATGGGACATGCTGCGATGTACGTATTTGACTTAGATGTTCTTATTTTTAATATATACATATTTCTAGCTTGTGCATTTTGGGCATTTTACTGATGTTTTTAATTTCACTTTTTTGGACATAGTTCCCATCAAACACAGGTGACCATACTACTTTATTCTTTTTCACCACTAAAATAATTTCTATATGACTACCACAACATATCTTTTGCTAAAGGTTCACCCGATCTGTAATTTTTGAGCACCTATACACCGTGCAGGAGTCATTAATCACTCGCCGTAGCGACCTTTTGTTTACATAATGCATGGGACTAAGCACACATCAATATATGAGACTGACTGCTGGTGAGCCAAGCTGAAAGCTAGCATTCAGCGTCATGCCAGCAATGTAATTCCCATTGCTTGGGTGGTGTTACTTTAGGTATATAAACATGATAAAGTCATGACAAGCAACATTTGGTTCACTCATAGAGGAGCCCATCCCATAAGGGTGAAACCAGTCCAAGTTATCAATAAATTGTACACAAATTTACCAAAAGCACATCAGATCAGTAGAACAAAAGGATAGTTGTTAGTGTCACATATATTTTTGGCTTGAAGCTGCCATCTTCACAGTCATATTCATATCCCACAATGCAACAGTGATGGAAGAGCAACCTCTTAAAGCTGCTTTTTAAATTTTGACAAATAAACCCATGTGAACTGTATTTAATATAATAACATATTGACAATAGTAATAGTTAACAAACAAGACCACACACAATCAACACCAGAGCCATTTCCAGGGGGCATGAATGTCTCGCCAGCATAATTCAAGCCACTCCCAAGTTTTTCTACAATGCTCATTCCAGCATGATTTAACCAATGAAGTGTGACAGTGATGGTACAAATCTGTAATGACCATCACTATCAATCATTTACCCAAACATGAAAGCCCAACCCAGTGTAGTTAGTGACATAATGCCACTCCAAGTTTTTTGTTGATGGACAGACAGATGTCTCTAGTATGTTATATTTATGTACTAACAGTGATCGTGAAGTGAGTGTTTAAGCCTTCCTCTGCTATGTATTTTTTGGGTTTAGTTGTCTGTCACGCTGAAATTAATCTTGGGATCGCCCAACAAACACGATCTTCAGGGCATCCACATCGATGTTTACTTAGATAAACAAAGACATTGTATGCTCATTTACGGTCAAGCAAAGTGCGTAGTTTTTGCTGCAGAAACAATTTTGTTGCGTAAATGTGACGATTTCATTCATACAGACTTTTAAATAAACATCTAATCAATTGTTTTTGGTACATTTGCCAATAAAAATTTACAACACAGTGGTAAAACTGCGTATTTTGTGGACTGAAACTTTGTACGATTCTCATGCCGGTTCTGGGCATGTTTGGTATCAATGGAAATGTCAGAAGCTCCTCAATATCATCAGGCTGCTTTCCTATTGGCTTAAATCTTTATTCCCGCCCACAAAACATTGTCATCTTGCATAAATTTACTATTTCCAAGGTAAAAATCTAAGACTAGAAGCCAGCGACATTCTCGCACTGCTTCAGCAAGATTCTCATCCTGCTCCATCGCTGATTAGCTGAAATCATGCAAATAAGTTTTGCACGTGGTCAAGCATGCGCATTGCGCACTATCAACAAACCAGTATGGTGGAGGCGATCACTCAAGCCAACGGTACATTTATGTTTTCTTGTCACATAAGTACCGAAATTTAGTGACATATTGACGGTACATATTTTGAAAAGATTCAGAATGTCCCTGGTGAACCGCTGAAAGAAATACAGAGTGGAAACTGCAGGTAATCGATGTTTAAATGGGCAGCTCATGCACTGGTATGCATTGTCAATCAATCTCCACCATGGTCCGTACTAAATAAAATCTCTGTGTGTTGGTTTTTTTCGCATAGATACCACAATATTTAGATAATTTTGGCGCTATTACTCAATAGTTATAGTGGAAACCGTTTAATATGTTGTACATCTGCAGGAGAACACGCCAGGTTGCCATATCTCTGTAATTACGTGCACTGAAAGTTGTTCTTTGGCATGTACTACATAGGGCGGATAACTCGTCTGCAGCGAGGGAGAAGCAAGTAGCTTTGGGCGGATTTTCTCCCCTACAGCAGAGGAAGGGTTAAGGTAATTGACTATAGTTACCTCTACATCCAAGTCATGAAATAGGAAGAGCAAACAATGAATGATGGTTTCTGACTGTAGACAGACTAGAGAAAATCTCTAGGTGGGTTTAAGTTAACTTTATGGAATACCAACTATCGTCCTACCACCACTTCTATGTTAGCCCTACCTCAATCTATAGATTAATATAATCTATTAGTATCTTGGAATGAGTGTTGTATTTTGTCAGTATTGTTCTATATCTATTGAAACACTTAAACAGTTTTAAAAAGTCATAGGGTTTCGTGGCATAGTTTTTTCATCAATATTCTTATTCTCCTTACAAATTCACTTATATGTGATGTGTTTCTGCTAATGCATAAAACCTGTCCAATGACCCACCATAGGCTAGGTTCTCTGGAAATGTTTAAGTGATATTAGGATATGAAACTATGTCAAATGTGAATTGTTCTTGTTTGTCAAAAATCTTTGTCACCTACTGTTTGTTGTCAATCCCTATTTCAGGATCAAGGTAAGTTGCCATATTGTCACTCTCAACTTCTTTATTCAAAATGGACATAACCAAAGAAGTGTGACAGTGATGGTACAAATCTGTAGTGACCATCACTATCAATCATTTTCCCAGGTATGAAAGCCTTACCCAGTGCAGTTAGTGAAATAATGCCACTCCGAAGTTTTTTGTTGATAGACAGAAGGACTGATGGATGGACGGACCATCAGACTTTCGTCCGGAAAGTGAGCGCTTAGTCTCGCCAACAGCTTATGCTGGCAAGACAAAAATGAGTTTAAACATTGAAGTTTTAGTGGTCAATTGACATAATGGTAATTTACCTGTAAAACAATGTCATGACTGTTGCATTATGGGACTGATATTTTGCAAAGATGACTGACTGCAGTGTTTAGACAAAAAGTTAAGAAAAGTGTATTTCATCTGAACATAACTTATGTTCTGCTCTGATTTGCACCATGTTTGCATCATAATATTCCTATTTTCAGTGGGTTCTATAACAAATTAAATTGTTTGTTTGGTTTAATTTGGCCTTAATTACAATAATGTCTTTTGTTTAATTCCGTGATTCAGTCTTGTTCTTCTGGTTATGGACTCAATTACTTTTTCGACTTTTTGAAAATAAGTTGCATCTTATATCCTGTCAAGTAATTTGGGTTCATTTGTATATCTGATACAAGTATGTTGATTGGGCTTCAATATGTATGTCTGGCTATTTGACAGGGTGAAATTTTCTTGTTTTAAAGTTGATGGAGGGACCTTTTAGGGTATCCTGGCTACAGTTTAGCAAGTTTTAAGTTAGTACATTCCAAAGCAAAATCCTTTTTTCTCAATTTGGCTACACCACCAAAAACACCCTTATACCTCATTTAATCCCCTGCAATTAAGGTTACTACATTGAAAATACTTGTGCTCATGGGTATGACCTGTTTTTGTCTTGTTATGTAATATCTTGGCACAAGAGCATGCTTCTACTATGTCAAAGTGCAGGATTATTATAGAGGTCCAGCCAATAGGAGCAGGAAAGTTTTGAATTATAATTTTACCACAATAAATAACCATGAGTTACAATGTCATACATGTATATGATTCAAATCTACAGATATTAATTATTTTTATGGAGACACCCTTCCGTGGCCAATTAGTAACTTTACTTTACAGCTCAGTTTATCACATTATGAAATGCAAAATTTCATTGTGAGATATTATTTTTTCATAATACACTTGTTTTATCACAAAACCAGAGGCCAATGGGCCTAATGCTCTGCTTTCACGGTGGATATATTGAAATCTTCATTTCAAAGTTTCGAGTTCTCAAGTGGCTTATGAACATATAAAGGCTATGGACATTTAGTGTATAAAATGTCCACCAGATGGCACTTCGCTCCACATATATATATAATCATAGCTTATTTGTGTAATTCCTGTGATGGATATTGTTGCATGTGCCAAGACAACAATCTGTGAGTCCTTACCTTTGTTCTTGGTGACCTTGGGGACAGAAGATCAAGGTCACCCACATTATGTAATACAAGAATCCCATAGGCCTGGTGCTGTGCTGACATTGCCATTGAAGTCCAAGCTACACCCTGCCATTACAAAATCACCTCTTTCAACTTTACAGGTATGGTGATCTCACACAAATACATCAAGGTCACTGATGTTATATAAAATTCTAGCTTTGGACATTGTATATACATGTACTATAAATTTGGCAAGTCTAATCCAATTACTTTTTAAGATATGGAATTTCATATCTTAAAACACATTTTAGCTCATAATTTCCATCAAATTATAGGCGGCGCTACTAGTATCATTAGTAACTTAGGCTTTGACCTCCCCCACAATCCCACCAAATTTGGTTAAGATCTGCAAAAAATTAAAGATGCTAGAGTGTTCACAAGACTTTAACATTTTGACCCCTATATTACATAATAATGGAGGTGGCACCACCAATATTAAAAGGGGCCTA
Source organism: Hermodice carunculata (assembly GCA_964020975.1). NCBI lineage: Eukaryota > Metazoa > Annelida > Polychaeta > Eunicida > Amphinomidae > Hermodice > Hermodice carunculata. Next base: position 95,937,797 of record OZ026623.1, on the reverse strand, counting down.
GATTTTCATACACCCTACAGGTCCTGAAAGTTATATTGGGCTAACTTGAAAACTGTGAATGGTATAGCACTAATGAGCAAAAGTTTATGGATGGATGGACATACAGACAGACATGACAGGTCGCATAAACTCTTTGACCTTTGGTCAGCAGAGCTAAAAAGGCAGTATCTATTGTCAAATGTGTGATGTTACAATCCATAAATATCATTTGAGATCCTGAGAAAGCTGCTTATTTTCAAAAGTGAAACACATTTCATACGTATACTACATACAGTTATTAAATCATAAAATAAAAGGTTCAAGCTTTTAAACTTTAAATTTTCAAGTTGCTTGCCTCAGACAGTTATCATCCTGCTGTCAGTCACATCTTAGTCAGTATGATGTTCACACTTTGTTTGCTTTTTCATGAATGACATACCCTGGTAGTCAGCTGATATGGCAATCAAATATTATTGCTGGTAGGAAGGACAGTTTTACGAGATTTTCATAAAATCTACAAGACACGTTAAAGTTGATCAAAACACATATTTCACGACAAAAGACTGAATTTCTGGCAACTGCATTCCACAACTGTCTTCAAAATCTACAAAAATATCAAATTTGATTGAAACACACATCCTACGTCAAAGGCATGAATTTCTCGCAACTGCATTTCACAGCTATCGTCATTTTTAATGAGATGGAACTGGTAATACATGGATTTATATGTCCATTTGGTTGGGCACAGATAAAACAATGTACTAGTATCCTTCCCCCCCCCCCCCCCCCCCCCCCAAACACAGAGGAGTTGTGTGAGAAATGCCCATGCGACATGATTACTGTAGCACCAATACAGATATAGAGCTAGGTCAGGTGTACAACAGGCAGCATACAGAGGCACAAAACAGACAGGGAAGACAGAGTACATACACAGCAAACATAAACAGTAACACCTGACAACATGTACTACTACTCATAATCAAATAAATACAAGGTGTGTTGGCAAGTCATTCATATGCTTATGCAACTTTCTTTTTTTTTACATACAAGTATATTACTGAGGCAATGTATATTACTACCCTCTAACCTTTCTTGGTCTTAATATCATGTAATAAATAGGCTGTATGCTGCATTAATAACAGTACACAGTTACTCCTTTTATTTTATTTTATTTATTTTTTTTTAACTTAAAAGAGATATTCAGGACACCTGATGGCAGCACCAGAGGGTGTTCATTTGCATAAAATGCTAACTGGCATAATAAAAGCTTCAATGGGACACACACACAAGAAAATAGGAACTGAGGGCAAAAAAACACCTGATAAGTTTGTCTGGCTTTGACAATTGTGTGTCTCTTCAGGAACTGAATTATAATAGCTAACACACACCCATACATATGTGCAAAACACCAAATCATACGCAAATAACACCTTCAAGTGCTGCCCTCTGTGGTCCTAAAAGGGTCTGTTACTGTACTTGAAGGCTTCAACTTATTTTGCTTTTCATGTTTACAGATATAAATATCTTCAACAGCATTACACAATTATATCTTTAAAAAACTTACAAATGAATGAATGAAGAATAAGAATGAAAGTTCAACAAGTTTTCCAAATTTCTTCAGCAACTTTTTTCTTTGCTTCTTTTTTCCTTTGAAGTTTGTTTGGGTAATCAATCTGAGCAACAGGTTTAACACTGTAACCATGACGAAGCAGACTGGTAGATTTGAAGTCTGCTTTATTGGTAACCATGGCAATGGCATAATAACATACCTGGTCTTCTACTTTCCCTGTCAGGTGTGTGTCCCTTGCGCTGGCTCAGTCGTCGTGGTAACAGAGGCATCCTTTGTGGAGGTGGGCCAGACCTGACACAAATGCAGGATAAGATTTATGTACCTCCTTAACTTAAAACCTCTGTTGCCTGACAAACTTGAAAATACTGGGTCACTTTTCCATGAAGTCAACACAATGGCAGAACTATGCCTTCAGTATGGTAAATCACAACAAATAAAAACAAGAGGCCTGTGTGAACAGGCCATGCTCAGCTGACTTAGAAATTGATGACACTACATGTAGTGGCAATGTGGTATTGAGAAGAAGTTCAAGGTCATCCACAGTGGAGCCAGTTATGTCAATTAACTGTCCTTCAGCATCTGAGTGTGAATGTTAATACCACGCAGAGTCAGCATGTTGGTATGTTATTGAACCTTTGACTTTGCCCTTCTCTGACATTGATGACTTCGCACTAATTGGTAAAGTCAAACAGCTGAGACTACGACTACTCAGCACACAGGCAGTGCGGTGACATGGGTAATCGCCTCAACTGATCACTGGCTGTGGCCTTGCTTTTGTAAGTAACATAGGAAGCTTACGCCAGGCCAGAACTGAACGAGACAATAGGAGAGGTCAGAATTGTCAACATTGTGTGTATTTGGTGAAATAGCTAACCCAATACACAAAAATGCTGGATGACGAGTTGCGTATTCCCATTGAATTACATGTTTACAATGGTAAGTAATGGGAATACACAGCTCGAGCCCTTATGCAGTGCAAGAACCTCTACTGGAACCCACATGAACCTTCTGATGCTGATGTTGTCTATTACCTTTGTGCGGTGACATGAATCTGTCAATGGCCTAGGCCTACAGTTTTCACTGGGAGCAGAAGGCCTGTCTTTGCCTCTTGTAATATTCAATTAATTGTGCATGGAGGGTGGGTCAAATGTTGGGCCAACATTCACATTATGGATAATTATCTATGGATAATTGATTGAACAGTTCAAGCCTGCGACATTGACGCTCCAAAAAGTTGTCTTATATTTAACAAGACAACACTTTGGTCCAGAAAGTGTTGGTTACATGAAAATAGAGCATAAGGAGATTGAAGGGAAAACGACGCAAATATGATACAAGTAATTTGAGGTTTCACATACATGTACTTTCTTGTACCAGGCATGTGAGAGGCAAATTGTCATTTCTGCTTTAAGTCACGTGAAGGATTTTGCAAAATTGGTAAAATTTTGAAATGGGTGCTTCAAATAGGTGTATTTTGGTGGATTGCACTATGTATAAATGTTTACAACAGTACAAACTTGTATATCTATTTTGAGGACAGATAGATAATAGATATACTTTTAATTTCAAGATGTTATTTTCTGAATTCAGTGGATCCGCTTAAGTCTCGCATGCCTGTTGTACACAATTATTTATCGACAATAGGTCACCTTTCTTGTATACAATTCACTGAGAATATGTCCTTTCAATTGTTCTGGCATTAATTTGAATGACAAAGTCAAGAACTTGTAAATCACCTTTTTTATTTGTTCAAACTTTTCTAAATAGTTTCACTTGCAAGGGAATCAATCGGATACAATGAATATACTTGTTAAAGAAAAACTTATGTTATTATGATGAATGGTTCTGTTCTCGCTATACCTTTTTTTGTTGTTGATTACCTGTGTACAAGATGTTCTTTTCTTGACTTGATTTTCTTAGAAGTAACAGAACATCTTTAACATTTTAGTTTTTTTTAATGCTTGTCGTCTCTATTATTAGTTTTTCTCAACTTGATTTGGTTACAAGTAACAAAAACGTCTTTGATATAAAAGTTGTGTTCTAAAATGCACTAAGAGAACATCTTTAACACTAATTTAGGGCTTGTCCTGTATTACTAGTTTTTCTCAACTTGATTTGCTTAACACTAAGGCTTAACATGAAGCATGAATGTTAAAGTGGTGTTCTAAAATGTACTAACAGAACATCTTTATTATTTTTTTTTAATGCTTGTCCTCTTCTATATCTAGAATTTCTCCACTTGATTTGCTTAAAACTAAGTCCAATGTCTTTAACATTAAAGTAGTGATTGAAAATGTGAAAAATAAAAAATCTAAACAACCACTAACATAAACTAATATTTTAACATGCTGTCAAGTTTAGATGATACACAGTTCTTAAACAAGGTAATGAACAGGTTGATTTTTTTCACGAAGTTGATGCCACCCACAGGGGCTCGTGACGTTAAATAGATTATGCATGGAGGGCTGGACAACTGTTGGTGTCCAACTGTTGGCGTTCACAGACAGGAAGGAAATGACGCAGATATTGAGGCAGTTGCCTAACTTAAGGTTTGCTATTTGTCCGCTTTCTATCATAAAAACATTCTGCAACTCTCTCCACTAACCTTGAACTATATTTTACAGGTGAAGCGGTTTGTTGACTAGAGTCTGTGTATTTTTACTGCTACATGCAAATATCACCAAAGTTGAAAATGTGACAAATTGGGCAAAAGGTGCGACATTTAAGTGCCAATTTCAAACCCCAGTAGTCGCATAATATAGAATTTTCTTCTGCATCCATGAAACTGTAATATCCTATGATTGTTCCCTGTCCATTTACTGTTGTCTGAACAAGTTAACGTGTGTTGTTATGTCCCTCAATCAACAATCCAGACCAAAATTCTGTTTCAAATTGTCACTAGTGTCCACCCAAACAACTGCAATGGGACTGTAATGGCTGGCCCACACCATTTCCAAGGAGTTTTCTGATTGACACAAGAGGTGCGATACTTTGGTTTCTGTAAGCTGAAGAGTGCTAAACATGCACATGTTGCAGCCTATCAGAGAGCAGTTTGGAATTGGGTTGGGCCGGGCCGGGCCATTACAATGGCCTGCCAAGTTATTTGGGTGGATAAAAGTGACAATGTGAAACAGATTTTTGGTCTCGATTGTTGATTGGGGGGACATGAAAAGACAAGCTAACTTGTTCAGACAACAGTAAATGGACTATGGAATAATCATAGGATGTTATTGTCTCAAGGACCCAGAAGAAAAGTCTATTATAGGAGTACATGTACTGGAGTTTGAAATTCCTGCTCAAATGTCTGACTTTTTGCTTATTTGACAGATTTTGGACTTTGGTGACAATTATCATCATGTAGTGGTAAAAATACACAGACTACAGTGCAGAAACCATTGGGTTTACAGTGGTCCCCCTCTTATAAGGCCCCTCTCACCAGAGGCCACCCCTCTTATAAGGCCACCATTCTCAAGCAGAAAGTGTGGCATTTCCATTATATTGTCCCCCTCTAGAGAGGCCACCCCTCTTATAAGGCCACTTTTGGGCTGCATTTGGGGTGGACTTATAAGAGGGGGACCACTGTAACTGTAAAATTTAGCTGAAAATCAGTAGAAAAGAGTTGCAATTTGTTTTCAGGACAGAAAATCGAGAAATAGAGGCAAATGTCCAGTTAGGTCACTGCCTCGATATGAGCTTCGTTTTTTCCCTGTCTGTGAAGGCCAACAGTTGACTGGCCCTCTTTAAATAATTTAGTCACAAGCCTCTGCAATCCCACAAGGTATCCTTGTGCTGTCATTCTGTCCATTTTTGTTGACTACAACTAAAATGATTGATATCATATTTTTGAGTCAATACTGATATGTTGTAAAAAATGTCAGTTTGTTTTTTAGTATCATCTTGTACTGTTATTCATTACAGCATTGTCCATGTGTACATACATAAGCATGCTCCATCTACAACCCAACAGGCCCTGGGAGCTGATACATAGCGTAGAACTTTGCCAAAATGTCCAGCTGTCGAGCAAAGATCAAAATCGAGCTAGGGGCATAGTAGTGGTGAGAATAATTAAGAAGTACAAAACTTAAAATGTGACTAAGTAGTTATCGTGTTGTACAAAATAACAATAAAATCACTGATATTATGACTATCCAGTCATGAAGTTATACAAAATACTAAAAATCACTGGACCATGACCATTTGAACAAACTTGGTACAGACCCACCCAAGACACATCCCCACCAAGTTTCAAGTGAATTTGACGGACGGTTTTGGAGAAGAAGTCAAAAACATGAATTACCACAGCAACCCCCATTCACTTACTATACATAGTAATCAATACAAATGTATGCATTGGCCGCTAAGTACCCGAATTGAAAAAATCGTTAAAAATCAGGGATCCACAGCGACGCCACCTAGGGAACAAACTTGTGTGACCCTTCTAGAAGGAACATTTACACCATGTTTCAGCATAATCTGAGTGACGGTTTTGGAGAAGAAGTCGAAAATGGCAAAAACACAAAAAATTCATGAAAAAATAGAAAAAAATTGCAGCGCCACCTGTTGAACAATTTAAGGTCTAGGGGTCTCGAGAAGTGTCCCTATGCAATTTTAAAGCAATTCGCAAAGTGGTTTCTGAGAAGAAGATTTTTTAAGATTTTCCCCCAAAATGAACAAAAAAATTCATGAATAAGAGGATCATGATCATCCTGTGCTCTGCTGACTGGGATCTGCTTTTACAGTATTGGAACACATGGACTGCAGTCTAGATTTGTACAGCTATATACATGTGTGTAGAGTGGTAGCAAAGTTTGTCCTAAAAATAAATTTTGCTGAAGGACGGACAGACTGACAATGGACGCAAACGGATTCTATAAGCTCTGCTCATGGTAGTACATGTATTATCAATTGACATACCTTGCTGTTTCAATGGCTACCAGTGTACAGTGGCAGCACTCACTTACAGTCACAACGTCTGATATCGCATAACTTTGTCAAAAATTAACATATCCACATTATTTTCACAAACTTTCATTGTCTAATGTCCAACTATATTTTTGATAAAATTTTAAGCAATTTTTTCATGCTGTTCTGGAGAAGAAGTCGAAAATAGCCTTAACACGCAAATATTCATAAAAAAATAGGGAAAAAATCGCAGTGCCACCTGGTGGCCAAAATGTGAACTAATTGACTCCAGGTGACCCTATGTGCAATATTAAAGCAATTGGCCTGGTAGTTCTTGAGATGAAGAATTTTTTTTTTTTTTCAAAAAATAAATTAAACAAGAGGGCTGTGTGAACAGCCCGTGCCTCAGCTGATCTTGACATTCATCACAATTGCAGCTCTATGAACTTGGGAAAGGATCAAGGACACCATGTTCTGAGTAAGTCTGAACTTTATAGAAGAACACTTACATGTGCAACATCAAAGTTCAAGTAGTTCTCAAGTTATAATGAAGAGTAAAATTCATGTATGTTGCACTGTGACCCCACAAACGAGGTCAAGGTCATTCATGTACTGTCTCAGCATGACCTTCATACAGAATAATCAACATGTGTAGCTAACTCAAAACAGATCTCAAGTTATCAAGTAAACAGTAAATTTCGTGTCAGTTGTCCTGTGAATTAGCATTAGAATGCCCATTGACTTACAAGATCTTTTCAGATTTGTCCAAAAAAAAAAGAACAAAAGAATTCATTAAAAATAAAAAAATCACTGGAGCATGAACATTTGAACAAATTGGTAGAAACCCACCCAACGTACATTGCCACCAAGTTTGAAGTTAATCTGGATGACGGTTTTGGAGAAGAAGTCCAAAATGTGAATTAGCATTAGAATGCCCATTGACTTCCATAGTAATCAATAGGAAAGCTGCGTTGACCGACAAGTACCAGAATTGAAAAAATCCTTAAAAATCAGGAATCTGCAGCATTCCCACATAGTGTACAACTTTGTTTGACCCTTCTACAAGGAACACATCCACCATGTTTCAGCTTAATCTGAGTGACGGTTCTGGAGAAGTCGAAAATAGCTACAACACACAAAAATTCATAAAAAATTAGAAAAAAATTGCAGCGCCACCTGGTGAACAAATTAAGAACTAGGAGTCCTAGGGAGTGTTCCTGTGTGATATCAAAGCAATTGGGTGAGCGGTTTCGGAGAAGATTTTTTAAGATTTACCCAAAAAAGAACAAAAAAATTCATTTAAAATCCAAAAATCACAGGACCATGACCATTTGAATTAACTTGGTAGAGACCCACCCAAGGCACATCTCCACCAAGTTTGAAGTGAATCTGGCTGACGGTTTTTGAGTGGAAGTCGAAAAGATGAATTGTGGACGACGGACAGACGGACGACGGACAGGCGGATGACGGACAACAGACCCTCAAAAAACCTCAGCTGACTGACAAGTCAGCCGAAGTAAAAATTCATTAAAAATAGAAAAATTATTGCATCATCATCTCCTTTGCAAACTTGGTAGAGGTTCACCTGGGCAACATCCATGTGCAAAATTAAAACATTCCATACAGCGGTTTTTGAGAACAAGTCAAAAGGGTAAATACAATAGTGTAATATATGCAATGTATTGCCACATATATAATATACAGCTGCAGCACTTCCTTACAGTTGCGAAGTTTGATATCCCATAACTTTGCCTAAAATTAACATATCCATATTATTTTCGCAAACTTTCATTGTCTAATGTCCAACTATACTCTGATAAAATTTTAAGCAATTCTGTTCAGCCTTTCTGGAGAAGAAGTCGAAAATAGCCTTAACAGGCAATAATTCATAAAAAAAATAGGAAAAAAATCACAGTAACACCTGGTGGCCAAAATAAGAACTAGTTGACCCCAGATGACCCTACGTGCAATATCAAAGCAATTGGCTTCGTAGTTCTTAGGATGAAGAAATTTTAATTTTTTTCAAAAAATAAATTAAAAAATTCATAAAAAATAGAAAAATTATTGTATCATCATCTCTTTCGCAAACTTGGTAGAGGGCCACCTGGGGATTATCCATGTGCAAAATCAAAACATTCTATGTAGCGGTTTTTGAGAAGAAGTCGAAAATATAAAAAGTCTAACAACAGATGAACGGACGACAGATGCAAACGGATTCTATAAGCTCTGCTGACTAACAAGTCAGCAGAGCTAAAAATTAAAAAAATCACTGGCCCATGACCATTTGAACAAACTTGGCAGAGACCCACCCAAGGTACATCCCCACCAAGTTTCAAGTGAATCTGACTGATGGTTTTGGAGAAGAAGTCGAATACATGAATTACCACAGCAGTCCACATTCACTTACACAGTAATCAACAGGAATGTATGCATTGGCTGATAAGTACCCGAATTGAAAAAATCGTTAAAAATCAGGGATCCACAGCAACGCCACCTAGGGAACAAACTTGTGTGACCCGTCAACCAGGAATATTTACACCAAGTTTCAGCATAATCTGAGAGATGCTTTTGGAGAAGAAGTTGAAAATGGCAAAAACACACAAAAATTCATAAAAAAATAGAAAAAAATCGCAGCGCCACCTGTTGAACAATTTAAGGTCAAGGGGTCCCCAGAAGTATCCCTATGCAATTTCGAAGCAATTGGCCTTGTGGTTTCGGAGAAGATTTTTAAAGATTTCCCCCAAAAATGAACAAAAAAATTCATAAAAAATCCAAAAATCACTATACCCTGACCATTTGAACAAACTTGGTAGAGACCCACCCGAGGCACATCCCCACCAAGTTTGAAGTGAATCTGGCTTGTGGTTTTAGAGAAGAAGTCGAAAATGTGAATTGTGGACGACGGACAACGGACAACGGACGACGGATGCCTAACCATCACATAAGGCCAGCGCCATACAGCTCGGGTCCCCTAAAGTTCAATAAGGCCAGGAATCTAACTTAAGGTGCCAGGATGGTTTCAGGCGCGTTGCAGACTCTGCCAACTTTAACCCCGTCCAGTTCATATAAATTGAGCATTTCATCCATAAAACTATATATTTTTATAATCGTATGGATGTCTAGATTTGTAAAAACAGAACATTGAATCAATTTAGAGATTTTTTGAGATGTTTTACGCTGTTTTGTGAGCAGGTATAGATTCACAAGTTTATTTCAGCTCGTTCTAACAATATTCAATTTTAAGATCTGCAAACTATCTGAAACGATAATTTAGGCCACTCCCCAGGAACTGAATTTTTGTCTAGAGGTACAATTGATTTTATACAATTTTGTAGAATTTTGAAATTGGTACCATGATGTTATACAGTTTCTTCACTTTTTGAGCTCCAAGAGTTACAGAAGGAAGAGTTGAAAGGCCAAATAAAAAACAAAGTTCCTAAGTTAGACATCTATCTCGCTTCACCCGTTTAGTTTGAGAGGATATATCTATCCATGTTTGATTGACGTCATTTAAAAATTTTATTGATCTTGTGAAAATGGACTTCCGAGAAAATCACTTTCAAAGGTCATGGCTCTGATTTTTACAAAGAACAGACTGTCGTGTGAAAGTAACCCATTACTTCCGATCAAACTTTTCAGTACGATTGGACTAAATTAGAATCTTCAACTTTGATGTATTCTTGCAAAGATACACTGTTGTTTTGTAGTATAAAAATAAAGTTTTTTTATCTCAAATTTTGTAAAGCCAGACACAATGTTGGTTTTAGCGCTGCGGTTTCACATGCCGCTTCCAAGGATCAAAGGGAGGACATAAAGCGATTACAAGGTCACTCACCATGGCCCTGACAACACACTGTTTCAAAATGGCAGCTGGCAATTGGGTCCATGTGTGGTTTGACAGTTTGTTTTGCAATATTTACCTGGGAGGGAGGCTTTAAAATCTGAGATCGTTCGACCTGCGCCAGGCTGTATACTGTCAGCGTGCACCACAAGGCAATTGTTTAACTGGAACAGGCTGATTTTCCAACAGAAAATCAAATGTCTCCCCACGCGCCCTTACTATTATCACCCTTATTTTTATAAATAGGCAAACCGATTCCAATGATCTACAGGTACGCTCTTTATTGACATTTCAAAACAAAGATTTTTGACGAAATGCCCACGTGACCTTGAAAAATAGGTCAAAGTCACACATTTGCAATTACAAGCAAGGTCTTAAAAACATCTTACATAGAAACATAACCACACAAAATGTCAACCTCTTTAAGACAAATCTCTTTCGAGTGCATCTGCAATGATTTTTAATAAGTGGCCATGTGACCTTGAAATAGGCCAAGGTCACTCATCTACAAACCCAATTTAGTTGGTATTATGGTACATAAACATGCAAAATTCCAACCTCCTAAGTCAAATCCTTGCAGAGTTGTTGCATGCGTGTCAATTTAAGATGACATGCCCATGTGACCATGAAATATATGTCAAGGTCACTCATCTGCAATCCCAAGCAAGATCATATATAGGAACATCTTCACATAAAATTTCAACTTTGCAAGTCAAATCTTCCTTCAGTTATCACGTCCACATTGATTTTAGACAAAATGCCCATGTAACCTTGAAAAGTAGGTCAAGGTCATACATTTGCAGTTACAAGCAAGGTCTTACAAAAGTTTTACATAGAAACATTATCACACAAAATGTCAACCTCTTTAAGTCAAATATTTCACGAGTGCATCGGCAATGATTTTTAAAAAGTGGCCACGTGACCTTGAAAATAGGTCAAGGTCACCCACCTACAATCCCAACCTAATTCATACTATGGTACATAATCATGCAAAATTCAACCTCTTAAGTCAAATCCTTGCGCAGTTATTGCATCCAAGTCAATTTTACACGGCATGCCCATGTGACCTTGAAAAATAGGTCAAGGTCACCCATCTACAATCCCAAGCAAGGTTTTATATAGAAATATCTTCATAAAAAATTTCCACTTCCCAAGTCAAATCTTTCTTGAGTTAGCGCGTCCGCTACGCAGACAACAATGTGTTGGAGGAGGAGGAGGAGGAGGAGGAGGAGGAGGAGGAGGAGGAGGAGGAGGAGGAGGAGGAGGAGGAGGAGGAGGAGGAGGAGGAGGAGGAGAAGGAGAAGAAGGAGAAGAAGAAGAAGAAGAAGAAGGAGAAGAAGCAGACACAAAAACAATATGTCCCCCTAGTTACACGGTGAGACATAATTATTTGCGCAACAAGCAACATGTAGGATTGAACGTGTGAGGACTTTTTTTGTATCCAGTTTCCCTGCAAGTGACCATCAGAAAGTTTGTTACAAATTACAGGATTAATATTGCTCTGCAGTTTCCAGGTCAGTCTACCCAAAGGTTTGGCACCCTTGGAGATGTAAAATGTCTAGCCTTTACTTCTTTAGTGCGGTTACAGTTTTTCGAAACAACATGGGCGGCAGAATACAAGAGTCTGCAGGATCACGGGCATGATTTACCTTAACATCCAGTTTTTTTTTCTGTCATGTGTCATGGATTTTACTTGTATCTGGTTCTGTGTTACAGACTTGTTCCATTTGAACTTTTTAATGAAACTAAATTTTAGTTCACCGTTCCAATACTAATGTGTCAAGTCGGCATATAGCGATCACCCAGAACGATAACAACACAGTTGTCATTGTGTTCACAGGGGCCTTGTTACTGTGTGGTGATGAATCTACGTATTTTTCTTTTTTGCTTTCCGTCACAACTTTTCACTCGTGACTTACTCAGCGATCACTATTTGTTCAATTTACGCCTTTCTGTGAAACTACAATGTAAAAGAAAATAGGTCCTAGATCCAGTTATTTGTATGTGAACACGCCATATTCATCCTCTGAATTGGGGACATGCTGGGAGCATATGGGATTAGACGCATTTGATTGGATGGTGAGTGTCATGTGACTTAATTTCCCTGGACTAAAACAGTGACAAATTTTACACGCATTTTTAGGGATATCCCAGGAATTCTTTATTTTTAAAGAGCTTGTTACATAAAGAGACAAACTCCTGAGCTTTCCAGCAGTATAAAATATCATGGAGGTCGAAGAGAAACATTGAGGCCGCAAATGGACAGTTACCTACGTTTTGTGTAAATTTCGGACTAAATCATTCAAATTGCAAACAAAAACGGGGGGTTGTTAGATTTTTATCCCTGTTAGAGGGAAATAATCCTTTTAAACACAAAATGGAAATAACCAGTCGCCAGTATTGAAGTTTCCCTACAATAAAATGTACACACTTGCAGATAAATAGACAATACGGGCGAACAGTGAGCCAATGAATGTTGGCTTGCAGTGCGATCGAACACACTCGCAAACGATGGCAACTGATGTTTAGAGCATGTTCAAATGTACTCCCTTACAACTAGCTAAGGGTGCTGCTGGTATTTATGAAATATCAAATCCACTGATTCATTTCAAATTAAGTTGAAATATGTTCCTCAGGCTTCAAAGCTGAATATAGTTTGTGCGAGTATGGGCGATGTTAAAAGCCCAAAGTGGCCGGACCGCGTAATACACATGCACGGGTTTATTGTCCCCCTGCTGTCTGCCTATCACTCAGCTAGATCGCTATCAAATAATCCCATAGCCGCAAAGATGATCAACCTGGCAAAAAAGTCAGAGTGGACTGACTCTCCTTTCACGTAGCCTCCTTGGTTAGCCAAAAATGGCTGCAATCACATATATGCCCCAGTGAACATTATCAAATAGATGGCTCACAATCGCTTGGAAAACATTAAATTCATTAGCAAACACGGTAATAAGGTTCATCGTTTAGTGACGCAAGGTGTTTAATCCTGTTAAGTTTTGACAAGCTTTGAAGTCGGAACGATGGAGCCTTGTCAAGTTGACTAGCTGCTGTGACGCAGTTCACACTCCATTCAGATAAATGACATCGTGCAAAAATACCTCTAGATCACCAATAATGTCATATGTCACTGTAACAGCAAAAAGAAAATTGTTTAAGCGGCACTAGTTCCTGTAGTGTGTGTCTCTTCGACTGATATGCGCATCGAATCAAGCGTGCCGCCATTTTTTCCCCTGCAGTCACGTGACTTTGTTGTTGTCAGGGGCCGGTCAGCACGGCTGATGGCTGTTCAAACATAGTGGACCATTACCATACCAAAGTAAACAGAAGATACACGTGCAGTGGTCCTCTGAAACTTGTCATAGTTTTTAATCGATTTTCTCATATAAATATTGATTTTTTTTTCCAAACAATGTTTGGTGACCACATACTTAAGATGTGTATCTTTCAAATAGAGAACGAAAGTCATTTTGTGATTTTTTTCGGCACAGCCGTCATAGACCAAATCATCCTGGCACCTTAATTCGAGTTTCAGATAATCCACAGAAAAGTTGATACAGCGCTAAGCTGGAGTGTGAGTCAACTACATTCCTTGGTGCACTAGATGGCACAATATGCCCAAAGCGCACGAGACAATCGTCAATGTCAGCAATTTTTTCTTTTCTCCGGAAATATATGTACACTGATATTTGAACCAAAGTTTTTTGTTTGTTTTTTTTTTAAATGAGGAATTTGAAGCTGCAGTAGTCTTACTTACACATATGAACACACAACTTGAGTGATGATTTGTGCTACAAGACTTAACTCTTTCAGTGCCACATTTTGGACTGAGTCAACAGCTTTCCTTGCCATGCTTTTGGCGCAATGTGCCCAAAGCATGGCAAGTAAAGCTGTTGACCTCTGCTATTATATTCTGTGTAGCCTTAGGCTTGCTGGTACCTCAATGAAAGGTCTTTTTACAAAGATCATGAATCTAACACCCTTATCATAATTCAGAGCAGTTTGTTTTAAGTAGTTCAACTCAAGTTGCAGTTGGCACTAAAACATTGTTCTATTTATATCTCTGCTAGTGTGCGGCTGGTCATAAATTTGTTTGCTGAGGGTGTACTTATAACTATAATTATTTTGATGTGCTACAAGCTCATGACATGCCTGGTAAAGCTTTCATTCACTCGATTAACATTATGTGTGTAGTTCTGTTGTGTGTATATATGTCTATTGGTAAATAATGGTATGGTCCAGTTTAGGCCATTTACAATTTTTTTTTCCCTTGGGATCATGCTGTGTGCTCTCTTATTTTTTGTGTTATCTCTGTATTTTTGTGTCACTCGTTTTGTTACCATGGGTTAACGTCTGAACCCTTCCATACACATATCACCCATAAACTTCATCATACATCCACCTACCAACCTCTTATGCACATTAAATTAACCCCTGTCTACTGCCACCCTCCTCTGGCCTTTCAGCATTCATTCTACATTCACAGCAGCCCATTATTAACCCTTTCCCCCTTAAACTGGCCAAAACCAGCTGGTGGTCAAATGTCGTCTGCTTCAGCGTTTTCAACTGATTTCAACAGCAATGAAAAACAATTTGACTGAGAATTGATAATGAGACTTGTCAAGACAACATGACCCAGGTCAACAGCTTTCCTCAGCATGGGTTGGGCACTAAGTGCCCAACCCATGCCGCGGAAAGCTGTTAACTCAGTCTTAATTCAAGGGGGAAAGGGTTAATACAGTTTCTTTCTTCCCTCCTGTCATTCCTTATGGGGATTAGCATCGATCAGTATAGAGTGGTAATGGGACTTTTCCACAATTATTGGTCAACCCCCTGTAAATATCTGTCCCAACTACACTACCAAACCCGAAGTAATCCTTTCTTTTTGCTTCTTGTCCTCAGTTACAATTAACGTGATTCTATTAAGTTTTTGCATGTCTTCAACACATACTTTCAGTCTCGCAATTTTTTTTTTCAGTCCTCCATTCATGTGCATCCAAATCCAGGACAAAACGACCCCTCTTTGAAAAATTACTTAAAACTTTGCCCTTTGAACGTCCGTAGTATTAAGAGCTTGGGTAAACTTGATGAACTTCATTTACTGGTGCAAACCAAAAACTTCGATGTAATTATTTTATCCAAAACTTGGCTTGACACTAATTTTCCTGATCAACTCCTCTTTATCGACAACTTTCAACCTCCTTTTAGAAGAGACCGTCCCACAGGACCAGGAAGAGGGGTCCTTACATATGTCTCTTCTTCGCTACCGTGTTGAAGGTGCACTGACTTAGACAATGTTAATTCAGAATGCATCAGGGTTGACATTACTACAAAACATGGAGATTTACTAATCGGAAATTATTATCGACCTCCTGGCCAGCCTGCTGTAATATGGGATGCCTTTCTTGGGTCTTCAAATACCTCAATTTCTATAGCGCTTGAAAGTAGCCCACATTATCTCCTTATACTGGCCATTTTAAAGACAGATGCTCAGACTGGAATTCACCATGTCAAGACAGTGACCTTGGTTTAGTGCTCTGCAACCTAGTTTCTCAACACAGCCTCTATCAGCTTATCCAGGAACCTACAAGAACCACTGAATATTCAGAAAACCTGCTAGATCTTTTAATATCTGACTCTCCTGGACTGATACCTGACAGTGGTGTTTTACTCCTCTTTCAAATTCTGATCATGCAATTGTGTTCTGCTCTCTCTCACTATCTCACTTTAAAGATCGTCCGTTCAAACGTCATGTTTGGAACTACATCAAAGCCAATTTCCCTGAACTTAATTCTACACTCTTGTCAGCTCCTTTGAATACAGCCCACCAAGTCTATGACAACCTTGACAATATCGTTTCTTACTGGTCAGACTTGCTTCTTTCCACTGCCAAGGAATTTTGACCCTTTAGAGAAGTTACTGTTAGATCCTCTGACAAGCCTTGGATCACCACCGAAATGAAAAAGCTTATACGTTTCCGAAATCGAGCATGGAAGCGTTTTAAGAATATAGCTGACATGTCACATCCTTATTCACTCAAGTTTTCCATGAAGGTTGAAAAGTTTTACCAGTTTTACATGAAGTGACGTAATCATGTACTCAACATAATTAAAAAATCGATGTGATCTTAATTTGCTAAATTTTGCTAAACTGGAAGATAACGAAATAAATCCAAAACAATAATGGAGCTTATCTAAGTCTGTCTTGGGATCTAAAATCCACCAGGATAGTCCTCCAATTATTGAAAACGCCCAAATCATATCTTGCAATGTAAAAAAATGTGACATTTTCAATACGTATTATCCAAGTCAATGCCTAAGTTCTGAATATTGACTCCCCTCCAATACCTGAATTAAGATACCATACTGAGCCTAGATAAACTGAAATTACATTTGATGAGGATGTTTTGAAAGTTTTATTGTCCCAAAGAGTTACTTTTGCAACCAGGCCTGACAATATTGGCAACATCCGTCTCAAGAATACTGCTCGCTCCATCTGTAATCCTCTGACAAAAATATTTTAACTTCCTCTTAATCAAGCTTACTTTCCCTCACCCTGGAAACATTCCAATGTTTGTCCTATCTTCAAAAACAGACAAATAAAAAAGTCACTATAGACCAATATCTTTACTCTGTAATGTTTATAAAGTCTTTGAACGGCTAATGTCCAATGTCCTCTATGGATATTTCACAGTAAACAATCCCCTAACATCTAAAAACTCAGGTTTCAAGGCAGGCAAGTCAACAATAAATCAACTTGTCGATCTACTTCATACTATCTACAATGGTCTAGAGCTATCAAAAGAAGCCTATGGCATCCTGGACTCCTCCTCAAACTTAGGCAGCTTGGCATATCTGATCATCTTGTTACCTATGTTGAAAGCTATCTTTCAAACCGACTCCAAACAGTCACTATTCATGGTCAATATTCTGTCTGGCTTCCTATCCAGGCTGGGGTGCCTCAGGGCTCTATCCTCGGGCCCCTCCTATTCTCGGTTTATGTAAATGACCTGGAGGACAATCTCCCATGTGAAGTGAGATTGCTGGATGATGATACTAGTGTAATCTAAATTGTCAATAACCCTGTTCAATCTTCATGCCACCTGAACACCAATCCGTCTCCAATACATCACTGGGGCAGGCTATGGCAAGTGTTATTCAATGCTATCAAATCACTATCTGTTATTTTTTCTGTGAAATGCATGAAACCTCATCACCAACCTGTTTTTTTAGGTGGGTCTCCGATTCCTGAGGCAGATAGTCATACACATCTTGGTATCACATAAAGTCGTGACTTATCTTGGCGTGCCTATGTCATGCAGATTACTAATAAATCTGGTCAAAGAATTTCCTTACTTTGGAGATTCAAGTATAAACTATCACACAAAACCTTAGTCAAACTGTACTGTTCTATGATCCATTCAATTCTTGAGTACGGTTGTGTATTGTTCGGCGACTGTGGTAAGGTGCTGTCTGATTGGTTGGAGTCAATCCAGTATGATGCCGCCAAAATTTGCACTGGTGCATTGAAACAATCATACATCACATGTTAATTTACTTCGTGAGCTCGGGTTGTCAACTCTTGTAGAGAGACGTAAATACTTCAAGCTTGTCCTCTTTTACAAAATGTACCACAATCTGACTCCATATCTCTCTAATCTAGTACCCCCTGCTCCTGTTGGTTGTGCTCTCTGACATTCAATGTCAGTACGCACTATTAGGTGTAGAACATCACGTCTATGTAACTCTTTTCTCCCAGACGCTATTAAACAGTGGAATAACCTCCCTTCTGACATTAGAGATTCACTGTCCCTACAAATATTCAAGTCAAAACTTAAAACTACTCTCTTAGCCACAGACAATGTTCCTGAGTTCTACCTCCATGGTGACAGATTTGCCAATATTTGTCACACGTAATTATGCCTACGATTCCTCAGATTAAGCTTTGACCTCCACAAAGTTAACATCCTCCCTGACCCATCATGTGCATGTTCTTATCCCACTGAAGACTCTAAGCACTTTCTTCTCTTCTGTCCCAACTACATCGTTCAGAGAAAGTAATTACTTACTACTGTTATTCCTTTGATCGTTCCGGCGGTTAGCCCCTATCTTAAAATCCATATTGGTAGTGATAGGCTAGTTGAAATATTTCTGCGTGGCAGTAACGAGCTTTCTACCTGCCTAAATTTTCAGATTTGTGATGCACTTCAGCCGTACATCATTGAAACCAGGCGCTTTAATGACAAAATGTTTCGGTTACTGTTATGATCATTGGTTCTGACAATGAAATTTATTTGTATCACACATTTCTTTTTCTTTCTTCTTTTTTCCCTACATTGGCAAATATTGAACTCAACCTCCTAGTGGCTTACATTGTATCTTATATGAAACAAATTTTGATATTTGTACGGAGTTCTCTCTCATATTATACATTGGTAACAACTGTTTTGTTCTGTGTTTCTTGTACATACATACTGTGTGTCTCCATGTTCTGGAGAACCCATGTATTAGTCATCTTGATGTACTATGGGGCTATCCAGATTAAATAAATACGTTGAAACTAAACACTAAAAGAGTTGAAAGAAAAACCATAATTGTGGCCATTCAAGGCGGCTGGTTTCTCACCCAAAGTATAAATAACATGCTGGAAAATTGTTTAGCATAAAATATGAATGACACTTGTTTGGCCTTATTTTACATATTTGTCACTCACCCTGATGATGATACAGCATGCAGGTCTGGAGTACTGGAGCTGCCTGGACCAACCAAGTCCCCAAAGATCTTCTGCTGGAAGCTGCGTTTTGTGGCGTTACTGATCGGTGGCTTTTCTGGTGACTTTCGTTTTGATGATTTTACTTCTGTGAACAAAAAGGATTCAAAATGGTCATAAACATATCTACTGTGTACATGTACCTTTGACTTTTGTTAAAGATTCTGTGCTAAACCATGTTAATATTGCCATGGATTACATAAATACAGAGAATAATATACAGCTTTAATGGGACCCTCACCCAAGAGTGCTGTGACTGACTAGTTCTAATACTGAACAAAGTATTTAGTTTCTGTCACAATTTCCTGGTAATGATGGTGTTGTTTGTCATAGCCATATTCTTAAGATATGTCACAGTTTCACTTGTCCTGTCAGCCAAATTGTTGATGTGGAGATGTGGCAGGCCCAAGAATGCTGTGTACATCCCAAGGGCCCAAGACTGGTAGTAGACAGAACAGACAAACACACTTAGCTGTTTACACGGTATCTTTATCTCCCTTGTATATGACAATATATAGTCTCATACACATCAAAATGTAGTTGTGTCAGTTATTCAAAATCATGTTACCAGTCATTTTACCTACAAGTTTTTGCGTTGTTGCACTTACCCTTCAAAATTACCACTGTAAATGCACTCAAACTGAAATTTTAATTTCATAATTCTGGGCATGGTGTGTATCAAACCTATGTCAAAATACTGTTTGTCTTCTTTTTCACATTGTGTGCCATCAGCAAAATAAGTAAAAATATATATATACAGCCAAAATATGTGACTTTGCCATTTTCATTTGTCACCATTTTTAGTAACTTTTTTGCCTCTCCTATACTGTTAATGCGACCATGACAGAAGTTTGTCTGATGTGCATTGTATAAGCCCTTAACAAACTACAACAGTCAACCGTGACAAACTGCATACAACTTGTTGCACACACATGGGTACTATGACCTTGAAAATGAGGTCAAGGTCACCACACATAATCAAGTCTAGAAATTATGTCAAAGTACAACTGAGGTAAAGACGAGTTCGATGTGGTCTGTGAATCACAAGATACTGTAGTTCTAGAAATTTTTGTGCGTGCTTAATTTCTCGCAAACTCAATTTTTCTTAGATTACAGAATTTTTGCGCATTTTATTTTCATGCAATCCAATGCCATAAATATAGTGAAATACAATGCAACTTATTTTCGTGCTTTGAGCAGCGGCACGAAAAGCATGAAATCAAATCAAGCGCGAAAATTACTAGAACTACAGTATTTTGCCCGCCAGCATTCTGCTAGCCAAAAATAGTCCATTTAACCCCCTGAACTTTGTTTGCTGGGGATAGAAGAAATACATCACTTATGACAACTATATCATCACTTTGCACCTGCTTTTAAAGTGTACTCAAGCTGATGCCTTGATGTCAGTTATGCACCGGTCACATCCTGATATATGAAACACATACACAGCTATCATCTTTGTTTCTGACGAGTCACACATCATGAAACTTGTCAGACACTCCCGAACAATCGTGCACTCTGGCACATTCTAATTAGTTTATTTATATATATCACTTAATTAAAGCTTACATATGACCCGGTATATAGAACATTTAAGTACGTCATACACTAGTATTTGTACGTCACTGTTCGTTGTTTCTTGTTAAGATATAGCTGTAATGCTTTTCACCCAAAGTTAAGTCATCTGACAATTTTCATTTTCTAACCTTTTTCAGTTATGCACATGTAATTTTGATATCAATATAAGAGTGATCAGTATAATTAGTTTAAGACACAAATGAATATACTGAATCCACATATGGCACAGTCTATCAATGAGCATTAACGGTGAGCCAAATCAATACCAACACATGTGTGCCAATCTCAAAATAATATGCAAATTTGTGAACTGCTCTGACCCATTAACCCAAATAAGAAAATCCATAGCCTTCTGTCTGTCCCAGCCCTGCACATATAGTCAGCCGTGCAGTTCCTCCATCATCCACAAAGGGTCTACTTGATTGTTCTCAAAATCAATAGTTCTGGCTGTATCATTGTGTGTACATCCAGGCATCCAAGGAATGTCACAAATGCAGCTGGGCTGATGAGTCAAAAGGGGCCCTGACGGGTTATATCCAATTTCTTTTAATGCAATTCACACTGGTGACCTGTCTGGTGAATGAGGGGTTATTTCTGACTTCTCCTAATCCACATTAGCGATACATTTTCATTAATATTGACCTGAATCTAAAGGAAAAATTCTATCATGCTAGTTGAACCTTTTGCAGAAATTGACTTCATCACTGGGATGTTTCATTCCATCCAGCACAAGTCTCCTTGACACCAACGGGGTGTGTTATTCAATCCAGCAGGAGTCTCCCTAACATTGTAGGGGTGTTTTTTCAATCCAGAATGAGTCCCCCTAGCATCATAGGGGCGTGTTATTCAATCCAGCATGAGTCCCCTTAACATCGTAGGGGTGTGTTACTCCATCTAGCATGAGTTCCTGACATTACTAGAAAATTTTATTACATCCAGCAGGAGTCCTCTTGACATCACCAACAAAATGGACACACATTTTACTCTCTCCCCCCACCCCCCTTTAATTTGCTGGTGCTCAAATGTCATCTATATCTATGTTTTTGATTAACAATTTGAATGAGAATTTTCAATGAAACCTATTAAGATATCCTGCCCCCGATTAAAAGCTTTCCTATGCATGGGTTGGGCACTTAGCAGCCAAGGCTTGGGCAACTGTTCAAAGATGATTCTTCTCAACTAGTCTTTATTCTCTAAATCATAAGGTATCACATGAGCACAGTTCACCTTGGAGGCTTGCTCACTTATTTCTCCCTTCAAAGAAAGACAAAATATCCCGGCATATACATCTGATTCAGATAAGAATATGCCTCTCAGGCAACACACCAATACACCAACAAACAAAAAAAACCCCCTACCATATCCACTTGGCATGTCTGATATCAACCATGGCTACGTTTTCAAACCAGGAAACCAACCTACATAAGCCTGTAACATCTGGTGGCAATTATATTAACAAGAGGACTGCACCAGTCCTGTACTCAGCTGACTTTGGATGCACAGACTTAAGCTGGTCCCTTGACCTTTAAATGAGAAGTGACAGGACCCATATTGTTACCAAGTTATAAGCTAATATGTCAGTTTGATCCTTCAAGGTCATTCAAGCTCCAAATTAATTAAAAGGCAATCAGAGATCGCTGGATCCATGCCCCCAGCACCTCATTTACAACCTTGCTAATCACAGGTCTCATTTTGAAATGAGTGTAGTCAATAAAAACAGGCTATCAGCATGACCCAGATACTTGACCTACCAACCTATTTTCATGAATGACTCACTCTTGTGCCCAGATACATATGTGTGTTAAGTTTCATGATTCTAAGTCTAAGGACAACAGAATTACCACCCAAGCATGAAGTATAATATAGTTTTACATGAATATATCACCGTTACCCAGGTACTTCACCTAGTGACCTACTTTTTTCTTGACGGACCTTTAGGTCAACATGTGTGTGTGGGCAGTTTCATGTACCTAAGTGAAATAGTAATGGAATTATAGCCCTGACACAATTTTACAAAGATAGGTCGCTGTGACCCAGAAACTCAACCTAGTGACCTACTTTGGGTAGAATGACACACCCTCAAGTCCAGGTGTACCTGTGTGTAAACTTTCATTAATCTAAATTGAAGGACACAAGTGAAATAGCGCACGGACACAAATAGTAGAGACCAGATACTTGACCTAGTGGCCTACTTTTGTTTCGTGACACACCTTTAAGTCAAGATGTATGTGTGCGTCAAGTCTCATGAAACTAAGTTGAATAGTAAAGGAACAATAGCCCGGACACAATTTTACAAGGATATGTCACTGTGACCCAGATACTTGACCTAGTGACCTTCTTTTGATACATGACATACCCTTATAATATATATATATATATATATATATGCATCTGTGTGTAAAGTTTCATTAATCTAAGTTATATAGTAAAGGAATTATAGCCCAGCCACGATTTTACAAGAATATGTCAGTTCCCAGATACTTGACCTAGTGATCTACTTTTGGTACATGACACACCCTACTGTCCAGATGCACATGTATGTAAAATTTCATTTATCTGAGTTGAAGGACAAGTGAGTTATAGCCCCACACAAACAGAAGAGACCTGGATGCTTGAGCTAATTTTGTTTCATGACACACTTTTAGGTCTAGATATAAGTGTGTGTCAAGTTTCATGAAGTTAAATAGTAAAGGAATTATAGCCCAGACATGATTTTATTGACACACCCTTATGTCTAGATGCACCTGTGTGTAAAGTTTTATAAATCTAACTTGAAGGACAATATAATTACAGCCCAAACATGAAGTGTAATGTAGTTTTATATGATTGTATCACTGTGACCCAGACACTTAACCTAGTGACTTACTTCTGTTTCATGACACACCTTTAGGTCAACATATATGTCACTGTGACCCAGATACTTGGACTAGTACCCTTATATATAGATGCATC
Organism: Hermodice carunculata; assembly: GCA_964020975.1. Classification (NCBI taxonomy): domain Eukaryota; kingdom Metazoa; phylum Annelida; class Polychaeta; order Eunicida; family Amphinomidae; genus Hermodice; species Hermodice carunculata. The sequence continues at coordinate 95,914,206 of OZ026623.1, read as the reverse complement.
TGAATGTAAAGTTTCATTAATCTAAGTTACATAGTAAAGGAACTATAGCCCAGACACGATTTAACAAGAATATGTCACTGTGACCCAGATACTTGAGCTTGTGACCTAATTTTGGTATATAACACACCCTTATGTCCAGATGCGCCTGTGTATAAAGTTTCATTAATCTAAGTTGAAGGCCAATGAACTACAGCCTGGACATGAAAAGTGGACTTCTCTGGTATGTTACACTTATGTACTAACAATGATTGTGAAGTGAGTATTTAAGGTAATTGACTATAGTCATCTCTTCACCCAAGTGATGAAATAGGAGGAGCCAAAGATGAAAGATGGTTCCTGACTGAAGACAGACTAGAGAAAATCTTGGTGTGGGTTTAAGATAACTTTACGTATATCAACTATCGCCCTAGCACCACTTCTATGTTAGCCCTACTTAAATCTATAGATTAATATAATCTATTAGTGTCTTGGAATGAGTATTTTGTCAGTATTATTCCATATCTATGGAAACATTCCAATAGAGTTTCATGTAGCTTTTTGTTGTCATAGGTTTTGTGGCATAGGTTTTTCATCAATATTCCTATTCTCCTTACAAATTCACTTATTAAGGTATGTGTGTCAACACACGCTTTTCTGTTTTTCCTTCCTTCCTTCCTTCCTTTCTTTCTTTCTTTCTTCTTTACCAGCAAATTTGTACGACTCTTTTCTCGGACACTATTATTCATAGAAACTCCAAACTTGGCATGATTGTACCTCCATACAAGGAGTTTGACCGTTTTATATAGAAGAATGAAGATGTTTAAAATTATGCAAATTAAGGGCATTTGAAATTTAAAATCTTGGATATCTTCAAAAGTGTAATATATAGAGATGTCATTCCAACTTCTACGAGAGGGTTATTGACCAGTGCGCATCTATTGAATTTAAAAGAAAAGTTGTAGCAATTTAAATTATGCTAATTAGCAACATTGGAAATTTTAAAACTTGACTATCTTCAAAACTATTATAGATAGAGATGTCAATTCAACTTCTACAAGAGGGTTGTTGACCATTGTGCATTTAATGAATCTAAAACAAAAGTTGTAGCAATTTAAATTATGCTTATAAGCAGTATTCAAAATTTTAAATGTTGAATATCTTCAACACTATAATCGATAGAGATGTCATTTCAACTTCTACTAGGGGGTTGTTGACCATTGCGCACCTAATGAATTAAAAATAAAAGTTGTAGCAATTTAAATTATGCTAAATAGCACCATTAGAAATTTTAAATCTTGAATAACTTCAAAGCTATAATAGAAAGAGATGCCATTCCAACTTCTACTCCTGTGTTATGGAACTGTTGTACATTGCCATGCCAATATGCTTTGAAGACACACACACTGATTTGCTATGCAGCAAATCATCTTTCCTAGTTTGGGATATGTTTCTGCTAATGCGTAAAATATGTCCAATGACCACACTATAGGCTAAGTTCTCTGGAATGTTTCCAGTGATATCAGGATATGAAAATATGTCAAATTTATATTGTCTTGTTTGTCAGAAATCTTTGTCACATACTGTTTGTCCTTGTTTCAAGATCAAGGAAAGTTGCCTTATTGTCACTCTCATTTTCTTTATTCAAAATGAGTTCTTTGGGGTAAATTTCCTTCCAATGTTTCTTGATCTCCTCCTTGTTGTTAAGAGGACATAGATCATTGATGAATCTTCTAGTATGTGAATAGAATCTTCTTGCAGTGGTGTAGTTTTTTTTTTTTTTTTTTTGCCAATTCTTCCGTCCATTTGGATTTGTAATAATGTAGATATAAATTGGTAATAAAAGGAGCTGGATCAGTTCTCATGGGTATTTCCACTATTTGTCGAAATACTTTATTACCAAAGCTAAAGTATGCAAGGTTGATAATATACTTTATCAAATCAGAACATTCTTCTTTGGTGTAACACTTTCTTTTATCGTTTCCTTTGTCAAGTCTTGCATCAGTGTTGGAAATTTTACGGACAGATGCAGGGAAACAGCCATTACCATATGCCCCTCCTCTGGTGGGGGGGGGGGGCATAATTACAACAAAAGACATCCTAAAGTTACTTTCCTGTTAATGTTTAATAGTAGCCATGGGCCTAGGATCCACCAAGAGATAAGGCAAAAGGTCTGTTTGACATTTGAAGGTCCAACATCAAAATAAACTCCAAAAGTCCTTTCCCATTGGTATATAATATTAACAACAGGCTTGGGATCCCATATTATCAAGACATAAGGCAACATGTCAGTTTGACCACATAATGTTACAAGGCAAAAATTGACACCACCATCCTATAAGCTGTAAAAGATTCCAGCACTACCTGTTGGAAGAAGTAAGGTCTAGGGGTCCTTAGAAGTGTTCCAGTGCAATTTCAAAGCCACTGGCAAAAATTTAGCCAAAAAATGAAAAAAAAAAAAAAAAAGTTAAACAAAATTTAAAAAACACTGGAGCATGTGCTTTTGAACCAAACTGGTCAAGAACCACCCAGTTTACATCCCTACTAAGTTTAAAGTGTATCTGGTTACTAGTTTTGGAGAAGCCAAAAAATGTGAATGGTGGATTGTCAGATGGATGGATGACAGACAAAAGGCGACTGGCCTTCCTATAAGCTCAGCTGTCTGACAAGTTAGTTGAGCTAACAATGAATAAAAACTGTGTAAAAGGTCTCAAAATGACAGGAGCATGAGCACTTGAAGAAAATTGGTAGAGACCACCCCCAGATACATCCCACTGTACTTCAAGTGAATCTGGCTTCCCTCATGAAAATCTAGGATTCTACAGTAATAGATTTGTCCACACATACAAATATGGATCCTTTCACATGGACCTTCTTTATAACTTTTATCACATTGGACGTGTATTTGTTTAAATATTTCTACCTACATTGTAGGTGTTCCAGCTAGTAAGAGCTGTTGTTGCCTGGGGGCAAGATACCTTCAAACATACATGAATAAAACATACACACATAGTGTTACATCATAGAGTGTCATACCTATTTCTGTACATCACAACTAACTTAAGTCTTACGCTTGATAACCTGGGAATGCATCCTTAATCACTCTCTGCATCTCAAGTTCAGGACCAACCAATATTTAAACTTGTTCCGCTCAAATTGAATTTGAGTCCACCGTTTTCCTTGGCACACCAAGAACAATGCAGAAAGCACCCCAAGCAGAACTATTGACTTTTGTCTTATGATTTTGTGGAATATTTCTTACCAACTTCATAGGCAATCTTGATAGAATGAATCAAATTAAAGAAAACAGGGCGAGCAGATGACATTTGCTCATCCAGCACTTTGAGTAGGAAAACGTTTTGCTCTTGTGTACCAAAGCCATACTTACGACACACCCTCATGGTCTGTATGAGGCCTGCCTGAAAATAAAACTGCTTCTAAAAGTGCACATTAACAACAGGCAATGCTTACCATACTCAAATGGCATGCTGACATCACGCACTGCAGATATCTTTTCTATCTCCATGGAATTGAAGAGTTCTGCCAGGAATGCCATGAGGGTATTTTTCATTGTTGGGGTGGTGTAGAAAAGGTCATCCAAGGTCAGGTATACTTGACCGTGGGCAAAGTTGTTCTGCCAGAATTGTCGCACAAGTTGAATGTTGTAGAGGGAGTCAGCTATGCCAGGCGCATCATAAAGGGACACGTCTGTAAAACAAGTCATATGTCAGCTCACATCTGCCTCGCACCAACTGGAATTCACTTTTCTTCACTGCATTTAAATTTTTGTTTGTTTTGTCTGGGACAGAAAACTAACTAGACATACCTTCAACATAAGCATTGACTGAAGGGTTCACCATTTGCTCAAATTAGATTATGGCGATACCAAAATCTAATCAGTTCATCTTGCAAGGTATGGTAAGCACATGCCAAATTTAAGCAAAATGCATGGAGGCATTCTATAGATATCGCAGTAAAAAGAATGTGCAAAAAATTTTGTATGCTGATAGTAAATGCAAAACATATAAATTAAGTGCCACACTATAACCTCTTACATTAGAGTCTTATATTGGAGTCCTATTGATCAATCATAAATTATCTTAGTAAGTCTTAAATGGCTGCCTAGGCTGTTCATGTAGACACAATGCCACTCCGTATTTTGTAACCACATTTCTAATCTCTGGTATTAGGAGCCTGTGGCAGAAGTTTTATAAACCACAAACAGACAAATGTCTAGAAATAGGTACAGAGCATCATAGATTGGTGAAGTCATGGAAAAGAATGATAAAACTTATATAACATTTACATAGCATACTCATCATCCTTTGACATACATGTGGTTATTTACGATACAAGTCACATATATTTGGTTTATAATTCTAAGGTGTCCTGGTTTAATACAAGGCTGAGGTATTTATGTATGTGCTACTACCTTCTGTTTACTTACATCATATTACAACCACTGCAACCCTTTACTTACAAAAATATGCCCACTAAAATGTCAATTAGACACACACAGCACCAGCCTCTACCTCTTGGAAACTTAACAACATTGACCCACTACTGGTCAGAGTACAATTGAATCAATAGCTTTCCTTGGCATGGGTTGGGAGCATTGTGCCCAAACCATGGCTAGGAAAGCTACTGACCGAGGGCCAGCTATCATGCATGGTTTTATACACAAATCTCACCCAAAATGTTTTCTAGCAACCAAAAATTTAAGTGAAAAGTTTAAGGTAGACGACAATTTACATCTGGGCACTTTTGGGTGATTTGAGTAGGGATCAGTTAATGTATCAAGTTTTTTTTTTTCCACTTAGAATACATTAAATGGCCCAGCGGTATAATTGCCGTCTGCCTCTTTCATCTTATCTAGAATGACATAGGAAATAAATCAGCAACTTTTCTGTGAGCACCAGGGTGCGCTGCACCCAAAGGGCACTAAGAAAAGCTCTTCACTGTGTCCCCAGGGGGTTAAAATGTCTGATATGCACATCTCACTGCCAGCAGCTGACCCAGAAAACACACATTCATTTTTGCTTCCCGGGGCATTTTTGTGCCAAACTTGAATGAAATATATTTATGCATTGTTGACATATTGCAATTTGTAACAAAATGCTGGATGAAGAATGCAAAACTGTAGCTCTCCATGGTACAGGATGCACACAATGACAGTTACTCTTCAAATGGCAGCAGCTGAGAAAACTAAGGCAAAAACTGCCAGAATAAACTCCATCAGTGGCTGACAGTAGTTTGGCAAAGAATATTTTTAAAAGTGAAACCCAGGCTGCGACCCTGAAAATAATTTAAGGTCAGATAGTCAGATATGGTCCCCCCCCCCCCCAGCTACTTCAAATTCCTGTTTTGTGTGCACCTCAATATGGGTCTGGGTCAAATCTTTATCATATTTGTGTGTTGTGGTCCAGAACCACTTCCTGGTAGTTGTTACCCATTTTCCCAGTCCGAACCTCTTTACAATTACATTGCACAAGCTAACCTGTCACTGACATATGCACCAGGATATGAACAAATCTGTGCACACACAACAAAGAACAACATTTCACCAACAGGGTCTACTAGAGGAAGGTGGTGTTTCTCAAAATGGAAACTTTGCAATCAAGTTGGGCGTTACCGTCTAGTTTGAGGGTGGCGGGGCAGTAGAAGCTGACAAGGGCAGCCAGACAGCAGCCGTCACTCAGGTCTTTCACCAGGTCATCCATGACAGGAATGTTGAGCTGGCTCTCCTCCTGAAACACAGCAGCCAGCATATCATGTCGCCTGCCACAAAGAAGGGAAGAGTTGCTTTGACAACACCCTTAATGGTGCTGCAGTGCAATAAAGGTAAAACAACCATCGCAATGTGTCTTGTTAGATTTACAAGTAGTCTACAGTCAATCCAGATGAACTGCTTCCATGCTTAAGGATTTTATTTTGCATTATAATAGACTTATTACAATTAGGTGGAGCTTCCTCGGTGGTGGTCTGAAGGCCTCTGTCAAGCAATTATTGTTTTGCAATAGTGTATGACCAGAAAATAGCACATGATGACAAGTGCACTCACTCCTCACCAGGTGGAGCTGTCACATTTACGTTATCAAGTCTGGAATGCCCTGTGACCAGAGTAGAAAGTGTGGTAACAACACTGCACAGAATATCAGATTTTTAGTGCAAAAACACCACAACAGACGACCATTTTAGTTAATTTTTCTATTGCAAACCGTGCAATGATTGCTAGCTAATTTCGCTGTGAAGTGAAGAAGCTCCACCTAATTAGAATAACTGTATATCATAAAGTACATATTGTATGTGGTGCCATGCACTTTAGCAGATCAGCAGTCCTTTGGCAGCAATAGTACTTCTTACAGTTCAAGTAAGAAAAAGGAATCTAATTGGTTAATAGCTGTGGGACATTGGATGTGTCTCTGCGAGCACCCTTAGTAACATACAACATTTTATGTGATTCCAGCCTGCTGAGACTGAGGGTGAAATGACATCACATTTTGACATACTTAATTAGTCAAGTGCGACTGTTTGGCAATACACAATGCAAGGACATGAGCATTACTTGGACTTCGTAGTCCTACGTATTTGTAGCCGGCTCACCGAATACGCTGAGTTATGCCTACTTTCACTATATGGGGGTTGAAGGATGATATTGAAACAGGACAATTAAGCTGAAGTGGTGTATGTGGAACCCTTGAATTGTGTCTGTGATGTTCAGTGTAAGAACATAAATGTTGACGTGGGTGGTGGAGGACAGTTCACATGTCACCCCCAAGGAGCAAACCATTGTTGACCGAGACTGAAGGTCGAGAATGGTTTCCTCCTCGGGGGTGATGTGGTATGTCCCCCACCACCCATGTCAACATGTATATAATGGAACCATGTGCAACATGTATATATTTTAACTCTTTCAGTACTAAATGTGATTAAAGCTGAATTACTTAAAACAGACTGCTTTGAATTATGATATGGGTGCTAGATTAATGTTCCTTCTAAAAAGACCTTTCATTCATGTACCGGATTCCCTCGTCAAATAGAATATACCAATCCAGATCAACAGCTTTCCTTGGTGTGCTTTGGGAGCATTGGGCCCAAGGTGTGCTGAGGAAGGCTGTTGACTCTGCAAAATGAGGCACTACAAGGTTAACACAGCTTGTAATCTTGTCAAATACTGAACGTGCTTTCAGACTGGACAGTACAGGGCTTAAGACTGGGACCATTGACAAAGGATATAAACTGTTTCTGTACAATTACAAAAAAAAAAAACCCTGCTCATTACAGTTATTACAGTGATTCCAGATTCAAATTCCTCATAAAAAACACTTTCATTCAAGTACTAGCATGCCTATGTTCCCGAGGGAAAAAAAAAAAAAAAAGAAAGAAAAAGACTATGGATGGTCAACATCAATGGCTTTCCTGAGAAAACCTTGCTGTGAGGAAAACTGTTCATGTATGACTTTCATTCACAGAACATATCCCACAAATTTCAAGAGGCTAACTTAAAAAATTGTAGATGCTATCATGCTGCTAAGCAAGCATTCATTTACACATGGATGGATGGATACATGGAACGACAGATGGATGGAGAGGACTGATCATATAAGCTCTGTGACCTATCATCAGAAGAGCTAAAAAGAGACACACTTCAGTCACACATTCTAAAATTCTCATTGCAGCCCTGGGGGTGTAAACAGAGATAATAGGATAAATATCAAGGAAAATGTATCACTTATTTGCAGGAGTTCATCTGTATCTGTGTATAGACCCATGTCTGTGTATGGACTACACGAGTTAACCAATGTCTACATATAAACTCAATCTGTCAACCCACATAAACTCAGTAAGTTAACTCTTGTCTGTGCATGGACTAAAACAGCTACCCAGTGTCTATACATGTAGACTCCGTGAGTTAACCCATGTATGGCTTCGATTCAATGAGTTACATCCATGTCTGTGCTAAGACTCAATGGGTTGACCAGGTCCCTGTACAGACTCTATGGGTTAACCCATGTGTGGGTAAAGACTCAATTGAGTTCACTCTTGCAGTTTCACGTTTTGGACTGAGTCAACAGCTTTCTTTGGCCCACGCAATGCACCCAAAGCACAACGAGGAAAGCTGTTGACCTGGACTATCATATTCTATGTAATTTCAGCCATGCTGGTAGAGTCAAACCTGCCCATGCGCCCACTTGCCTTTAGGGACCACCTGTCATAAGGGACCAGTCCCAAGTCGGGACTAAGACTGTATGTCTAAAACCATTTTGCCGAACTATCAACATGCCGAAAATCCATTTCATCGAAGTGCGTGTTGGTCGCCATACAAACATTCCGAAAACAACTTTGCCGAAAGGTCATAAGGAGAAATGAATTTTCATCTAAATGCCTCTTTGCCTAAAAGTCCCAGTTTGAATAAAGGACAATGCATGATAAAATTTTCTTTGTTCTTATTTTTACAAATATACTTGGCTTGATTTTTATTTGACCTTTTTTGCCACTGCATCGATAGATGGTGCATCAGGTGGATCAAATGGGGTCGGCAAAACCTGCCGAGCTTAAAAGGGTTGGGATCAAGTTTTCTTTTGCGGGATAGAGGTACACAAAGGATAGGGTTTACAAAGTAAAAATTCTTACTGGCAGTTCAAAGATCGCCAATGACAATGCTTTGCATCCGACGACATTGATACATGCTATAATTCTTGGTCTAGACTATTTTTAGATACTGCTACTCATTGTATTCCAAATAAAAATAAAGAGGTGAGACCATCCGATCTACCTTGGTACAATTCCAGACTTCGTTTATTCAAGCGCCAGCTTAAAAGAAAATATGATAATGCTAAAAAATACAATTTCTAAATTGGTGCATGCCTCCTTTTGTCAACTCAGGAATTATTATCAAGAGCAATTAAAAATTGCCGAAGATGAATATAATAGTAAACTCTGTGCAAACTTAAATAATTCGGCTCAGAAAAATAAATGCTGGTGGCACACCATTAAGCATTTCCTGAACCGAAATAATTCAACCACTGTACCATTTCTGTTACATGATGGTAAAGTTATATCGGACAATGTGTCCAAAGCTGAATTTTTAACCGCGTTTTTTCTTCAGCAATGTGATGTTGTTTTCTCTACAGCTTCTATGCCTGAAATCATCGACCCTCCACTTGTCAACCTTGATTTATTAGTTATTGAAGAATCTGAAGTTCTTGACACTCTTTCAAGTCTTGATACTTCGAAAGCTTCTGGTCCTGATGGTATTAGTGCCAAGCTTTTGAAGGAAGCAGCACCTGCCATCTCAGCTCCACTTACAAAATTATTCAATACTTCTTTAATAAAGAAGCAGTTCCCTTCTGAATGGAAAAATGCGAACGTTTCTCCACTCCATAAAAAAGGTCCTGAAAATCTATGCTGCAATTACAGACCTGTGTCTCTACTCAGTTGCACAGGGAAAGTGTTTGAAAAAATAGTATTCAAAGATGTATTTGATTTCTTCCGTTACAATCTAGTTATTTCTTCTCACCAATCTGGTTTTATACCGGGTGACTCAACTATCAACCAACTGCTTCTTCTTTACCATGAGCTTTGTCTTGCTATTGACCAACAAAAGGAAGTCCGCATAATATTTCTAGACATTAGCAAAGCTTTTGATAAAGTTTGGCATACTGGTTTGTTATTTAAATTAGGGAAAGCTGGTGTTTCTGGAAATCTTTTTGATTGTTTCTTGGACTATCTGAGCAACCGCTACCGTGTTCAAGGTCAGTTGTCCAACTGGGGCAAGATCACCGATGGTGTTCCTCAAGGTTCAGTGTTAGGTCCACTGATATTCTTAATCTATATAAATGATATTGTGGACCTTGTTCGATCTAATATCAGAATGTATGCTGATGACACTTCCCTGTACCTGACAGTTGATGATCCAATCACTGCAGCCTACATTTTAAACTCAGACCTACAGGCTATTGATCAGTGGTCTAACGATTGGCTTGTAACACTCAATGTGTCCAAAACTGACTCCATGCTGATTTCGTGGCAAAACAATCCATCCGACCATCTGTCAATTGTTTTCCAATGTCACACTTTGGAAGATGTTGGCAAACATAAACACCTTGGCCTCACTATTCGCTCAGATTTACGTTGGTCGAACCACATTACCGAAATTACTGGTAAAGCTGGTAAACTGATCAATATTATGAAGAGCTTGAAATTCATTCTAGACAGACATACATTAGAAACTATCTATATCTCTTTTATCAGACCGATTTTGGAATACGGCAGTCCCATGTAGAGTGGCTGTACAGCTGCCTTTGAGAAGCTGGAGAGTGTTCAATTAAACGCGGCGGGTATTGTAACTGGTGCAATGCAAGGGACAAGTAACGCTAAGCTTTACGAAGAGATCGGGTGGTCAACCCTGGCAGATCGAAGGACATCATCTAAACTGACTCTAATGTATAAAGTGGTGAACAAGCTTGTACCTGATTCCATATGTTCTGTTATTACCGCTTCTACCAATGACGCTCAAATCTGCACAACTTGGCAACAATTTGACCTTCAACATTTTAGAGCACATAAAGACCTGTTTGATAAATCATTTTTCCCTTCAACTGTTAGGCTATGGAACCAACTGCCTCTTGACACTCGCAATTCGGCCTCCATCCATATATTCAAATCGAAAGTAGCCAAACAAATAATAAGACCTATTAAATTTCCAGAATTATACAACCTAGGGAATACATATCTAGCTGTTCAACACGCTCGCCTCCGTTTACATGCTAGCCCTTTAAATTCTCATCTTTTTAAAATTGGTGTAAAGGACTCACCCAAATGTTCATGTGGTGCATCTGATGAGGATGCATGGCACTTTTTCTTTTCATATCAAAAATACACTGTACCATGATTTCACCTTCATGCCAAAATTATATGTCTTGCTCTATTTACTATGCAAACACTGTTATATGACTGGCCTGACTGCTTGCTCTCTCAAAATACTGAAATTTTCTTGGCTGTTTATGATTTCATCTCAGCGACTGGTCGCTTCAAACCAGTGGGTATTGGCTAATTTATTTATAGAACAACCTTATCTTTCCTTCGTGGCCGGCCGCGGTGCTGGGCCTCCCCTCACTTGGGCAAGGGTCTGAGGGTTCTCTCCGGCCACTTCCCAGTACAATGGTGGGAGCAGTGCTGGTGTCTGTGCACGTGGGCAAATATCTACTTTTTCAATTCCTCTTACTCACATCTTAAATTAACTTAACTACTCATTTGTAATCTACTTCTACGACATTCAGGTATGACTGTCGTTTACTTCTTCTTATTTATTTAGTTATTAGTACTTTTTTCACCTTATGGCCCCTCTGTCTGTCTTGTCAATGTCTCATTCCTCTCTCGTGTTCTGTCCGTGTCAAGTATCGTCTTGCGTACTCTTCTTTTCCAGCTAGAGGGATTAAAATAGGGTATCACCCTCTTCCCAATCCTAATCAACTATATATATATACCTCAAAAGTCTGTAATTTTGAGAATAAAATACGTTTAAACCAATGGCAATGTACAGTAGTAGTCTCCTTAGGGATAAGATTCAAGATTCAAGATTTTCATTGACAAACAATTAAAGTCCGAAGACAGTCAGACATAAGTCATAAATGTAAAGGAACGCATGAAAATAATATATGATACGGATCACACATTCCTTCCACATCTTCCAAAAGAAACCACAGAATGCGCTATGAGATATAATGACCGGTCTCAACCATGCACAAGTGATGGCATTTTGCCAAACTGTGCTTTGAATACATTACACGGTACCGGTAAGCGGTCAGTATTGCACCTTAAAAGTTAAGAGTTTTTGACAAATTTTAGACGAGAATTCATGGATTTTGGACCAATTTTCCATTCGACCTGTATGTTTTTCTACCAAGTTGTATGTGACAAAATATGATTTTCGATTTAAAGGAATTTAGACATAATAGAATTTCAACATATTAACTTTTCAATGAACTGGTTTTAGACGAACTGTCACGCACCGTCCCAAGTCCCCCCAAAATTTTCAAGGGTGGTCCCTTAAGTTTGACTGTACTTGAAAGAAAGGTCTTTTCGCAAGGAACATGAATCTAGCACCCTTACTACAATTCATAGCAGTTTGTGTCAAGTAGTTTGACTTCATTCGCAGTTGGCACTCAAAGAGTTAACCTGTGTCTGTGTAAAGACTCACTTGTGTAGCCTGACATGCTCTGTCCACAGCGTCGCGTACAGCACTACAAGCCTTGTTGAACCAGAAGAGCAGTGCATCCTCTGTGTCATAGGGCAGCTCACTGGAGGCACTAAATGACGTGAATTTTCTGCGGGGTCATAAAACACGAACAATGGTGATACTTTAATATCAATGGGGGGGGGGGGGTCATACAACGCAAAAATTGTGATACTTTAATATCACTGGGGAGGGGGGGGACAGGTACTTTCAAGGTCATTCTTAACCTTTAAAGTGCTAATCACTGCCACAGTTTTTTTCTTATTACCCTTAAACATACAAATAGTTCAAAGATTCAAATTAATCATGAAGATACCTTTCATTCAAATACAAACAAGCCTAGTTTAAAGCAAAAAGTAGTCTTAGTCAACAGCTTTCCTTGGGACACTTTGCGCATCGCACGCAGTGTCCCACGGAAAGCTGTTGATGCTATCTTCAAACAGCGCTTTAAGGGTTAATATGAAATAAATCTTTCTGGATGGAAAACTAAAAACCAAACCACAATAATAATACAAAATTGTGATACCCTCACAGTTTGAAATTACAGTGCTCCCATTGCCTAATTACAAAAAAAGTATTCAATTTAACTTTTAAAAAGCATAAATTTTCAGGAAAAATGTATACAAAAAGTATAAATCTGAAACAACTCACCGGTATTGCAGCAAAATTATATTGTAACAAGAGGGGTGTGTGAACAGCCCATGCTCTGCTGACCTAGAGTTCCATCACACTTGTGGCCCTGTGCATTTGGGATAGGCTCAAGGTCACCCATGTACTGAGTAAGTCTGACCTTTATGGAAGAACGCTTACATTTGCCTCCAAAGTAGGTCCAAGCTGTGTATTTTGTCTACTCTGCTAGGGTCTGCCCTTCTTTGACAAGGTCACTGTTTTAGCATTGGAAAAGTGACTCAGCTTCTAATTGGCTGAGTACTGCTACTATGGTAACAGGCTCTAGTACTCTAGAGACCTGAGGCTGCTACTGGTCAAGGTGATAATGATAAACTTCCTGACTAGTGTCTCAGTCTAGTGGGAGGGTCACAGTGTAGTTTAGTTTTGTTTCCCTTACTACAAATAAAATCTTCTTGGAGAAGGGCAGTTCAAGTGTAGTAACATGGAACTTGGTCTGCTTTGCAGGCAACACTAATATGTGCAACATCAAGGTCCCAGTTCAAGTAGTTCTCAAGTTATAGCACTGAAGAGTAAAATTCATGTACATATATGTTGCACTGTGACCACAGAAATGAGGTTAAGGTCACTCATGTACTGTCTACGCATGACCTTCATAGAGCACATTTACATGCACAACATCAAGGTCCTAACACAAAATAGATCTTAAGTTATTAAGTGAACCGTAAATTTCATGTCAGTTGTCCAGTGACCTTAAGATTTGGCCAAAGCGCACAAAAATATAAAAAATCCAAAAATCACTGGAACACAACCGTTTGAACAAACATAGCAGAGATCCACCCAAGGTACATCCCCACCAAGTTTGAAGTGAATCTGGTGAGTGGCTTTGGATAAAAAGTCGAAAAATAAGAATTACCATTGCAATCCCTATTCACTTACATAGTAATCAAAAGCACTTTATGCATTAACCGATAAGTACCTGAATCGAAATATTCATTCAAAATCGGGATTCATAGCATCGCCACCTTGGGAATAACTTTGTTTGGCCCTTCTAAAAGAACATTTCCACTAAGTTCCAGCATAATCTGAGTGACAGTTTTGGAGAAGTCAAAAATAGCGAAAACACACTTTTTTACACAAAAAATATTTGAAAAATCACAGCACCACCTGTTGAAAGAATTAAGGTCTAAGGGTCCCAAGAAGTCTCCCTAAGCAATTTTGCAGCAATTGGCCAAGCGGTTTTGGAGATTTTGTTAAGATCTGCCCCCAAAAAGAACCCCCAAAAAATCTTGAAAAATAATAAAAATGAATGGACCATGACCATTTGAACAAACTTGGTAGAAATCCACCGAAGGTACATTCCCACCAAGTTTGAGGTAAATCTGGCCAATAGTTTTGGAGAAGAACTATATTTTGTAAGGACCGAGCAAGGGTCACAATAGCTAGAAGTAGAAGAAGTTCGACCGATTTCGTTGTGTTTCACAACTCATCAGGAACTGTGGGCTAACTGACGTTACGTCTGATATATATGCCGAGGGGTAACTTTCTGTTGCCACGTAAAACACGTTATCGTGATTGCGTAACACAGAATCTCGTTTCTACCAAAATGTTATTGTCAAGGTGAATTAGATTCAAAAGAATTTGAATCCCAGCAGGCCAGTAAAATAAAGACTGCCGTAGAAACAATGCTGGGGGTCAGCAAGCGTGATTAATCAGACTTTTGGGTAGTGGTACTACCGTACCACAAAGCCCTGAACACAGGAGCTTGGGACTGTGTGTGAGAACACAGTGTGGGTACGTGTGTGCGGTTTCCCAATGGGTTGCATAGGTAATATGCTACCCAAAGCAGAACCTCATGGAGGGATGAACTCTGAACATAAAATTTTAGCATTAGACCAAGCAAGAGAGCTCATCTCCCCATGATGTTGAGACCGAAAGGTTCAATGGAGCGCAATTGGTGCATCCAATGTCTTTCCCTGTCTAGAAGCAACTGTCTGGTGCCTTCTAGACCGGGGGGGGGGGGGGGCAGAGTGCGGATATACTCTAAAATGTGCACTTTTAGAGCAAGACCATGGTGGTCATTTTGGGCAAAATGTCTGCCCAGTGGCCGCGCAATGACTTTGCTACTGATGTAATGAAAGTGTTCGCGCAATCTGTCTTTGAGTGGGCGCATGGTTTGCCCCACATCTTGTTTGTTGCATGTGACACAGGTAAGTAGGTACACTAGATTGGAACTTTCACAGCAACCTCCCTTGGGGACATGGCACGTCCGCCCAGTTTGTGTACTGGTTACTCTGCCTGAAGTGTCCAGACAGATACAGTATTTGCAATCAGCTCGACTGCATTCGTTACTGTGTCTCTTTCCAGATACAGCTGGATTCAGCTGTGTGTCTGTGTGATACCTGATCATGGAATGGACCAGCATGTCTTTCAAACTGTCTGCCCTTCTGAAACCCACTATCACTTCCTTATCAATTAAGGCTTCTGCATGCGGCGAGAGAAGAAGTCGAAAATGTGAATTGTGGATGCCGACAGACAGTTGACAGATGCCTAACCACCACATAAACTCAGCTGACAAGTCAGCTGAGCTAAAAATCACCCATCAGGGGTAGAAATTAACTATTTTTTCAAGTTTCTCCTGGGCAACCACAGCATTTTTACACGTTGTCCTGGCCTCCAGAAAGTTGCCCAGTTTCCCACCACATGAGAATTGTAGTTACTAGTAAGCTTGTTTAAAGACACTGATATTTAAAATGTTGCAAATATAGATGAACAAGAGCTATATTTGTCACCACTATGAAAACAGTGTTTTGTGCACAAAAAGGATGTTAGGAACTGTATTTAATGTTTCCACTACTGTTGGAAATGACATCTTCTGCTGAAGGCAGAAAGTGGCCCCATGGGAAACCAGCAAAGGAAATAAAGTTGCCCGGGGCACGCAGATACCCATTAATTTCGAACCCTGCCGATACTTGCTTGTAATGAACAAAGAACAGACTTCCATGCCAAGTTGCTCCACTTACGAGTGCATTTTGGCTGTGTCTGATGGGAACCAGGACCTTGGCTATCTCTGCACCATGGTCCAGATCCTCATGATAATAAACACCAAAACATGCACCGATGGTTGTCACTCAGTAAGACGATGGTTCATCATTCCTGTTAACAGGTCACTCAGACAGGCTGTGAGAATGCTTAAAACACTACCCTTAATATCTAACTGAATTCCAATCAAAAGTTCAAAAATTTGTCCAAAAAAGTATAAAAAAAGTAAAACTGTAAAAATAAAGCATCATAATTTTCAAAAAGTATAAAGTGGCCAGGCAGCACTGAAATTAACAATTTTTTGGCCACTATCCAATGTGCCTACAAAAAACTGTGCTGTACTTGCCAACTTCGGTTTTAATACAGTTTCATTGTATAAACATACTAAAGAGCCGATTAGAGACCGAAAATCCCTTGGGCAGGACAGTTGGACGGACGGACCCGTAGGTGACAACAATACTCCTCTGGTAGGTCAAGGTTACTTCTGTTTGACCTGACGACAAAGCTTTGTTGCAAATACAATGAGCACATATATCACAGCAAGGCCATATTTCTTCAATGCAGCACTGTGGCCTAAATATGTGACCCAGTGACTCTAGTTTTCACTAGGTGTCTGAGGCATTCTCAGGACCAATTGTCAGAAATAATTCATGAAGCTATATTCAATTTTTTTTTAGATATTGTGTTAACGCCATTTATTTCTTCAATGTAGTACTGTGACCTGAATGTGACCTAGTGATCTACTTTTTGATAGGCACCTGAAGCACCTCAATGGCCCCCTGTGATGAAAAATTCATTCTCTGTAAAGTGAGTATTTTTGGAGATATGGCGATAACAAGGCACGGCCAGACAGACACACAGGTGACTACAATACCCCTCCGGCCTAAAGGCCAAGGGGAAAAAAAAATCACGAGAAATTTCACAAGCCACTTTGGCTGATTAGAGAAAGTCTGCACAAGCCAGCCTCAATTTCCACTATCATTTGGCTGGTGCTAGCATTGAGCCCTGTACCTGTACTCACCTGACTGCTTGCACCACCCTCTCTATGGATACCGTCTCTGCTGTGTAAGCCCTCATCAACGTGTCTATCAGAGCCATGTGTGCATTCTAAAAACACATTGAGCCACAGTTTTAATCAAACATTACATACAATCATCACTTAGCCCTCGGTTCTTACACAAGAGGACTGCGACAGTCCTGTGTTTCGCTGATCTTGCATGCACAGATTAAGTGGTCCTGTGAACTTCAGAATACCAAGGTACCCTTTTTTTAAGACCATCATCACTGTATTACCAACATATATCCCAATATGTTAGCTTGACCTTTCATGGTCACTCAGTCAAAATTGACAATATGAAAAGAAACCTCCTAGGTACGTTCCTGTTTATGTTTATTAGTAACCATGGCCCTATGATCCAACATTACATGACATTAGCCACTATGTCAGTTGACCTTTCAATGTCTCTCAAGGTCAAAGTTAACAACACCAAAAGAAACCCAACAGGTACTTTCCTATAAGTGCTTAACAGTAAACATGGACCAAGCACCCAAAATTACTGAGATGAAAGCAAATATGTCAGATTTGCTACAGTAACAATACTAACATGTACATATCCCCTCACTGATTTTTCTTAATTTTGATAATTTGTTAAAAGATGAGGCCCATTGGCCTAATGCTCTGCTGGCACCACGGCTGTATTGCACCTAAATCTTCATTTTAAAGTTGCAAGTGGCTTCTGAACATATCAAGCTTATGTGATTTCAAGGTCTCACCAGATGGCACTTCGCTCCACATGTAATCATTGCTTATTTGTGCAATTCCTGTGATGGATACTGTTGCATGTCCCAAGACAACAATCAGTGAGTTTTTCATTTTATGTCGTCAGTGACCTTGGGACAAAAGATCAAGATCACCCAGACCATAAAATACAAGAGGCCCATGGGCCTGGTGCTGTCCTCACATTGCCATTGGTGTCCAAGCTACATCCTGTCATTACTTTGTTACTTTACCTGTGGTGAAAGACCACCTGCTGTATGTGACCACTTTTGCCTGGCAGCAGGGGTGGTCACATACAGCAGGTACTACTGTATGACAATGACGAGTGCGTCTATTACACTCCGTAGATACTGAAGTGGTACATTATAATGAGAGAAGAAGCGTTCAAAATTAAAGATTCTTTCGTCTATACTTTCACAGGTAGACCAATGTTACAAAACATAGCCCACATTATCGTTCCACGTAAGCAGCATCCTTTTGTTAAAATTGTTCACTGTAACGTCATTTCACTTTAAACACAGCTTGAACATGCACCACCCAAGATGCAGGTCACACATGAAAATTGACAGGCGACAATACAAGGAAATGACACTGACCACGGATTTTGTACTCTTTTTGGCAAATTTTGCTTTGGTCATGTCCAGTAGCTTTGTTGCAAGGTTCTTTCTGAACCCGGAGTGGTTCCAAACATCGCTCCTTCCTTTCCCTGGATAATTATATAGCTTGTCCACTTTGGGTTCAGATATAACCCCACCGCTGTCCTGATTTGCCGCCATTACGTATTGTGGGATGCATAGTAAATCTAAGCAGTTCTGTGATCGGTCCATTTTGCCAGTTCCAGTTGTTGAGTGACCAACAAGTATCACGAACAGTAATACATGCGTACATGTTGCCATGACATCACTGTCAATGGAGCAAGAACAGTGGCTGCGACCTTGCCTGTTTATGAGGCTTGTATCTAGCGTAACTTTGTGCTTATTCATTTATTTCTTTTTTTTTTTTCATTTGAAAAAATAAAGATTGATCTTAATTTTCACTTAAATTTGGGCTCAATCATTGTCGCTGGCAAAAAATAAACGACGATTTCGGCGACTTTGGTTGACTCGTCCCACCACTAATGTGTAGCGCCATCAAAGTTGCTGAGCTGCTTGAATTTACCATATTGGCATAATCTGGGCACTAAGATTGGCGTAATCAGGCTACTAAGCTGTATTGTATCACTGTATGAACCGCTGATAAACCACTGAAAACGAAACCAGCCATCTGGATGCTCCAATGTGAGACGAGAGCTCCCGATGGGCTTTGTTTCCATATGCACTTTGAATGTCAGCACCAACAAGTCATGCATAGGAAGGTCAAAATTCTAACAACCTCAAGTTAAAGATTTGTAAAAGCTGACATTCAATGGTTTGAAACACATTTATACGATTCAGTTATCACAAAATGTCCTTGCTTGCCAGGTCCTAATTCCAAAACCCCTATCGAGTCCCCCTTGGTAATGTTTTGGAGAAATGACTGCTTCGCATTGTGATTGGCTGAAAATACGATGGCTGCCACCTGACAGCCCGCTAACGCACATCTTTCGGTGTTCAAATTTACTTTTTCTATCACTTTTTATCACACTTTCCACCTTTTCTGGATGACTAATACAATAATATTAACGTATCTGTGCATATTGCATTTATAGTTTCAAAAATTTGTGAATCACCTCAGTGTGTCTGTGGCCGTCAAACTGTATACAAAGCTATCCTGCTAACCGGAAGTTCAATGATTGACAGGCGGCCACGTTAAAGGAATGTTATGAAAGGTGTCTTTAAAGCCAGTTTCACGAATATAGTCTGATAGATTAGCCATTTCACTATTTGGTAGGGTGGCCACTTGGTTGTGGGAAATTTTCATTTACTCCCCTCCACGTCAAATCACTTTGGAATGTAAAGAATGTGGGTCGTCGTCAGATGTGACGTGTGCATGCAAAAAATGATCAATTTTGGGTAGATTTGAAACCTGAAAATATGAAAAACACACGTAGTCAGTTATATTCAGGCGTGGCATAATGGACTTGGTAATATATAGATAGCAAAGAGTGTTTGGGGGCCTGAATATGGGTCCTAGCTTCAGGGGGCGTGGCTTCATTTTTGGGAGATTCTTAAATATGGTGTAAAAACACGTTTTAGCTCATAATTTCCATGTTATAGGTGGCGCCACTAGTATCACTAGTAACTTAGACTTCGATCTCCCGCACAATCCCACCAAATTTGAAGATCCACCAAAAATTAAAGATGCTATAAAATATTATAGGTGGCGCCACCAATATCGAAAGGGACTTAGATTTTCATACACCCTATAACTCCTGAAAGTTATATTGGGCCAACATCAAAACTTAAAAAGTTATCGTGTTCCCAACCCAAAAGTTTACGGACGGATGAACAGACAGAATGCTGGATGGACGTACATGAGGGATGCTATAAGCTCTACAACCTTTGGTCAGCAGAGCTAAAAAATCACAAAATGACAGGACCACCATATAGTGCAAAAAAAAAAAAAATGGTGGAGATCAAGTCAAGGTACATTCCCAAGGACTTTGAAGAGGATTCAACTTGCAGTTTGGTAGAAGTCAAGAAAAGTGAAAATGCACAAATATTTTGCAAAAATGGATAAAGAATCACAGTGCAACCTTCTTAAAAACAAGAGGGCTGTGTGAACAGCCCATGCCTCAGTTGATCCTGACATTCATCACACTTGCAGCTCTATGAACTTGGGAAAGGATCAAGGACTTCCATAGTAATCAATTGGAAAGCTGCATTGACTGATAAGTACCCGAATTGAAAAAAAACGTTGAAAATCAGGAATCTGCAGCATTCCCACATAGGGAACAACTTTGTTTGACCCTTCTACAAGAAACACATCCACCATGTTTCAGCTTAATCTGAGTGACGGTTCTGGAGAAGATGTCGAAAATAGCTATAACACACAAAAATTCATAAAAAATTAGAAAAAAATTGCAGCACCACCTGGTGAACAAATTAAGAACTAGGAGTCCCAGGGAGTGTTCCTGTGTGATATCAAAGCAATTGGGTGAGCGGTTTCGGAGAAGATTTTTTCAGATTTGCCCAAAAAAGAACAAAAAAATTCATTAAAAATCCAAAAATCACTGGACCGTGACCACTTGATCAAACTTGGTAGAGACCCACCCAAGGCACATCTCCACCAAGTTTGAAGTGGATCTGGCTGACGGTTTTTGAGAAGAAGTCGAAAATGTGAATTGTGGACCGACGGACGGGGACGACGGATGACGGACCCTCACAAAACCTCAGCCGACTGACAAGTCAGCGGAGGTAAAAATTAAGGCCTAGAGGTCCCAAGATGTGTGCCTATGCAATTGCAAAGCAATTGGCCAGGTGGCTCTGGGGATCTTGAAAATTTTGCAAAAAAATTAAAGAATAAAATAGAATGAAATAGAATGTTCATAAAAAAAACCCCAAAGATCACTGAAACATGAACATTTGAACAATCTTGGCAGATACTCCACCACCCAAGGCATATTCCCATCAAGTTTGAAATGGATCTAGCTACTTGTTTTGAAGAAGTCAAAATGTGAAGATGGACAAATGGATGGAAGGACATGGGATGACTGACCATTCTCTAAGCCACTGATGCATCAGTTGACTTTAAAAACAAGAGGGCTGTGTGAACAGCCCATGCTCAGCTGATCTTGACATTCATCACACTTGCAGATCTATGAACTTAGGAAATGATCAAGGTCATCCATGTTCTGAGTAAGTCTGACCATTATAAAAGAACACTAACATGTGCAACATCAAGGTTCAAGTAGTTCTCAAGTTATAATGAAGAGTAAAATTCATCTATGTTGCACTATGACCCCAGAAATGAGGTCAAAGTCATTCATGTACTATCTGAGCATGGCCTTCATACAAAAACATTAACATGTGCAACATCACAGTACTAACTCAAAACAGATCTCAAGTTATCAAGTAAACAGTAAATTTTGTGTCAGTTGTCCTGTGAATTAGCACTAGAATACCCATTGACTTCCATAGTAATCAATAGGAAAGCTGCATTGATCGATAAGTACCCGAGTTGAAAATACTTAAAAATCAGGAATCTAAAGCAGTGCCACCTAGTAAACAACTTTGTTTGACCCTTCCACAAGAACATGTCCATCACATTTCACTTTAATCTGAGTGACAGTTCTGAGAACAAGTGAAAAATAACAAAACCATATAAAAAATTCATTAAAAAAAATTAGAAAAAATTGCAGTGCCACCTGGTGAACAACTTGGGAACTATGTGTCCTTGGGAGTGTCTATGAACGATATCAAAACAACTGGGTGAGCAGTTTCACAGGTGAAGAGTTTTTAAGGTTTGCCCCCCAAAAAACGAAAAAAAATCATAAAAATTCCAAAAATCAATAGAGCGTGACCATTTGAACAAACTTGGTAGAGATCCACCCAAGGCACATCCCCACCTAGTTTGAAGTAAATCTGGCCAAAATTATTTAAGTTATAACCATTACAAGAAATTCCCATGTTAAACTTTTGTAAAGATTTTTGAAAAAAAAAATCATGAAAAAATCCAAAATTCATTGGAACATGACCATTTGAACAAACCTGGTAGACACCCACCAAAGGTACATCCCCACCAAGTTTGAAGTTAATCTGGATGACGGTTTTGGAGAAGTCGCAAATGTGAATTAGCATCAGAATACTCACTGACTTCCATAGTAATCAATAGGAAAGCTGCATTAACCGATAAGTACCCGAATGGAAAAAATCATAAAAAATCAGGAATCTGCAGCATTCCCACATAGTGAACAGCTTTGTTTGACCCTTCTACGAGGAACATATCCACCACGTTTCAGCTTAATCTGAGTAACGGTTCCGGAGAAGAAGTCGAAAATAGGTAGAAAACACAAAAATTCATAAAAAATTAGTAAAAAGTTGCAGTGCCACCTGGTCAACAAATTAAGAACACAGAGTCCCTAGGTGTCTTCTCGTGTGATATCAGAATGATTGAGTAAGCGCTTTTGGAGAAAAAGATTTTTTAAGATTTGTCCAAAAAAAGAACAAAAAAATTCATTAAAAATCCAAAAATCACTGGAGCATGACCATGTGTACAAACCTGGTAGACACCCACCCAAGGTACATCCCCACCCAGTTTGAAGTTAATCTGGATGACCGTTGTGGAGAAGAAGTTGAAAATGTGAATTAGCATTAGAATACTCATTGACTTCCATAGTAATCAATAGGAAAGCTGCATTAACCGATAAGTACCCGAATGGAAAAAATCGTTAAAAATCAGGAATCTGCAGCATTCTCACATAGTGAACAACTTTGTTTGACCCTTCTACAAGGAACATATCCATCATGTTTCAGCTTAATCTGAGTGACGGTTCTGGAGAAGATGTCGAAAATAGCTATAACACACAAAAATTCATAAACAAGAGGGCTGTGTGAACAGCCCATGCTCAGCTGATCTTGACATTCATCACACTTGCAGATCTATGAACTTGGGAAAGGATCAAGGTCACCCATGTTCTGAGTAAGTCTGACCATTATAAAAGAACACTAACATGTGCAACATCAAGGTACAAGTAGTTCACAAGTTATAATGAAGAGTAATATTCATGTATGTTGCACTGTGACCCCAGAAATGAGGTCAAAGTCATACATGTACTGTCTGAGCATGGCCTTCATAAAAAACATTAACATGTGCAACATCACAGTACTAACTCAAAACAGATCTCAAGTTATCAAGTAAACAGTAAATTTTGTGTCAGTTGTCCTGTGAATTAGCACTAGAATACCCATTGACTTCCATAGTAATCAATAGGAAAGCTGCATTGATCGATAAGTACCCGAGTTGAAAATACTTAAAAATCAGGAATCTAAAGCAGTGCCACCTAGTAAACAACTTTGGTTGACCCTTCCACAAGAACATATCCATCACATTTCACTTTAATCTGAGTGACGGTTCTGAGAACAAGTGAAAAATAACAAAACCATATAAAAAATTCATAAAAAAAAAAATAAATAAATAAAAATAGAAAAAATTGCAGTGCCACCTGGTGAACAAATTGGGAACTATGTGTCCCTGGAAGTGTCTATGAACGATATCAAAACAACTGGGTGAGCAGTTTCAGAGGTGAAGAGTTTTTAAGGTTTGCCCCAAACCCCCCCCCCCCCAAAAATCATAAAAATTCCAAAAATCAATAGAGCGTGACCATTTGAACAAACTTGGTAGAGATCCACTCAAGGCACATCCCCACTAAGTTTGAAGTCAATCTGGCCAAAATTATTTAAGTTATAACCATTACAAGAAATTCCCATGTTAAAACTTTTGTAAAGATTTTTGGGAAAAAAATCATAAAAAACCCCCAAAATTCATTGGAACATGACCATTGGAACAAACTTGGTATACACCCACTCAAGGTACATCCCCACCAAGTTTGAAGTTAATCTGGATGATGGTTTTGCAGAAGAAGTCCAAAATGTGAACTAGCATTAGAATGCTCATTGACTTCCATAGTAATCAATAGGAAAGCTGCATTGACCGACAAGTACCCGAATTGAAAAAATCGTTAAAAATCAGGAATCTGCAGCATTCCCACATGGTGAACAACTTTGGTTGACCCTTCTACAAGGAACATATCCACCATGTTTCAGCTTAATCCAAAAATCAATGGACCGTGACCATTTGAACAAACTTGGTAGAGACCCACCCAAGGCACATCCCCACCAAGTTTGAAGTGGATCTGACAGATGGTTTCGGAGAAGTCGAAAATGTAAATTGTTGACGGACGACGGACGGACAGATGGACGGACGACGGACCATAAGATAAGCTCAGCTGACTGACAAGTCAGCTGAGCTAAAAATAGCCTGTGACCTTGGAAATAGGCCATGTCACAAACACTTGTCTGCATGGTAGCAGGATCTGGTTCCTGTGTCACAAGACATTTTCAACCAATGAAAAAGTGAATTTTGTTTATGCCCCAGGGGCCGCATTCACAAAGAGTTTAATCTAATCCTGAACATAATCCTAAAATGAAAGTCAATAATGTGTCTTTGGGCCTTGAACTGTTGAATCCTTGGCCTAATGTTTGATGTAAACTTGCAGGATTAATTAATCTGTGTTCCCCACCATAATATGAACTTTGCCATCAAAGTTTCCATTTTAACAAGTAGCTGCTGAAACTAGCCATATACCTTGCCGAAATGACAATAATCATGGCAGGGGCTTACACATTTGTATATTATAGTTTACAAGTAGAGTGTGAAGATTTTAATGCTGGTAAAAAGATGCAAAACTGGATCAGACTAAGATTGATTTAATTAAATGCACCTGTAAATCCTTAAGTTCATATTCTAGTCAAGAGCATATATTGCCTAATCCTCAAAGTTTTGATCAAGCATCGAGACAAGAATTAAGCAGTTTTGGGCATAAACCACATTAATTTCAATTTTGGGATGAAAGGTAGATTCATATCAGATTCTTTGTGAATAGGGCCGCAGGTGTCGCCACCTACAATCGCTGGATTTTTTGGAGGGTGGGTGGGTGAGTGGGGGGGAGGGATTTACCTGTCACCTTCACACATCATGCTGCTTCAGGCCAAAACCACCTGCAATCTCTACCCACTGCATTCTGCATATACAACAAACACCATGTGTAACATCACACCATCAGTAAAGCAGGCAAATGCCACAAAATGACTCCAAGGCTGCAGGCAACAAGAGGAAGACCTGACCATTGTCACTTCATCAAAGCACCTCAATGTGTTCTTATATTCCAATGCTACATTATGATTGACTGGTATGTCATCTGGACAGTGTTTCAAGTGGAACTTTTTACAAGTGCAGAGTTGACCTACTTATCAACACATACATGTGCATATATAAAATAGTGTTCAGAGAACAGATTACCCTCAGCACCCACAATCTTTTTTTCCTCAATTATGCTTTTTTTTTTTTTGAGACTTTGCAGTAGAATACTCCATATACAATTTCCATATTGTTGTCTATGAAATGAAGGATCACTTTTGGATGTGTTCTTGGGGCAAGTTCTGGTGACAGAGACCACTGTACCGTGCGTCGCTCTTTCAGCCATCAAATCAACACTTCAAAAGTTCCATAACAAGTTCAAAAATAAAGAGAAGAAGCTGGTTTTCCATAGGAAAGTGGTCCACTACGATGTGCATCACTGAAAAAAAAAATTGGGGAAGCTGCATTGGATCCTTTTTGAGATATTATGGTAATGTCATCCCCTTGTGCATCACTCAGACGGCCTAAAAGATAAATACTTTAAAGTTTCATAAGAAGTTTATAAATACAAAGAGGAAGCTAGTTTTACAGAGGAACCTGGTCCATCATAAAGTCCTTCTGTGACAAAAATTTGATACTGCTGCAGTGAATATTTTTTTTGAGATATCGTGGTAACGCCAACAAGATGGACAGACATCTCCTTTGAAACTTAAAAGCTTCATACACTATTCCACCATATGGACACTGGTATAAACAGGCAAGCAGTATTACAATTTTTAGCACCATTAAGTTGACTAGAGGTGTTATGAGGTACAGTGTACTAAGGTATTAGCTGGAAGCCATCTGTTCCACTATACTGGACATTAGTTAAAATGAAAGAAATCCTGCAAAAAGTGAGTATGATCATGGTCTTCCGACTTAAGACGGACTAGAGAAAATCCTCTAGGTGGGTTAAGTATACTTTACCCCGGATACTTTCCCCCTTACCACTCTAAACACTTTGAGGACTATACTTTGTCATTTCAAATTCCATCTGGACACAATTTGACTATTATATTCTTGAATTAGAGTTATATTTTTTAAGTATTTGGTCACATTTCTGGAAACATTTCAACAAAGTTTTGTGTAGTTGTTTTTTATAACCTTTGCATTGTAGTTTTTGCAACAAAGTTCTCTCTCTCTCTCTCTCCCTCCCTCCCTCCCCCCCCCCCGGGCAAATTTGTCCGACATTTCATTTGAAAAGTATTATACGTAGAAACTCCAAACTTGGTACAATTATACTTCTATAGATGAAGTCAGGTCTTTTTATAATGAAAGGTCATGCCTATCAAAATTGTGCAAATGAGGGCTTATTAAAGTTTTAAATCTTCAATATCTTATGTACTAAAGTAGATGTAGTTCCGAGTGTATTGGAATTCAATCATATCAAGGCAAAGGTCTTCTCAAATGTCAAGGTCAGGTCAAGGTCAAAGGTCATGTCAAGGTCAAAGGTCAGTTTTAGGTCAAAATGTCATTATAAAGCCAAAATGTCAATTTAAAGGTCAAAGGACCACTTCAGGTGGAGGTCATTTCAAGGTCAAAGGTCATTTCAAGGTCAAAGGCCACTTTCAATGGTGGTTTTCTTCTAGCCATAACTTTGTCACTTTTTATCCAATTTTCATCATGTTGGGCTCAAATTGTAGCTATTGTAACACTGCACGTTTGAAGTCTTCCCTTTTTATAATGAGAGGACATACTTTTCAAAATTATGCAAATGAGGGTTAATTCAAGTTTTAGATCTTCAATATCTTATAAACTATAGCAGATATAGTTCCAAGTATATAGGAGTTCGATCATAGCAAGGCGAAGGTCATCTCAAATGTCAAGGTCATGTCAAAGTCAAAGGTCATGTCAAGGTCAAGGTTCACTTCAAGTAGAGGTCATCTACGGGTCAAACGTCATTTCAAGGTCAAATGCCACTTTCGATGGTGGCTTTCTTCTAGCCATAATTTGGTCAATTTTTAGCCAATTTTCATCCTGTTGGGCTCAAATTGTACATAGCTTTTGCAACACTGCACATTTTGAAAATTACATGTGATCTCTAAAGGTCAAAGGTCAAGGTCATCTGGACCTTTGAAAGTTTCACTCAGCCATAACTCAGCCAATTTCCATCCAATTCTAATGACGTTGGACTTAAATTGTGGGTATTGTAACAATGTACATTTTTGCAATTTACATGTAACCTGTAAAGGTAAAAAGTCAAAGGTCAAGGTCATTTGGACTAGGAAATTCTCATCCAGCCATAAGCTTAATGGAATGTGAAGTACCAAAGCACAAAAGTTGTACCATTTAATATTTACAACTTTGGAAGGCACACAGACAGATTTGCTTTGAAGCAAATCTTCCTTTCTAGTTGTTCTTTATTTCTGTATCTAGATCAAGGAAAGTAGCTTTTGTATCACTTTCATTTTCCAGATTTAATATTAGTTCCTTGGGATATATGTTTTTCAAATTTCCTTTTATTTCATCTCCATTGTTTAAAGCACACAGGTCATCTATAAATCTTCTTGTGTGGGAATATGATCTTCTTGCAGCTGTAAAGTTTGTTTTTGCCAATTCCTCCATCCATTTTGATTCACAATAATGTAAATAAAGGTTGGCAATATATGGGGCTGGATCTGTTCCCATTGGTATGCCTACTATTTGACGGATGGAGGGACAATGCAGGGCACGACAATACCCTCCGGCACTTTATGTGCCGAGGGTAATAAAAAACACCCCATGATAATAGGATGGGACAAGTCTTTGTTTGTCAGCTAGACGGGGTTTAGTTTCTTATTTCTGCCTTTGCATACATACTTCTTGCAGGATGTCTATGATGTAAAACATCAGAAGGGTATCAGGCTACAGAAGTCAATTCTTGACAGCGAAACTATCTCCAGCTTGGTCAACAAACTGCAATAAATTACTCAATACCTGCTCTGCATGAGAAGTTCTCACATAAAACAAGGGAACACCAAAGGTATCTCTGACCAAACTTCTGTCGGATACAATGTATGTTAACTCGTACTTGCTGTTTTTCTACATAAAGATGTGTTGGGTGAATAGTTGAACATTTGCCAACTGAGTGGTTACATCACCCGTAGGTAGAGAAGAGTTGTTCCTGGTCCCAACCATACAGTGAGTATTCTTTCATTAAAGACTCCATCAAGTAAATATGTAAGTGATCGGGGTGGGGGTATGACAGGGAGGGCTGCTTGGGAAAAGTACCAGATTGTATTACTGTAGGCTATTTTCCTGATACACGTCTGTTCTGTGTACGTGCTGATCCAAATATTATCCCTTGGTCTGCCAGTCTAACTTTTCTGCTTAATGTCCTGCTGTTTCAGTGCCTCTCCAACCAACACTTTACCTCAATTTAGCACAACTAATGGGATAATTCTCTATAAAGCTCACTATCTGCTTTTGTGTCAAAGAAAAAATGTGCTTGTCCCACGTAATGGGGCATGCTGCAATATCAAACCCTGGCACTCCCCTTTCTTTAGAGACCATTCTTTCACAAAGACCACTTCTCTTACAAAAAGTATGACACTTTTGCAAATTACCAGCCACCCTTCTGTCTGCCAAACCTGGCAGGAACTCTTTTCTGGGCCAAGTTTTCATTGTGTCAACAGCTTTCCTCAGCACACACCAAACTGCATGGCAGGGAAGCTTCTGATAGAAGTGCCATTTGTATGGCCTCTGCAACTGTACACATGCTAGTACTTGGGTGGTTACAGGCTGCTTGGCTACTATAATCAAGTCTCTAGTACCCTGCCATCTTTTCACGTTAACCACTTCTAAGCCAGGGTGGAGGCCCAGTCTGCAGCCGTCCATTTTATTCCTTTGTAAGCTGGGAATGCTGGTGCTTAAATGAAAGGTGTTTTACCAAGGAACTTTAACCTGAAATCACAATAATATTGAGACCAGTGCAACTTTTTATCGTGATCAGCAACGACAGTCAAAGTACCTCTGCTGAGCAATCACTTGCTATGAGAGACCACAGCCCTGTCATATGTGCTCTAAATGAGGGCCTCTTGTCCCACGTTTATTGTCTGTCACATTCTTCCTAGCTTTATAGGAAAGGGGGGGGGGGGGGGAAACAACATCTGGCCTGTACTCTCAATGTACACATGCACCAGCCTCATATATGTTAGCCTGATGAAACACAGAAAAAATGATGGATGGCAGCTCTCTGGATCTACATCAATGAAAACACTACTACATGACATATTCCTTGTACTGGCAAAATGTTTTGATAGCCTTTTTTTTCGGCCATCTAAAAATATTCCACTGAAAACACAGCTGTACTCGTTACAAAGTCAGCCCCTGAGTGGTACACACTTGGTATTTGCTGGTTTCTGTGGTAGACCAGAATCCCTGATGCAATTTCTGATGCAAAGTTGGTAATATGTACTTCTTTTTCAATCTCAGTCAATAACTACAAGAATTATGTTACAAGTATTTGATAGCTGATATTAGTAGAGATTGTGATGTAAATGTTTTATGTTCCTAGAAATAGTGAAACTCAAATACATGTACACATTGGTACTGTTAAATACCTGTATATCAATGTATACAGGTTTCACTTGTTGCAGTCATTTTATACCCCAGATTTACAAAGCATTAGAATCTGGTGTTGATGTTGTAATTTTTACTTCACAGTATAAATGGATTTAGCATAATATTTAAATGTCAATCAAAAATTATGCAAATTAGGGACAATTAAAATTTTAAAGCTCTATATCTTCCAACCTATTACAGATAGACACAAAATTTAAAGTAGCAAATACAGGCTTGTAACACCTGTCAATCTAATGGACTGTGAACAAAAACTATACCATTTGAAATTATGCTAATTAGCAGCACTTGAAAGTTGAATTATCTCCAAAACTATTATAAACAGAGGTGTCAGTCCAACTTCAATTTGTAGGTTTGTGACAGCTGCATCCAATGAATTATGAACCAAAGTTGTGGCACTTTGATTATTGCAAATTAGGTGAATACACAAGATTGAATTCTTGAATAACTTTCAAACTACTACAGATAGAGGTGTCACTCCAACTTCAATTTGTACATCTCTGACAAAGCTGAATCCAATGAACCATGAACCAAAGTTGTAGCAGTTTAATCTATGCAAATAAGGTGAATTCCCAAAATTTAAAACTTGAACAACTTAAACTATCCCAGACTCAGGTGTTATTCAAAATTCATTTGATACCTTTGTAGGATAGTTGCATCCAATGAACCATGAATCAAAGTTGTAGCAGTTTGATTTATGCAAATCAGGCAAATACACAAAATTTAAATCTTGACTAGCTTCAAAACTATAATGGATTGAGGTGCTTTTCCAACTTCAATTTATAGATTTTTGACATATCTGCATGAAAAAAATTATTGTTGCGGGAGTTAAATGAATACTGAATGGGCAATCTTTATAAGTTTTCTAGGCAGACAGACTGATTTGCTGACAAGCAAATCAATTTTTTCTGGTTCTTGCACTGCAATCTGTAAACATACTTTTTGCACTCAAAGCTCCTAAGGGGACGGTTAAAACTAGTAATTCCAGTATGGTCTGTTTTTTGTTTGTTTTTTTTTTAAGTTGTATCTTCCGATTTTCATTTTTAATGACTTAACTTCAGCATAAACCTTTATCTTGACATGAAGAAAGTTGACACAAGATCACGACACCACAACGATAATGACTCCACATCAAAGATCACATACAATTAAGATATGAAGTGGAAGACAAATTATGCAGAGCCAGATGAATACTCTATGTATTTAATCCTTCAAGTTTATCAAGCCACACAACAGCTTTCCCAGTCCATTTGACACAACAGCTTTCCCAGTCCATTTGACACCACAGCTTTCCCAGTCCATTTGACACAACAGCTTTCCCAGTCCATTTGACACAACAGCTTTCCCAGTCCATTTGACACAACAGCTTTCCCAATCCATTTGACACAACAGCTTTCCCAGTCCATTTGGACGCCCAAAGTGCTTCACAGAAAGCTCTTTACCTGAACTGTTTATGTTCTCTGCAACTGCAGACTAGAGACCAGGCATGCTGGCATTTGAATCAGAGGTTTTCATCAGAGAAAATTACAGCGGCATTTTTAATATTTCCAATAGGTGAGACTATTCCATGACTACCACTGAAAGGGTTAAAAATACCATTCAAAGAACGCAGTACCCTTTGGCCGCCTTCAATCTCTTTTGCTGTAAGTGAACACATTCTTTGGTTGTGATACATGTGTATATAAAATTTTACGTAACTGACTTAAAAACTTCCTTACTTATACCGATACCACCAATGTGCACTTCACCTTTTACCTCAAAAAGTAGGTCAAATATAAAGCTCTGACCTCAATTTTCAATAGGCTTCTAGATCACTCTATGAAGCTTCTTGTGTGTAAGATTTAGATTGCTAGATACAGGCTTTCAATAGTTAGAGCGGCAACATCGTTCAGCATATGTGACCATTGTGTGACCTTGAGAATTGAGTCGAGGTCAACTATACTTGCACACAAAGTAGGCCATACAGGAGTGTACTATCATGTGCAATTTGAAAGTCCTGTCTCAAAAAATTCTGAAAATATAGTGGTAAACAAAATTTCAATGAATATGTCACTGTGACCCAGATACTTCACCTAGTGACCTACTTTTGATTCATGACACATTGTTTGGTTGTGATACATGTGTGTATAAAATTTCATGTAACTGACTTGAAAACTTCCTTACTTATACCAATACCACCATTGTGCACTTTACCTTTGACCTCAAAAAGTAGGTCAAATATAAAGCTATGACCTCGATTTTCATTAGGCTTCTAGATCACTCTATGAAGCTTCTTGTGTGTAAGATTTAGATTGCTAGATGCAGGCTTTCAATAGTTAGAGCGGTAATGTCGCTTAGCACATGTGACCACTGTGTGACCTTGAGAATTACATTAAGGTCAACTATGCTTGCACACAAAGTAGGCCATATAGGAGTGTACTATCATGTGCAATTTGAAAGTACTGTTTCAAAAATTTCTGAAGTTATGGTGGTAAAACCATGGGACGGATGGACGGACAGACTGACGGACGGCGCCGGGTACGACAATACCTGTCTGCCTCATGAGGCCGAAGGGGAAAAAAAGCGACGTGGCATTAGCTTGACTTCACACAAAGGATGAATGTCTTCTCCAGTTTTCAGGACAGTTTAGTCTACTCAAAGAACTCGTCATCTGTTACATTCCATAATAAACCCAGCAAGTGAAGAATTTGGATTATGTAATAATGATAGTGATAATTATCATGATTATCCAGCATTCTGTGATCTCATCCTTGACTGGTGTGCAGTAGGACCACACTGACACAAAGGTTCAAGGGCATTTTGAGTAACTGCATTAGATAACCAGCCCTATCAGCTGGGTTTTTTCTCATACCTGAGATCAGTTAAAGGTTAGATGGAACTTGCAAGAATTTTTCGTCTGAAAGAAATGGTCGTGCATGTCAAACAAAGCGTATTACCTACACAAGCTGTTGTTTGATAGTACATGTAGCACCAAACCTTAATTATGTCTGGGTGCCAACCCAGACATTTTGTTTTTCCAAGATTTTTTTATTCTTTCCTTTTTTTTTTCTTTCTTCTTTACGACCAAATTTGTGCAGAGTTTTTCTCGGACACCATTATTCTGAAAACCACCAAACTTGCCTTGGGGACTGACCTGTCAGTGAAATTGTGCACCTGATTAGGAATAGTCATGATGTTTAAAAATTATGCAAATTAGGGACAATTAAAATTTTAAAACCTCCTTATCTTCCAAACTATTGCAGATAGACACAAAATTTCAATATGCATGTAAAGGTTTGTGACACCTACCAACATCAGGGACAGTAAATGGAAGTTGTAGAATTTCAAATTATGCTAATTGGGGGGCATTAAAATTTTTTAAAGTTGAGTATTTCCAAAACTATTATAGATAGAGATGCCATTCCAACTTCAATTCATAGGTTTGTGGCCAAGCCGCATCCAATGAACCATGAACCAAAGTTGTAGGATTTTAATTTATGTAAATAAGGTGAATGCACAAAATTAAAATCTTGAATAGCTTCAAAACTATTATACATAGAGGTGCCATTCCAACTTCAAGCTAGAGGTTTGTGGCACAGCCATGTGCAATGAACCATGAGCCAAAGTTGTAGGATTTTGAATTATGCAAATTAGACGAATGCACAAAATTAAAATCTTGAATAGCTTCAAAACTATTATAGATAGACATGCCATTCCAATTTCACTTTACGGGGTTGTGACATAGCCACATACAATGAACCACGATCCAAAGTCATAGAATTTCAATTTAAGCAAATTAGGTGAATACGCAAAATTTAAATCTCTAATAGATTCAAAACTATTATAGAAAGCAATGTCATTTCAACTTCAATTTGAAGGTTTGTGACATAGCCAGTCCAATGAACCAAAAGTGTAAAATAGTTATTTATGCAAATTAAATGAATACACAAAATTTAAATCTTGAATTATTTCAACACTATTATATATAGGGGTGCCATTTAAAGTTCAATTTGTAGGTTTGTGACATAACCGTATCTGATGAACTATGAACCAAAGTTGTAGAATTATTTATACAAATTAGGTGAATACACAAAATTATATCTTGAATAGCTTCAAAACTGTTATAGATAGAGGTGCCATTTAGATTTTATAGGTTTGTGACATAGGTGCATCCAGTGAACCATGAACCAAAGTTGTAGGATATTAATTTATGCAAATAAGATGATTACACAAAATCTAAATATTGAATAACTTCTAAACTATTATACAGAGAGGTGCCATTCCAGTTTCAAGCTAGAGGTTTGTGGCACAGCCATGTCCAATGAACCATGAACCAAAGTTGTAGGTTTTTGTTCATGCAAATTACGCAAATATACAAAGTTAAGATCTTGAATAGCTTCAAAACTATTACAGATGGTGGGTGTCATTCAAACTTCAGTCAATAAATTTGTGACATGGCTATATCCAATGAACCAAAAAGTTGTAGCATTTCAATTTACGCAAATTAGGCTAATACACAAAATTCAGATTATGTTGAACAGAGGCAAAATGTAGCATTTCAAACTCTTCTCATTTTGAAGGCACCCAGACACATTTGCTGTGAAGCAAATCTTTTCTGTTTTTTTTTTTTTTTTTTTCTATGCTGGTATGAATTAAAAAATGCATTTTTGCATTTTTTTTAATTTAGTTGCAGAATTTATATACGGAGTTTTCTGGAGTGCACAGCCAAAAGTATTCACACAGAAACTGGGTGTTGTGGTCTGTCTTAAGCATTATATCGGTTAAAATGACTCAGCTACATGTATGTAATATGAAACAATGTGCAGTTGTCAGTATATTTCACAGCGGCTATTTCTTCTTTTAAATTGTCAATTGAACAATACATCTATTTTGACTTGACCAAATAAATTTGAAATTGCTGGTGGGCAGTGAAGACGAACAGCAAATTTATTTTATAGGGCCTAAATACTATTTTATTTTTTCTCTGTCTGAATGACCGTTATTTGAAGTATTTTGAGAGGTGAAGCTAAAGAGATCATACCACTTTGAATGGCGAAGCTTGCTGAAGGACTCCCTCAGTGACGGCTGACTCATCATCTTCTTCCACATAGAGACCTTTCCTCGATAAAGCTTGGAATATGCTCCCATGATCTGAATAACATATACCAACAGTTTATTAACCAGACTTATGTAAAAATTCCCAGATAAATGCAGATACATGTATTGAAACCAATAAAGACCCCCACGTATGACTCTACCAGGACAATAATGCCTAAGGCAATAACCTTTTCCCTGCTCATGTCACTTACTTACCAAGGTTAACCAGGTGACACTTTTTCATAGTCAGGACAATGCCACCAGTTTGTCTCAGGGTGCACACATGCATGCACAAACACACACGTGAGCATACACACACTCTTTATGTACTAGAGGAACAAAGACTATCATGGATTAAATGTATTCATTTTGCCTTCAATACCATCTATGCATAAGTTAATCAAGTGCGGAAACCCCAGCGGAGATTCAGATGTCAGAGCCAGGCGCGCACAGGTTTCTGGGTAGTTTGCGGGCCACTCAGTCTTACCACACAGGCTACAGCACTATGCAATACAGCAACTAACAAAAAGTGAAACATAGACCTTGATTTCTTCAAACAACAGAATCTAGGGTGGCTGAAACAGTATTTAAAAGACAAAGGAATATCTGTTGATGGCAGGAATAAAGCGGCACTTTTATTTTTGATATTTGTCAGTTTGACGTTTCTTCCTGGTGTCAACATTACAGCCCACAACACAACAATCAGTGGTGGTTTACCATCATAATTCATCCTGTCACTCAATGTTCTAACTATTCAATGCTCTCTGTACTTCCTCTGCCAATGATCTGTAATGGTAAACTTCCATACACCTCCTGTATTTGGTCTATTTCCTGCGTTTCTGCTCATGTTGACACAATATTAGTGTCCACCATCATGCATTATCGTGATCACTTTTGAGAAGGTGCACAGCGCGCCATCTGGTAGCAAAAAAGTCAGCCTGCATGCCTCACTTTTGTAATGGGACAGCAGCCAGAGATTTCCCACTTGGTGAACTTATGCATAGATCGTATTATAAAACTGTTCATAGACAGATGATACTATATTTATGTTTGAATTATGTTGCACATGTACATGTCCATTCTCAGCCATACTGTCCAGAAGGGCTGACGCTCTCTGGAATGGATACCTGCCCAAAGTGGGCCCTTTTTCCCCGGCCTAAGAACACCTAATTGTAGAGCAGTACAGTAAATATACATATTGGAATTGTGTGTATATCTGAGAGTAACATTTAATCATACATGTATTTAACTTGTAAAATGCAAAATGCCTCTAATTAGCATCATTTTAAATGCTGCCAGTCTGGTTATCCTTCATCAGATACAGCATACCCATCATGCCCCTCCCTGTAGGGCTGACCTTACACCACTTTCTTCGACATTCAAAACTTGAAATAGTTTGAGTATGCAATGAAGATAAAGTATGCTTACCTATCTGGGCACACATACTGAATTGCTTATGGACAATTCAAACATTTTTTTCAAAAGTACTTCAAACGGAGGGGTCAATTCAACTTCCATTCTTTGATTTGTGCTATAGATGCAGCCAATGAAATGAAAAGGAAAGTTGTAAAATTTAAATTTATGCTCATTTAGCATATTTCTGCTCTTTAAATCTTAAATTTCGACAAATGTACATTGTATTGTAGATAAAAAGGTCAATAGCAACTTCAATTCATTGGTATAGGTTCATCCGATGAAATGAAAATTTTAAAATTTCACTGACTGCTGACGAGGCAGACTTGACAGGGTTAATGCTTCCATTTCAAAGCTATTAAACATAATGGGCAACTTTAATTCACAGAATTATGTACAAAATATATTTGATTATCATCAAACAAAATTTTCAAACATTTTAAAGTTGCTGATTTTCAAGGCACACAGACAGATTTTCTCTCCGGCAAATCAACAAATCTCAGTTTTACCAGGTCAAAATGTTTTTACTGAAAATTAATTTCAGACAAAAACCAGTTTTTTATATTTTGACACTCTTGGGTAATT
Source organism: Hermodice carunculata (assembly GCA_964020975.1). NCBI lineage: Eukaryota > Metazoa > Annelida > Polychaeta > Eunicida > Amphinomidae > Hermodice > Hermodice carunculata. The sequence goes on along the minus strand of OZ026623.1, from coordinate 95,877,097 downwards.
CAAGTGAGGAAAGACTTAATAAAGTAAAGGAGTGCAGCTTCTCAATGAGGTAGCCTGAGATACACAACTGGTCTCCCACAACAGGTGGTCTTTGGAGATGATACCACAGGCCACATATATATACACAACACTCTAATGTCACTTCAGATCTGAACACATGAACATAATTGTGGATGGGCATTATCATTCAAATAATCATATGTTTTGCCTCAGGACATTCCAGGTACAGTAAAACCTGTTTGGAAAGACCCCCTTAAGAATTATCAAACTGTGGTCTCTCAAGACAGGTTGTTTCTCATAGGAGGTATAAATACAGTGGTCCCCCTCTAATAAGGCCACCCCAAGTGCAACCAGAAAGTGGCCACAGTTGAGGGGTGGCCTCTCTTGCCAGGGACAATACAATGGAAATACCACTTTTGTGGCATGGAGAAGTGTGCGTGGGGGGGGGGGGGGGAGGGGCACTGCAACTTTAAAACTACTGCGCCCAGTACATGTTTGTTGAAAATGTGGTCTCCCAAGGCTGACGATCTCCCCTTGTAGCCCTTTCTCAAGACAGGGATCACCGTAGCTTACATGTATGCATGACCCATCATTCCATTCAAACACACATACATCTTCATTGATCTTGGAGCAATATCACTAAGTTCAAGTGTTAAACATTTCTCTAACCAATGAATATACCCAACTGAAATCTATGTGATTAGAAGGGCTTACTTAAAGGTACATTACTCCCACAGTTACAAGTGCCACATAATCCGCAAATGAATAAAGAAATAGCCAATGCGCTGGCTGCAGCATAAAGGTGAAAATCCATTTCTGACATAACCTGAGCTGACAGATTAGGAGTAACAATTTGTTTATACTGCATCAATGGCCAAAGTTGTCTACAGTTGTACATGTGTGCTGCAAGGCAATTTGACAGCCATAAGCAATTGGCCTTTCATACTAGTGGACCTCGTCTCTCACAATTCTGCTCCAGTAACTACCCAAAGACGACACTGTCCTGTACAGAGAATATCTTAAAACCATAAAAAGATCTTTTTTTCTGCAGTCTTTACAACTGCACAATGGATACCAGAGTCAATTTGTTTGCTGCTTTTTTTCTTGTATTTTCTTTGTATTTTTTTCTTTCTTTCCCAGGCTGAATGACATGCCTTATTAAAAACAAACAAACAAACAACCAAACAAACAAAACAAAGCACAAGATGGCTATCTACACAAGCCATCCTTTACTGGCTGACCCTGACATTCAACTCCCAGTAAGTCCCACCCTGGTATGGGATGTGTTCCTATGCAACTTTCAGGCAATAATTATTAGTTCAAGCAGTTTAAGGGATGATTTTTTTCTTCAGATTTTAACAAAAAGAAAAAGAAAAAGACAAGCAAAATAAGAGGATCATGATGGCCCTGTGCTCTGCAGCAAATCTGGGCCAGGTCAAGGTGTCCTGGCCTTACGTGAGAAGGTGATAGTTCATTATTTCTATCAGTCATGCTTCCCTTCCCAAACACCCAAACACCCAGACACTTGTTAAATACAAATTGCAAGCTCTCTCTTATCTGCAGGTGAACCTAAGGACAAGAGAGCCCATGTTATCATACAGTCAAAACACCATCATGGGTACCCTTATTATTAGAGTTACCAATTATACGTGCAGAACCCACATGAAAATTACAGCTCGTCTGTCATTTATAAAAAGCAAGATGATACTTGTTTTCTATGCTTTAGTTATAAAACATGATGGTGGCTATCTGAAACTGAGTAGAGTCAAGCTGCTTTTCATTACTTGATACTATTAAAGGATTACACTTGTATCACCTTGTCCTAAAATCTGATTGGTTGTTTTTGTTCTGAGAGCTGATTGATTTTTCACCCCTTTGCCAACAAGCTGATTGGTTCATTTCATTGGGAACTTTATATATATATATACATGATTTCATGATTAATCTCACCTTGCCAAAGCATCCCGGTATCCCGAAAAGTATTCTTGCATGCTCGGCAGTAGAGGTCAGCAGATGTCAATGCTTTTATCACAGCTGGCTTCAGATGCAACTCTCCCTGGAAAAGATAATAAATTAAAACAAACAAACAAACAAACAAACAAAAAAAACATTTATTTTTTATGTGATTGTCATCTTCCAGTTCCAGTGAATAGAAGGGTGTGCATGCATCAAAGTCACAACGGTCAAACAAGAGGAATATGACAGTCCTGTGCTCAGCTGACAGGATGGGCACATTGAAATGCTCCTGTGAGCATTCAAAAATATGAAGGTCATCTTTGTTTAAGACAATCATCTTTGTCAGCAATATTAGTCTTCACTCACACAGTTCAGGAGTAAACATTTCATGAAAAGTGACGGGATGTACTATTACCAAGATGTCAGTCAATATGACAGTTTGACCTTTCACAAACTGAACAATTTAAAAATTTTGTAAAAAATCCAAAAATTAATGGAATAGAACTATTTCAACAAATGTAGTAGAACATACCCAAGGTACATCCCCACCATGTTTGATGTGCATCTGGCAAAGGAGGAGTCGAAAATGTGTATTGGCTCACATAGTAATCAACAGGAATGTACATTTATGCATTAAGCAACAAGTACAAGAATTAGAAAAATTATTAAAAATCCAGCATAAAGACCATGTAACAATCCAATAAACTATAACTTTGACCCTTCCACAAGGTAAGTTTTAAAACAACCTACCTGATGGCTTGGGATAAAATGTTGAAAATAGTCAAAACACAAAATTTCAGGAGTGTCCCTACGCAATTTCAAAGCAATTGGGTGCGCAGTTTCGGAGATTTTTTTTAAAGATTTTGCCAAAAAATATACAAATAAAAAAAAAATTACTGTAGGATAACCATTTGAACAAACTGGACAGACCAACCCAATGTACGGTCCCACCAAGTATGAAGGGAATCTGGCTGTGGTTTTGGAGTAGAAGTCAAAATGTGCATTGAACAGACAGACAGCAATATTGATGATGGATGCCAAACCACCACAATAAACCTCAGCTGACTTGTCATTCAGCTGAGGTAATTATTACTACATAACCTCAGCTAAGCGACAAGTCAGTTGAGGTAACTATTGCATCATCACTTCTTTCACAAACTTGGTAAAGGATCACCTGGGGAATATTCAAATACAAAATCCAAACATTTCATGCAATTTTTTTGTCAGAAGTTGAAAATGTAAAAAGCTTTAATGGGCAGACACACAAACAGACAGATGGACAGACAAACAACGGAGGCAGACAGATTTTATAAGATCTGCTGACTGATTGCTGACTGACAAGTCAGCAGAGCCAAAATTACTGAGGTGACGTGAAGTTAAATGTTAAGGAAGTAACTGTTTCTAGACATCATAAATTGTAGAGTTTTAAGCCTGAATACCAGCTAGCCAACACCTGCACATTAATCCTCAATGTTCAGCTAAGGTCACTTTTGAAATGCACCCTGGGATTATAGCATGAATGCTGAGTACTGTGACTGAGTGGAGTCCAGATGAGAGTTTAGCTCAGATGGCTTCCTTTGGATATTCAATCGATTGGTATACAGTGCTTTGTATTCTTTTACATACACACGTGCGGTACATTATAGACTTGACATAGTGACTCATCAAGTCTGCATATGTACAAAAGAGGGAAGCCATGCTTAGCACTACGACCATGACAACACAAGACACTGTTCACTTCCAGATGGTTGATGCACTTGGCAGTCCAGACACATACACACACTGCCATTGCCCTAACACCACTGTTAACCCTTATTGTCAATCAGGGATATCGTCGTTTCCTCTTTCAGCCTAAACTGATTTAAGGTTAAAATTAATGAATGAAGAGACTTTTCAAAGAACTACCAGCAACCTTATAATTAGTCTGCATCCAACTTGAATAAAGCTGTTGACTCAGTCTTAAATCTGCACTTAAAGGGTTAAAAAGAAAAAAAAAACACACACACAAAACAGAGGCTCTGTGATGTCTTTGTATTTTATAAGCTTGCACAGCCAAAACATGAAAAGTGACACCACTGACCTGTGTGTGGAGGGCTTAGGCATCACTACTTACAAAGCAACCTGTCAGGCTTCAGTTGTTAATGTGGGGTCCTTGTCAAAGAGTCAAGAGGCTACAGGTTCACTAACACTAGAAAGAAGGGAATTTCAAAAAGGTCGTCTCTATAAATAAAAATAAAATAAAAGTGGATAAAGGCTCAGCCATTGTTATTCAAAACACAGCTGAAGCACACAAACAATTATCCAATACCGATCACTACACCAAAATGGCAGTCAATCTGACGCAAACTCACAATAGTCACATACAACAAACCCTCAAAGACATGCTACAGAACAATGGCATTAGTTCTAAACTGTATAAATATTTGTACATTGCAGAACCTAGGATACCCAGTTTGTATCTCCTCCCCAAAATCCACAAAGGTGTCCTACCACCACCTGGATGCCCAACTTCAAGTGCAAATGAATGTCCGACGGAACGAATCTCATCCTTTGTAGATTTCTTCCTGAAACCACTAGTCTAAAACATACAAAGTTATGTAAAAGACACCACAGAATTCATCAATCGGATTGAAGCTCTACCCCAGTTACCGGACAGCACATTACTGGTGACGCTCGATGTTCAATCATTGTACACCAACGTTCCCACCTCCGAAGGTTTACGAAACGCAGCCAGGGCGCTGCTACACAATCGAGACCCCCTGGAAAAACCCAGCACTTGAGAACTCATCAGTTTGTTAAGGCTAGTGCTCACCTGCAACAATTTTGAGTTCAATGGTGAACACTACCTTCAAACTAGCGGGACTGCCATGGGCACCAAGGTAGCACCCTCCTTTGCTAACCTGTTCATGGCTGACTTAGAAAACGACATTCTACTCAAGTTCCCCCTCCAACCACACACATGGTTGAGGTACACAGATGATATCTTCCGTATATGGTCATACGGAGACACTCATCTACAGGAGTTCATTAAACATTTGAACACTTGCCACTCCACCATCAAATTCACAGCCACAATATCAGCATCAAAGGTCAACTTCCTGGATACCACAGTGAAGTTAAATTCTCATCATAAAGCATACACCACACTTTATGTCAAACCTACTGACACTCATATGTACCTTCATTACAGGTCGGCCCACCCAAAACATTCCAAAACTGGGGGCCCCTACAGTCAACCTTTGCCAGTGAAAGAAGCTGCTCCAAACCAGAAGATTTTGAAACAAATGCAAACAAAATCTTACATTTCTATGCACAGAGGTGCTACCCTGCCCTCTTACTGCAAGAAGCAAAAGAAAAAGTAGATTCCAAAGATCGAACTACTCTTCTGACTTCCACCACTGCAGATACCACCACAGACCAAGAAAACTTTTTCTTGGTCACAACATTCAATCCGTCACTCCCGCCTATCAAACGAGTTATCCAAAATAATTGGAAAATCCTTGAAGCTTCACGTCACACAGAAGCACTGACTGACAAGGATACAATCATGGGTTTCAAACGTGCTACAAACTTACAAGACATACTGATCCACTCTGGGATCAGATATAATCAAGACACAGATCACAATCCAGCCATCATGGGGGCAAAACATATAACATTTGTGACAGACAAAACTGCAAGTACTGCACACACATGAATTGCACTGGGAATGCGAAAAGCACCCAAACAGGTAGAACTTATTGGGTTCCCACTGGAGGTTGCTGTGAGAGCTCCAACCTCGTGTACCTCCTTACCTGTTTAACTTGCCAAAAACAATATGTTGCACAAACCAAACGTCCACTCCGAGACAGACTTAGAGAACATTTCCATTACATCAATAACGGGATAACAACACAACCCTGGGGTAGACATTACGCCCAGGCGGACCACAATGGACTCAATATTGAAGTCCAGATACTTATATACATCCGAACCCCTCCTAATCTAGAATGCAGCAGGTTGTTGCGCCTGGAAAAGGAAAAACACTGGATGCATCAATTCCGTTCCATTGAGCCATTCGGCCTCAATATCATGGGAAGATGAGCACACTCGCTCCGTCTAATGCTAAATTTTTATTACCATTGCTCACCTTCCCGTGCTAGAGTTACGCTGATATTAAAATATTTGTTTTAATATTGGAGAGACCGTCCAATGTTTACCCTGAAACTGTAACTTTACATTTCTCCTGACCCCACACAGGGCATCCAGGTGAAAATCATTCACCTGAATCTTTTAGCCCAACATAATTTGCACCGCCTAACCCTGGTGTCATGTGATCACCTATCCATATTTGGATGGATCACAGATTCAAAAAATTCTGTTGAATCCTTTCTGCTGTGGCAACAATACGACAGTGATGCACGTAGCTCTTTCACGTAATTACACCCACACGTATTACGTGACAACAGCAAAGTTACGCATGCCTATATAAAAGAGCCTCTTAACGGTTTCCCCCATTGCCTGATGAGATCAATTAAGATCGAAACCGGTGGCAATCTTTCCTGCAGTTATCAAGGCACTAGTCTTGTCATATATGCTGGTCTCTATCAATGTTATATTAACTATGGCATATAAAGACAACAATTCTGAAGTATCATGTTAAGTCACTGACAATGAATTGGTCTCCGCAAAGTGCTTCTCGGGACACAAGCATATTAACTCATCAACACTAACAATTGGAATCAAATTAAACTTTAATTACAAGGGTCACTGTGATACATGTTGTGAAGAATCTACACACACACACACACACACATACACACACAGACAGACACACAGACACACACAGGCACACAGACACAGAAACACACACACATAGGCACACACAGAGACGGACACATAGACACACACACACACACAGACACAAACACACAGGCACACACAGACACAGAAACACATACACATATACACACACAGAGACACCACTTCTGATATGATTCATCATATGTAGTATTTTGAACCTGTCCATATGTATGTGTGCTTTCATATAATCTGATAATTTTTACACCATAAGCATGATAAAGAAAGTCAAGAAGCTATTTAGCATATCTTGTTCTGTTCTGACATAGCATGGCTTCTGGCTTTTCTGCTGCAAACAAGCCTCCGTCTGAGGGCTTTCATACATGTATCTTTATAAATACTCTCTTTCCCCCCCCCCCCCCCTCACAGATCCCTCATTAGTCATTCCTGTGCAATTATTTATTGAAATTCAGAGTCATGGGCACTTAAAATCTGTATTGCTTTTTTCCAATGCATTTACATTTATGAAATATAGATACACGTGTGTCAAGGACAATATCAGTAAATGATATATACATACATATATAATGGTACACTGGCGAAACATGTCATTCCCATAAATTACATATGACAGTGTATATTATACATACATACATACATACATACATACATACATACATACATACATACATACATACATACATATGGCAGTTTCTAACTGATATTCAGAAGCCCACCCAATCATCTACACTGTACTTTCATGTCAGGCACATGTACGCTTAACCTTACAACCAGCCTGATGTGGGTAAAATGAACTCTGAAGACTGAGTCAAAAACAATTCTCTGGTGATTATGTGGGCCACGCTTCCAATGTGTATACCATCACATTTCCACAAATTGTGAAACCTGACCAAACTTGATTCCATCAGTGCTTCTCCTATTCATCAAATTTTTTTTTTGCAGCCATACTTTTGACCGGACACAGACTGGTAGCCCAGCTGCTCTACGATTGGTTACACAGATTTTCAGCCAATGTGTTTCACGATTTGTGGGAATGAAAACAGGATTAAAACATGCGTGGATCAAAAAATACGGTTGGATTGATGATTGAGAACAGTTGTCATACGGCTACTGCCACGGAAAGAACTCAATTCAGGATGGGAGACCCGTTTGAATTTGGTGCTGGAATGTCGAACTTTCTGCCCAAAATGGATTTTGTGGGACATTTGCGACAATTATAAGCATGTTGCTGTGAATATATTTGGATTTCAATGGATTATCTGTGTGATATACCTCTAATAAATAGTTTTGGAATAAACTGGCGAGTTGCAGCTTGTTGGTACATACAGAAACGAAGAAATCATGTCAAATGTGAAGCGGGATGGTGGTCCAGATGTGAGCTTCGTTTCAAACCTTTCTATGTAGGAGCTCCATCTGGCGACATTGTGATTTTAGGCCCATCCTGGACCATCTTATTAGCATGAATAATTGACTTCATAGATGAATACACAATATTTCATTGCAGATAAGGCCCGATGTGGGCCACTGAACGCATAGATGTTCCAGGTCCACCCTCTTTACCCCACCCCCCCATCCCCAGGTATATTAGCACGAAAGAATGACTGAATGTTACGAGTGCCTGTGTATACCTCAGTCAAATACTTGCATAAAATCTGATAACATTGCTAACTAACAAAGTTGTCTTATCACCTTCATGATCCTATGGAGCTCATATAGATATGAACATAAAGACTTTTTAACGTCTCCCCACAATACATGTACTGAAATCTATTACTTGCATTTTTGACCTACTAGGGAACTAATTTCCTTTTTATGTCTGTGTGTGAACACAGACATATTGTTTTACCCAATATTCTTTATTTCTTTCCTATCTTTCTTTCCGCCAGATTTTTGTGTCGTCTTAAACTCAGACACCGTGCAAGCTAGAAACTTCAAACTTTGCATGGTTATAGCACCTGCAATGAAGTTTTGCATATTGTTCTGAATAGTCGAGATTTTGAAAATTATGCAAATTAGGGCAATTAAAAAAATTCAATTGCTTCTGGTTTCCAAAGCATTCATCCGATCTTGATGATGTTGGACCCAAATTGTAAATATTGTAACACTACACATTTTTGTAATTTACATGTGACCTCTAAAGGTCAAAGGTCAAGGTCACTTGTACCTTTTAAATATTCATCCAGCCATAATTCGGTCAATTTCCATCCAATTTTGATCATGTTGGACACAAATTGTAGCCACTGTAACACTGCACATTTTTGTAATTTACTTGTGACCTCTAGAGGTCAAAAGTCAAGGTCATTTTGCCATTTGAAATATTCATGTTACTATAACTCGGTCAATTATCATCCAATTTTGATGATTTTTGTTCTTTTTCGGGCAAATCTTAAAAAAAAATCTTCTTCTCTGATACTGCTCACCAATTGCTTTGATATCACACAGAAACACTCCTAAGGACTCTAAGTTCTGAATTTGTTCACCATGCGACACTGCAATTTTTCAAAAAATTTTTTTATTATTTTTTTAGTCTTATTGCGATTTTCGACGTTTTTCCAGAACCATCACTCAGATTAAGCTAAAACCAGTGGATATGTTCCTTGAGGAAAGGTCAAACATAGTTGTTCACTAGGAAGCAAAGCTGTGGATTCCTGATTTTTAATGTTTTTTTTTTTTTTCAATTCGAGTACTTGCTCGTAAATGCACCTTTCCTATTGATTATTATGTAAGTCAATGGGCATTCTAATGCTAATTCACACTTTTGACTACTTCTCTGAAACCGTCAGATTAACTTTAAACTTGGTGGCAATGTATCTTGGTTGGGTCTCTAGCAGATTTGTTCAAATGCACACGCTCCATAGGTTTTTGGATCTTTTATGAACTTCTTTGTTCTTTTTTCAGCTAGTTTTTTAAAACTACACGGGTATAGATGTACATGTCAGCTGAGCACAGGACTGTCACAGACCTCTTCTTGAAATATTGTGTTAAAGCCGTTTTTCTTCAATGCAGTTCTGTGACCTAAATTTGTGACCTAATGGCCTGTTGCACTGTGACCCCAGAAATGAGGTCAAGGTCACTCATGTACTGTCTAAGCATGACCTTCACAGAGAATTATTAACATGTGTAACATCAGGGTCCTAACTCAAAACAGATCTCAAGTTATCAAGTGAGCAGTTAACTGTGTGTCAGTTGTCCTGTGACCTTGGGAATGAGGTCAAGGTCCAAACATCACTGGAGCATGATCATTTGCACAAAACAGGTAGACACTTATAAAAGGTACATCCCTACCAAGTTTGGTGCAAATCTGGCCAAAATTATTGAAGTTATAACCACTACATGAAATTCCCATGTTAGACTTTCCTATTAAAACTTTTTAAAAGATTTTTGGAAAAATAATCATAAAAAAATAAAAAAATCACTGCAGCATGACCATTTGAACAAACTTGGCAGAGACCCACCCAAGGTACATTGCCACTAAGTTTGAAGTAAATCTGACACATAGTTTCTTCACAGAAGTCCAAAATGTGAATTACTATCAGAATGCATTAGAATGCCCATTGACTTGCACAGTAAGCAATAGAAAAGATACATTTACACACAAGTCCCCGAATTGAAAAAAAAAATTGTTAAAAATCAGGAATTCACAGCAGTGCTACCTAGTGAACTTCTTTGCTTGACCCTTTCACAAGGAACACATTCACAAAGTTTCAACTTAATCTGAGAAACGGTGCTGGAGAAGAAGTGACAAGTAACGAAAACACACAAAAATTCTTAAAAAATTGCAGCACCACTTGGTGAACAAAATAAGAACTAGGGAGTCCCTAGGACTGTTCTTATGTAATATCAAAGCCATTGGGTGTTCAGTTGTGGAGAAGATTTTGAGAGATTTGTCCAAAAGAGAACAAAAACAAGAGGATCATGATGTCCTGTGCTCAGCTGACATGGGGAATAAAAGATAAGGAACATATTCAAGTAAGGAATATGTACTTTATTCACATGTATACGGAATGGTATGAGTAACATTGGTCGTGGGATACTGGCCTTGTGGTATTACTACACAAGCAGCATCGGTGCTCTCGCACTCAGAATATTTCCATACGCCTGTGATCTCAAACACTGCTCACACTAAGTAGGTCAACGTGTCCCATAAACAGATCATGGTGACCTGAGAATCTGGGGTTCATTCTTGATTTTAGCATTCACCAGATCAGGTAGTGACATTAAAGTAATCACATCTGGTGCAAAAGTAGCCTGTACAAAGGCACAGTCTTCTTGGAACAGGTGCCCCTTGGTCAGGTCAATATGGTATACAGTGGTCCTTGTCCTGAGAGACCACCCCAAGGTAGAGTCAAAATGTGGTGTCTTAAAACAGGTGGTTTTTCATTAGAGGTACAATAATATGGAATAGATAGCAAAATGTTCTTGAGCAGAGAGTGGTCTTAAAAAGATATGCGGTTTCTTCTTAGAGAGGTCTCTCAAGACAGGCACCACTGTGTAACCATTTGTCCTGAAAAAGTGTAGACTTACCTGTTCATCTTCATCAAAAGGCTCTTTCAACTGCTGTGGAATGTTTTTGCCATATGCCCTGCTCAGAAGCCAGGCAATGGATGCTTTCAGTTTGGCCTAAAACACACAAAAATATCTACATGTACATTGATACCCCTGTACCTCTTGATAAATACTGTATATATGTAGGTTTATATGCATCACAGAGTCTGAAAAACTTGTTTATACATCATTGCAGACCAGTCTCTCATTTCCATATAGGGCTACACTTAAGATGTAGACTCCATATACATTGTTTTGAACCATGGATTACTGGCTCAGTAATGACTTGCCAAGCAACGTGTAGACCAATGATTGAGAGGCAGGCAAACTTCTTGTCATGATGTCTCCAAGGTTTTCCTGGACAAAGATTACTACTGGACAAGGTCACCAAAGGGTGTGTGTCAGATTTACTGATCTACATGGTGGCAGCACCACTTTTTTGTCATGTGCTTTTTTTGACCAATTGATGAATGAAGCTGGATTTGTTTATCTTCCAGGTGTCTCCATCTGCTGCAACAAGAGGTTACCACCAGGAAATTACCTGTAGTGCCTGCCACCTGGGCATATCCTGTTTTATATATATATATATATATATATATATATATATATATATATATATATATATATATATATATATGTATATATATATATATATATATATATATATATATATATATATATATATATATATATATATACACACACACACACATACATACACAGTGGTACCTGCTGCATGTGGCCATATCAAGCAGGTGGCATGTTACCACTGGTATACTTTACAAAAAAATGGATTCCTATGTCTAAGCCTAGTGACCACAAAAAGCAATGTGGCTGCTCATGGCAGTGGTTGCATACAGCAGGTACCACTGTATATATATATATATATATATATATATATATATTGAAGAGGAGAACATTATCAATGGCACTGTGGCAGTAGCTTTCTTTCTCCACAAAAGCCAGGAGTTGCAAATTCGATGGCAAAACAAGCCACTGAAACCCATTCAAATGGCCTCAAAACTCATGCATATTACATATCATTGATACATCGGAATTGAGCAGTAAATGATCAAAGCTGAGTGACATAATTCCTAAAAGCCTGAAAGGAAATTCATAAACAAGATGCCTGTGGTCCTGGTGTTCTGCTCAACTGTACTGGATTACATTATATTAATATAGATTGAAACAAAACAAGAACAGGCTGGGTGAACTGAAGTTTTGATAGTTGGATTCGGGGGCCCAAAATTTCCCATGAAACTGAAGATGGCACCACTAGCATCATAAGCAATCAAGATGTTGACCTCCACAATCCTCACAAATTTTACTAGGATTTACAAAAAAAGACACATGGCAGAGCGCTTACAAGATGTTGGCATTTTTAGCCTTATATTGACCCTTATATCCCAACTGGCCACATTATGGCACTTCACTCCACATATAATCATAGCTTATTTGTGTAATTCCTCTGATGGATATTATTGCATGAGTCAAGACAACAATGAGTGAGTCATTAACTTTATGCCTTCAGTGATCTTGGGATAGAATATTGAGGTCAAAAATATTACATCAAATTCTAGCTTTGGACATTGTCTATATATTCTATAAATTTGGAAAGTCTAATCCAATTACTTTGCCAAACATGGAATTTTATATCTTAAAACACATTTTGGCTCATAGTCTCCTTCAAATTATAGGTGACGCCACTAGTATCATTAGCTACTTAGACTTTGACCTCCCCCACAATTCCAAAAAATTTGGTGAAGATCTGCCACAAATTAAAGATTCTAGAGTGTTCACTAGATTTTCATATTTTAACCCCTACATTGCATAATATTGTAGGTGGCGCCACCAATATCGAAATAAACCTAGATTTTCATACCCCCTACAAGTCCTGAAAATTATATTGAGCTAACTTGAGAACTGTGGTCAGTATTGCGGTCACAAGATTTTCACATTTTGACCTGTATATTACATAATACTATAGGTGGCACCACCAACATTGATGTCGACAAAGATTTTTAAACACTTTATAACTCCTAAACGTTACATGGGCCTATCTCAAGAATTGTGGGGTGCAGAGCATTCACGAGGTGACCCATATATTCAAACTGGCCATTTGACCTTGACCTTCAACTTGGATTAAAAGTTTTAAGTTCAAAATATGCGCCCCATATCAAGCTTTCCATATATAGTCTGTTTGTTCACATCAGGTCATAACTTTTCAAGTTATTGAAAAAAAAAAAAAAAAAATTTGGACAAGTTCCAAACTACATAATTACTGGGTCACAGTAACCCAAGAGTAGGCCACCAAGTACAGTTTTATGTATTTTGCAATCATGTTCAATTTTGATCTGGAGGCTCAATTGTCTTGGCCATTGATGCTCAAGCTACACCTGGCCATTATAAAATCACATTTTCACCTTTACAGGCATGGTGACCTCACAAAAATAGGTTCTGGTCACTGATATTACATAACATTCTACCTTTGGCCATGGTCTATATATCTTATCAATTTGGCAAGTCTAATCCAATTACTTTTCCAAATATGGATTTTTTACATCTTAAAACATATTTTGGCTCATAATTGCGATCAAATTATAGGTGGTGCCACTAGCATCATTAGCAACTTTGACCTCCTGCACAATCCCACCAAATTCAGTGAAGATCCATTAAAAACAAGAACAGGCTGCTTTTCCGACAGAAAATCAAATGTCTCCCCGTGTACCCTTACTATTGTCACCCTTATTTTTATAAATAGGCATAAGGATTCCAATGATCTACAGATATGGTGAAGGTACACTATTTATTGACATTTCAAAAAGTTGATTTTTGATGAAATGCCCATGTGACCTTGAACAATAGGTCAAGGTCATACATCTGCAGTTACAAGCAAGGTCTTACAAAAGTCTTACATAGAAACACTATCACACAAATGTCAACCTCTTTAAGACAAATCTTTCTCGAGTGCATCTGCAATGATTTTTAAAAAGTGGCCCTGTGACATTGAAAATAGGTCAAAGTCACCCATCTACAATCCCAACCTAGTTGGTATTATGGTACATAAACATGCAAAATTTCAACATCCTAAGTCAAATCCTTGCAGAGTTATTGTGCCTTGTCAATTTTAGATGACATGCCCAAGTGACCTTGAAAAATATGTCAAGGTCACCCACCTGCAATCCCAAGCAAGATCATATATAGGAACATCTTCACAAAAAAATTCAACTTCCCAAGTCAAACCTTTCTTGAGTTGTCGCGTCCACACGCAAGCAACAATGTGTTGAAGAAGAAGTGGAAGAAACAGACGCAAAAACAATATGTCCCCCCATTGAATGGGGAGACATAATTAAAGATGATAGAGTGTTCACAAGATTTTCACATTTTGACTCCTATGTTACATAATCTTGTATGTGGCACCACCAATATGGAAAGGAGCCTAGATTTTCATACACTCTATAAATTCTGAAAGTTATATTGGATTAACATCAAAACTTTTAAAGATATCGTGCTCACAAACCAAAAGTTTATGGACGGACGTCTCCTTTGAAACTGAAAAGCTTCATACACTATTCCACCATATGGACACTGGTATTTTATAAACAGGTAAAAACTAATACAATTTTTAGCACCATTAAGTTGACTAGAGGTGTTATGAGGTAAAGTGTACTAAGGTATTAGCTGGAAGCCATCTCTTCCACTATACTGGATGAACATTGAAAAGAAAGAAATCCTGCAAAAAGTGAGTATGATCATGGCTTTCTGGACCAGAAAAAATTCTCTAGGTGGGTTAAGTATACTTTACCCCGGGTACTTTTCCTCTTACCACTCTCAACACAAGTCCGTGTGTTTTGCTTTATGCAATGACATATGTGGTGATTTTGAACTATTTGAGAGGCAAAATTCACAAATTCCGCTTACTTTCTGTGGCATTTGCCGATTTCCGTTCCAAATCATAAATTCCATTTGAGATCATAAGATTCCGTAAATTCCGTCCGTTTTCCGCGATCGCGGAAAACTACTGGCCCCAACTCAGAGTACACTGTGGGTGTAATGTATTCAGAGTATACTGTCGATGTAGTGCACCCAGAACACACTGTGGGTATAGTGCACTCAAAGCATACTGTGGGTGTAGTGCACTTGGAGTACACTGTGGCCAGCATGGGTTGCATTAAGGCTACGTCCTGCATTCAGACGTGAAAACTGAAGAAAAGATGCCTGGAAATTTATAAAACATTGACATTTTGGGTCTCTGTGGATGCATGCACAAAAAAACATGATGCATTTTAAATGAATACAACTGCAAAAATTACCCCAAACTTAGTAACTTTGCACCTTTGTGGTCACGATATTTTGCATCATCCACCTATCAAAATTATGTATTATACTAGTGAAATCCTCTGATCTTCGTCTTTCTATGTATCAAGCTCCCTTATTTGCTAAGAAAAAAATATTCCTGGGGTATCTCTCCAAAAATTTCCAAAAATGGAAATCCAGACGTCATTTGATGGCATTATAAATGCGCTGAGAGCTCTTTCAGGCTCCTCCTTGGGTGGATTTGATCATGTGCCTCTCACTTCACAATCAAACTCGTTGTAGCCCATGTGCATGTCTCATGTCTGCAATGTTGCCAGGAAGGTACAAGTCATGTACACGGAAAGATTGTTGGACCAAGACATTAAATTTTCACATCATATTTTCACCAAAAAGACTTCAATCAAACAAATCTAGACCCAGATAAAGGCACCAGTGAAAATTTCTTAAGGAAGGCAAGCAAAATATGCAGATTAGTCACCGCATGGTCACACAAGGATGATACGAAGACTTGCGTAAACACGATGTGTTGTTGATACGTCATGTGGTTAACTGTGTTTTTTAACAAAATCTTCTTGTTTCAATTTCATCAAAATGTTTGAATGCAGCAAATCTGTATGAAAGATCAAGATAGGAATGAAATTCATGATCTAATGCCACAGAAAATATACGTAGGCCCTACAATAGCCAAAAACCATGCCTGTGTATGCTCACTTGTGTTGCACAACTGTTCTGTGTTCCTTTGTAAAAAATGTGACCGCACTTAAGATCAGACTCTTTCCACCTAATACGGCATCAAATGTTTCAGGTAAATTGAAATAGAAAGTGCACAGAAATATAAATCACGTATTTTATGACCATGTCATCACACGGAATAAATTCGCAAAAATTACACAGCCCAGGCATATTCAATCATGCATGCCGCTTGTTGCGCACGCAAGTGAAAAACTGCCCGATGGCACAATGTGCGATGCCAGATACTGGGGGTTAAAATTAGGCCCCTTTCACAAACCATATTTTGGCAGACCAGGGATGGGTTACAGACTTAGTCGTACTGTTAATATCAGGTCGCTAGGTAGACCGAATCCATTATTGGTACAGTCAACAAACTTTTAAGTTTCAGTCATTAAACTCTTTTACATTGGCATATATTGTTAATCATAATTAATATGATTTGCCTGCATATGAGCATGTTATGTTCATTTCTCTGCTTAAGCATGCACCTACTGTCCATGGCTTAAGTTACCTCCATGTTTTATTTATATATCATTTAAGTAAATTTGTGTATCACTGTATGTTGAATATATCAAATAAAATCAATCAAATCAGACCAAATGAAAATATCCTCCAAAATGGGAACAGCAGCTGAAATATATCTGTATTTCACAATTTCAGACTGGACCCTCCGAAGCAGTCAATGGACGCACTATTTCTAAAAAAGAAAGAAGATGGGTCCAACGGACCCAAACTGAAAAATCCTTAATGCTACCCCTGGCCAGTGGTGGACTTTAAAGTCAGTACTAATGTATAAACCAATTAAAGCAAGTTTGCAAATTATATAAGTGAAGAACTGTCTTCAGCAATCATTATGGCCCATGAAGCACCCGTTTAGTATCAAGATGGGTGCTTCAAGATGAATGTTCTTTATCATATAGTTTTCAACATATGTTGCAAAATCTGGAACATACCCACATCGCCAGTATCTCTTCATTTCCACAGTGGTTATCACTGTGAACTTGTATTTGTTGATATCCGTTCATTCTCGTGACTTGCATCTATATACTTATATGTTTATGAAAATGTTGTGAAAATATTTGGCTGAAAATTGGAGCCACATTTTTATATTACTACTACCTTTAGCAACTTCAATACCTGATACAACATGCTCACAGCCAGCAAAATGTTAAGACGTCCCACTCCGTCAACTAGAGCCTGAAGGTCAGGTCAGCAGGCAAGTCAATGTTCAACACCTTCTTTCTGGCCAGGTGTTGAAACACTTGAGTGCACAAATATGCTGCACCAATACCTCTGCTGCCCTGTTTACAGAGCTCCTAATGACTTTCTAAAATATGTTTACCCTGGGAAGTGCCGAGATTAAGCAGAGCTAATATCAAACTTTCAACATTTCCTCAGGGAGCACCTTTAAATAGAACCTGCACACATAGCCAGTAACAACACGGACACTCACTGAGGCAGATCAAGTGCATATGGCAACTCAGCACTCTTTATTTATTGCCACAGTGTTTTTCCCTCTGGACTTATGTACCACACCTTGGGGTGACTGGTGGGGGAAATCTGGCATACATCATACAAAATTTTACAAGTTCAATCCATAACCAGGTGGAATGGAATTTTGGCCCTCACTCTGACACATCGAATTGAATCTGCCTATCACATATCACAGTTTTCAACCACAAACCAGATATAAACAAGATATGTTTGTAAAACATAGATGCCCCCCCCCCCGCCCTCATTACCCTTGCCCTCGCTACCCTATTAATAGTGGTAGATGGGGGCACTCGTGACCTTACAAAATTAGTGAAGGTTGATCATACATCAATGTCACATGTCTTTAAACTTTAACATAGCCCTTAAAAAACGACTAAAAACCTCGACAATATGAAAGTTATAGCTGAAAAATTAGTCATCATTTAGAAACCATATTCAGCAAAGTGGCTTTATGACCTTGGAAATTAGGGCAAGGTCACTCATTTTCACTTGACCTAGGCCCAAGTATGCAAGATATGTTTGCAAAACATAGATGTCCCCTGCCCTCATTGATATGGAAACTGTTATAGTGTCACCCAGAAAACTGTATCAAGGTCACCCAACTTCATTCTCAACCTAGTCTTTATAGGGAACCATAAAGCTGTGCAATATAAAAGTCATAGCTCTTAAGTACAAGTTATCATGCAGAAATCATGAAACGATATTAAGTAAAGTGGCTCTGCGACGTTTGGAATTGGGTCAAGGTCACCCATCTTCGACTAGCCCCGAATATGGACTATAATCTTGTACAATAGAAAAGTCCTACCTTAAAAACCTCTTCAGTTATCATGCAGAAACCATACGTTAAATCAAGTGAATATGTGACCTTGGAATTCAGATCAAGGTCACCAAACCTACATTTCTTTAGCCCTTAACAAGGACTAAATAGCGGTGCAGTATCCAAGTCCTTGCTCAAAAACTTCTTCAGTTATTGTGCAAAAATCACAGGAAGTCTACTGTCTTTATAGGCAACCATAAAGCTGTGCAATATAAAAGTGCTACCTCTAAAATGCAAGTTATCATGCAGAAACAGTATTCAAACAAGGGGGCTCTGTGACCTTTGAAATTAGGTCAAAGTCACCATCTTCAAACTTGACTTAGCCCCGATTACGGACAATTATCCAGTGCAATATAAAAGTCCTAGTTTAAAAACCTCTTCAGTTATCATGTGGAAACCAAAGTTAACTCAGGTATCAATGTGAGCTTGGAAATTAAATCAAGGTCACCAAACTTTAAACTTCTTCTAGCCCTTAGCAAGAACTATAGACCTGTAAAGTATCCCAGTCCTGACTTAAAAACTTCTTGAGTTATTGTGCAGAAACCACAGGAATTCTACAATCTCTCTGTGACCCTGAAAAATGGGTCAAAGTCACCCATCTTTAAACTCAACCTAGCCCTTACAGAGAACCATAAAGCTATGCAATATAAAAGTTCTAGCTCCAAGGTATAAGTTATCATGCAGAAAGCATGAAACCATGTTCAGTAAAGTCGCTCTGTGACCTTTAATATGTGGTCAAGGTCATCCATCTTTAAACTTCGCCCAGCCCCAAATATGGACTATAATCCTGTGCAATATACAAGTCCTAGCTTAAAAACCCCTTCAGTTATTGTGTGGAAACCAAAGTTAATTCAGGTACCACTGTGACCTTGGAATTAGGTCAAGGTCACCCATCTTCAAACTTTGCCTAGCTTTTGACTAGAATGATACACCTGTACAGTATCAAAGTCCTAGCTCAAAAACTTCTCAAGTTATTGTGCGGAAACTACAGTCTACCGACCGACCGACCGATGTGCAAAGCTATATGCCCCACCTTCTTCGAAGGGGGCACAAAAAACCACAATGATCAGAATTACCTAAAGACCACCTGAGCCAGAGTAAAAATATGATGACCCCTGCTAACATTTTGGAAAAAAAGAATACTTAGTACAGGCAGATGGAAATTTATTCTTGTACTAAAGTATGAAGTGTTATGATGCCTGCCTTCTAAATATTAGCAGAACTCAACAAAGAATGACAACAATGATATAACTTTAACAATAACAATATTAACAATCCAAATCAGTACAAAGTAGGTAAACTTATCTCTGCTGGTATTTCAATAGTTAAACAGTCTTAGATAAATCCTAATCCCTGGTGAGATTATCCACAGGTACTGTCCCACGGTTCCAAGTCCGATGACAGCTGCCAAATGATATGGTACAAATCCCACAGAGGTACGGTTTGGTTCCAATGTGGTACAATTAACATCAAATATACCAGTCCACTCAAAGACACTGTCCACACTCCACAGGTATTAACAATAGCTCACAGTCCCACTGGCTTGGAGTCACACAGCTTCTGTCAGATCTTCAGAATTCTCCTCCCGTCAGGAAAATATCTGCTTTATGTATATGGACAGAGAAATATCACCATTGTTCCTGAGTTTTCCAATTAGTCACACATCACAGTGCATTGAGTGAGACCTGTCTCTGATCTTTCTAGATCACCTCCAAAATGTGTACAGACAGTACAATGAAATGAGTCATATGAATGTAGGTCAACACTTTGTTTACAAGCTGTCTGAGAGTCACCCCAACAAAGCAGGCTAACTCTGTGACCTGGTACACAATCAAAGAGTACAGTAACCTCTGAGTCCTCTCTAAATCACAACAAACAGGCATACCTACATTCATAACAAGAAGCACTAAATGAATATGACTTTTGTAACTTGTAACTTACTTTTTTTAAAAATACATTAATTTTGTGAGAAAGGAGTACCTAGCCCTGTCTGTGACAGTGATATGCTGGTGCATCCTCTGTGATTGACAGGCCTGAGCCTCATTTTTTTTCTCTTTTATTTGGCCTTTGAATAAAATAATAAAAGTCAATAAAATTAAAAAATAAAAGGCCTGAGCCTCATGCTTTGTGGCCAGAAATGAATATGCATGCATCGTCTTGGTTCGAAAGTTCTGCATATGCAAGAATGATGGACAGATGCAAACACAAACAGACAACTAGAACAGACTGATTTTCCAACAGAAAATCAAATGTCTTCCAGTGGAACACTTACATCTCTGAATAAGCTACAGGTGATACCAAATCACAAATGACCAAGTTTGCTTGAAAATTACAATCCTATTTTAGCTCTCACCAAGATACATTACTCTTTCACTAGCAATTTTCATCAAGTTCTTCAAGACTTACTGCAGCGATACCAATTTCACATAAATGACCCTGTGACCTTGAGAATTAGGTCAAGGTCATCCAAATACAATCCCAACCTTGGTCTTACCTTGATACATAATCCTACCAAGTTTCATCAAATTCCACCAAGTTCTTCAAGACTTATCGCACGGAAACCAATTTCACATAAGTGACCCTGTGACCCTGAGAATTCGCTCAAAGTCACCCAAATACAATCCAAACCTAGGTGTTGCCTAGATACATGATCCTACCAAGTTTCATCAAATTCCATCAAGTTCTTTATGACTTGTTGCACGGAAACCAATTTCACATAAGTGACCCTGTGACCTTAAGAATTTGCTCAAGGTCATCCAAATACAATCCCAACCTAGGTCTTGCCAAAATACATTATCCTACCAAGTTCCATCAAATTCCATATTGTTCTTCATGACTTATCGAACGGAAACCAATTTCACATAAGTGACCCTGTGACCTTGAAAATTATGTCAAGGTCACCAAAATACAATCCCAACCTAGATCTTGCCTAGATACATAATCCTACCAAGTTTCATCAAATTCCATAAAGTTCTTCAAGACTTATTGAACGGAAACCAATTTCACATAAGTGACCCTGTGACCTTGAGAATTAGGTCAAGGTCATCCAAATACAATCTCAACTTAGGTCTTGCCTAGATACATAATCCTACCAAGTTTCATCAAATTCCATCAAGTTCTTCAAGACTCATCGCACGGAAACCAATTTCACATAAATGACCCTGTGACCTTGAAAATTCACGCAAGGTCATCCAAATAGAATCCCAACCTAGGTCTTGCCTAGATACATAATCCTACCAAGTTTCATCAAATTCCATCAAGTTCTTCATGACTTATCGAACGGAAACCAATTTCACATAAGTGACCCTGTGACCTTGAAAATTAGGTCAAGGTCACCCAAATACAATCCCAACCTAGGTCTTCCCTAGATACATAATCCTACCAAGTTTCATCAAATTCTGTCAAGTCCTACAAGACTTATCACACGGAAACCAAGTGTTGAAGAACATGAACAACAACAACAACAACAACAACAAGAAGAAGCGGAAGAAACGGGCACTAAAACAATATGTCCCCCGGCTTCCACCGGGAGACATAACAAGACCACGTCCGTTGATTAGCACTATGGGGGTAAAAAAGGCAGACCAAACTTGGCATACAACTAGAACAGACTGATTTTCCAACAGAAAATCAAATGTCTCCCGGTGGAACACTTCCGTCTCTGTATAAGCTACAGGTGATAACAAATTACAAATGACCAAGTTTGCTTGAAAATTACAATCCTATTTTAGCTCTCACCTAGATACATTACTCTAGCAATTTCAATCAAGTTCTTCAAGACTTATTGCAGAGAAACTAATTTCATATAAATGACCCTGTGACCTTGAAAATTAGGTCAAGGTCATCCAAAACAATCCCAACCTTGGTCTTACCTTGATACATAATCCTACCAAGTTTCATCAAATTCGATCACGTTCTTCATGACTTATCGAACGGAAACCAATTTCACATAAGTGACCCTGTGCCCTTGAGAATTTGCCCAAGGTCATCCACATACAATCCCAACCTAGGTCTTGCCAAGATACACAATCCTACCAAGTTTCATCAAATTCCATCCTCTTCTTCATGACTTATCGAACGGAAACCAATTTCACATAAGTGACCCTGTGACCTTGAAAATTAGGTCCAGGTCACCCAAATACAATCCCAACCTAGGGCTTGCCAAGATATATAATCCTACCATGTTTCATCAAATTCCATCAAGTTCTTCAAGACTTATCGCATGGAAACCAATTTCACATAAGTGACCCTGTGACCTTAAGAATTTGCTCAAGGTCATCCAAATACAATCCCAACCTAGGTCTTGCCAAGATACACAATCCTACCAAGTTTCATCAAATTCCATCAAGTTCTTCATGACTTATCAAACGGAAACCAATTTCACATAAGTGACCTTGTGACCTTGAAAATTAGGTCCAGGTCACCCAAATACAATCCCAACCTAGGTCTTGCCAAGATACATAATCCTACCAAGTTTCATCAAATTCTGTCAAGTCCTTCAAGACTTATCGCATGGAAACCATGTGTTAAAGAACCTGAACAACAACAACAACAACAACAACAACAAGAAGCGGAAGAAACGGGCACTAAAACAATATGTCCCCCGGCTTCCACCGGGAGACATAAATATGTGATCTGCCTGCACTCTGTGCCCCTACATGTAGGTTGACAGACTGAAGTAAAGATGTATCTTCCTCCTTCTCCTCCTCCTCCTTCTTCTTCTTACCAGTTGAAACAGTGCACGGTGTCAGAGAAAAGCTTCGGACAAATTTGGCAGAAAGAAAGAAAAAAAGAGAGAAAGACATATTGTTTTTGCAAGGTTCGTTCGTTCTTTCTTTCTTTCTTTCGTTATGGCCAAATTGGTCCAGAGTTTTTTTTCCGAAACTATTTTCCCAAAAACCACCAAACTTGCCATGGTGACGGACATAACCAGTGAAATTGTGCATCTCATTTGGAACAGTCAGGATGTTTAAAATTATGCAAATTTTTAGAGGCAACAAAAATTTTAAAAGCGCCATATCTTCAAAACTATGCAGATGGACTCAAAATTTCAATGTGCAATATACCTTCATGACACTTGCTACTATAATGGCAGTATAGTTGTAGAATTTCAAATTGTGCTAACAAGGGGCATTGAAAAATTTAAAAGTTGAATATCTCCAATACTATTGTACATAGAGATGCCATTCCAACTTCAATTAATAGGTTTGTGGCAAAGCCGTATCAAATGAAACATGAACCAAAGTTGTAGGATTTTAATTTATGGAAAATAGGTGAATATGCAAAATGTAAATCTTAAATAGCTTCAAAACTATTATAGAGGTGCCATTCCTACTTCAATTTATGTGTTTGTGGCATAGCCCCATCCAATGAACAATAAACCAAAGTTCTTCTGGGCTTATAATTCATGCAAAGTAGGCAAATACACAAAATCAAAATGTTGAATAGCTTCAAAACTGTAATAGTAGTTTCATTCAAACATCACTTTATAAGTTTGGGACATGGCCACATCCCTTGAACCAAGAGCCAAAGCCGAGCATTTTAACTTACAAACAAGAGGGCTGTGTGAACAGCCCATGCTCAGCTGATCTTGACATTCATCACACTTGCAGCTCTATGAACTTGGGAGAGGATCAAGGTCACCCATGTTCTGAGTAAGTCTGACCATTATAAAAGAACACTAACATGTGCAACATCAAGGTTCAAGTAGTTCTCAAGTTATAATGAAGAGTAAAATTCATCTATGTTGCACTGTGACCCTAGAAACGAGGTCAAAGTCATTCATGTACTGTCTGAGCATGACCTTCATACAAAAACATTAACATGTGCAGCATCACAGTACTAACTCAAAACAGATCTCAAGTTATCAAGTAAACAGTAAATTTTGTGTCAGTTGTCCTGTGAATTAGCACTAGAATGCCCATTGACTTACATAGTAATCAATAGGAAAGCTGCATTGATCGATAAGTACCCGAATGGAAAATACTTAAAAATCAGGAATCTAAAGCAGTGCCACCTGGTAAACACTTTGTTTGACCCTTCCACAAGAACATATCCATCACATTTCACTTTAATCTGAGTGACGGTTCTGAGAACAAGTGAAAAATAACAAAACCATATAAAAAATTCATTAAAAAAAAAAAAAAAAAAAATTGTAGTGCCACCTGGTGAACAAATTGGGAACTATGCGTCCCTGGGAGTGTCTATGAACAATATCAAAACAACTGGGTGAGCAGTTCCAGAGATGAAGAGTTTTTAAGGTTTGCCCCCCAAAAAACAAAAAATTCATAAAAATTCAAAAAATCAATAGAGCGTGACCATTTGAACAAGCTTCGTAGAGATCCACCCTAGGCACATCCCCACCAAGTTTGAAGTAAATCTGGCCAAAAGTATTTAAGTCATAACCATTACAAGAAATTCCCATGTTAAAACTTTCCTATTAAAACTTTTGTAAAGATTTTTGAAAAAAAAAATCATAAAAAACCAAAATTCATTGGAGCATGACCATTTGAACACAACTGGCAGACACCCACCCAAGGTACATCCCCACCAAGTTTGAAGTTAATCTGGATGATGGTTTTGGAGAAGAAGTCGCAAATGTGAATTAGCATTAGAATGCTCATTGACTTCCATAGTAATCAATAGGAAAGCTGCATTGACCGATAAGTACCCGAATTGAAAAAATCGTTAAAAATCAGGAATCTGCAGCATTCCCACATAGTGAACAACTTTGTTTGACCCTTCTACAAGGAACATATCCACCATGCTTCAGCTCAATCTGAGGGACAGTTCTGGAGAAGAAGTCGAAAATAGCTAAAACACACAAAAATTCATAAAAAAATAGAAAAAAAATTGCAGCGCCACCTGGTGAACAAATTAAGAACTAGGTGTCCCAGGGAGTGTTTCTGTGTGATATCAAAGTAATTGGGTGAGCAGTTTGAGAGAAGAAATTTTTTTAAGATTTGACCAAAAAAGAACAAAAAAATTCATTAAAAATCCAGAAATCAATGGACTGTGACCATTTGAACAAACTTGATAGACACCTACCCAAGGCACATCCCCACCAAGTTTGAAGTGGATCTGGCTGACGGTTTCGGAGAAGAAGTCGAAAATGTAAATTGTTGACGGACGACGGACGGAGGACCATAAGATAAGCTCAGCTGACTGACAAGTCAGCTGAGCTTAAAATTAGGCTAATACACGAAATTTAGATTGTGTTGAACAATGGCAAAGTGTATCATTTCAAACTGTTCTCATTTTGAAGGCATCCAGACAGATTTGCTGTGATGCAAATCTTCTTTTCTAATTATACTTAAGTTTGTCAAAATTGGAAATATTCATCAGAGTGGTGGTTTCTACACAACTTCTCCAACCAAACATTTATTAAGATGTTTTAGCCTTAATACTCCTCTTCAGACTAAGTCCCCATTGGACATCACAAGTAAAGACCCTGCTGACTATAAGCACCTGGGTAAACATTTTTGTGGATAAAAAGGTACCACCACTGAAGGATTGATGCTTTGTCCTCTAATTTACATGAGCACAGTCTGTTCTCTTGATCACTTTGCTCCAGCACCATCTGCATGGATCCAACATCATGTGTACTCAAAGACTAGACACGACACACACACACACACACACACCCACCCACACACATGTATATATAAAACATTATTCATCAACACATGTACATCTAATTTTGGTTGAATCCTACAGGGCACAGCTGACTGTGCTTCATGGGGACCTCACGCCACATGCTCATGGCTTACTTAATGTACCGGGATTTAACACACACTCTATGGCCACAAATCAATTCTCCAGGACCCAATTCTAGGCAAACCTCTGCCCTAGTGCCTGCTTTTTGTATCAGTCAAATCCAAACTGAATTAACCCTTTTGGCTACAACTACAACGTACACGTAGAACTGTTACAACATATATGCATAATTTGTCTCTGAACCAGATGATGATTATGGTCACCATTTTTCATCCAAATGGAGGGGGCTCCTTTTGGACTGGGGCACTGTTTGTCAAAATCCACATTACTCAAGATACCTGCCTCTGTCACAATGTGACACCTGAACTAACTGACAAGTAGAAATGCAGGTACAAGAATCATGTACACTAACTGTGGGCTTAAATTTTGTTAACAATGCAACTGCCTTCATTGATAAAATACCAACAGAGTAAAAAACAGCCAACCCAAAGCCTGCACGGCAACCTCTAACAAGAGGCCCATGGGTCTAGTGCTCTGCTGGCACTGTGGCTATCTTGCACCTCTTCTTTTCAAAGTTGCAGAGTCCTGAAGTGGCTTCTGAACATATAAAGCTCATGCAATTTTAGTGTCTTGTTTGTCCACTAGATGGCACTTCACTCCATGTGTAATCACAGCTTACTTGTGCAATTCCTGTAATGGATATTATTACATGTGCCAAGACAAGAATGAGTCCTTAACTTTATGTCCTTAGTGACCTTGGAACAGAAGATCAAGGTCACCCAGATTAAGTAATACAAGAGGCCCATAGGCCTGGTGCTGTGCTGATACTGTCATTGATGTCCCAGCTACACCCTGACATTACAAAATTGTCTCTTTCAACTTCACACG
Source organism: Hermodice carunculata (assembly GCA_964020975.1). NCBI lineage: Eukaryota > Metazoa > Annelida > Polychaeta > Eunicida > Amphinomidae > Hermodice > Hermodice carunculata. Next base: position 95,849,832 of record OZ026623.1, on the reverse strand, counting down.
TATAGTGACCTCACAAAAATGTGGTCAAGGTAACTGATATTACATAAAATTCTAGCTTAGGACATTGTTTATCATATAAATTTGGCATGACTAATCCAATTACTTTTCCAAATATGGAATTTTACATCTTAATATACATTTTGGCTGCTAATTTCTGTCAAATTGTAGCTGGTACCACTAGTATCATTAGCAACTTAGACTTTGACCTCCACCACAATCCCACCAAATTTGATGAAGATCCCCCCAAATTTAAAGATGCTAGAGTGTTCACAAGATTTTTACATTTGGACCCATATATTCCATAATATTGTAGGTGTCGCCACCAATATCGAAAGAGGCCTCGATTTTCATACACCTCATAATTCCTGAAAGTTATATTGGGCTAACTTAAAAACTGTAGACAGTATAACGCTAATGAGCAAAAGTTTACAGACAGACAGACAGACAAGAACAGTTGCATAAGCTCTGCAACCTTTGGTCCGCAGAGCTAAAAAGTGATGCCATCTAGTGTTTGTTTTCTTTTCCCTTGTTTAAGGACCGAGTCCAGTGTACAGTGCAGGACTTTCAGACCCTCTGTCAGTTTGTGCATCTTTTCCCTGGTGATGACCCCAGGCACTGCAGGCCATGACGTACCCAACACTCTAATATGACAATCCAGTCGCCAATTCTGACCACCAGGCTTTGCGACACGGTGGATGACAAGGGAGACGATCTGGTCTTCAGGCAGCCATATGGGATGAATGGAAATATACATTGAGCAGGGTTTGAAATACCCACTTGCACAGTCCCCGGGTCAAGCTCAAATGGAGTTGGGTAAGTTCATTTTAAGGTATGGTTTCTCGTCAGGCAAGTTAAAACTTGATCATTAAAAACAAAAGAGAAAATAAAATAAAAATTGTTAATTCTCAAGATCTGAAGTTGTGGAAGTTTCCCTCCATTTCCATAAACAATCCATGTGGCACAAATTGTGGAGCTATTTCAGCAAGATCCCTCATCAGTGTTTCTGCTACGATTGTCTTCAGGGAGTCACAAGAAGAGAACTATATGGGAGAAGATTAAATTTTTACCAATTTTACATGTGAATAAACAAGACTTGTGACCCTTAAGAATTTTCTTAGCGGGTATTTCAGGTTTTGAAAGGGTAATTTGGGGGTTAATGCAAACACTGCTCATTGGTTCGAATGAATCATGTGTCAAGCTAAATGATCAATGATCAAGAACACATGAATTTTCCTGTGCCATTCTTAAATATTGAACAACCAGCTTAGAACTTTTATTCAAATTCTAGTGACTTGTTTTATTATAAGCCACCCTCGTTAAATAAAGTTTATATATATATATATATATATATATATATATATATATATATATATATATATATATATATATATATATATTATTATTATTATTATTATTATTTCTAGAAGGGGCTGATCCCTCAGGACTTTAGACTTGGACTGACTTAAAGAGAACTCTAAGTATATTGAAGTGTGGCCTGTGACACAAATTTATAAACTAAATAGCACTAACAAATTTTTATTGGAGTTTGCCGATATAAATGATGGGCCAAGCTCATGTCTCTGAGGGCAAGTTGGGTACACATGTAACTCACCCTCAGGGCAAGTTACCAAAAACATTGTAATTTTAACTCTGTTGAGGATTTAAGTTTAAATCTCATGTATTTTCACAGCACCTGGATCCCTTCCTACAGTTGTTCAAGGAAAATGTCTGCACCATTACCAATTTACATGAAAAATCATAGGAGCCGGTCAAGAGTTTTTTCTGATATGTTATCACCCCCATCACTGTGAAATGTAAATTAAGTTTAATTTCACTTTCATGGTTTGTGATTGTAAATTTTTAGTTAGACCTAAATGTGAATCCATATTTCTAGTTTCACACAGCTCACCTAGGTGAGTGCATTTCCTTCATGATCTGTGATCCCCACCGTTCCACCCCATGGCCAGTCATCAAGTTGGCCCACATAACCATGATAACACCAACTCAACTTTCCAGGTTGTAAATCACTTGAGCACTTATTTAGTGGGTGGCTTTTGACCAGTGTAAATTATGATCCTCAGAATTACTAACATGAAACATTTTGCTTTGATAATGATCAGACAGACATAAATATTACACAATTTATCAACCCTGTGAAATAGAAATGATGGGACATGATGATTCATGTATTCCAGAATTTTGCTTTCACTATACGATATATCCTGAACCTGTCATGTTAAGCTTATACAATTTCAGTAAAAACTCTGGTCATACATGTACAAGCACAGGGGAAAGCCAGAACATCTGAAGTTTTGTAGACATGTCTCACCATCAGTTTCCTCCTCTTGTCACACTCACTATGATATGAATCCTCAAATTTATCAATTTCAGCATATTGCAAAACCCACCTGCATATATTTTGAAACTCTGAAAGTTCATTGGTCACTTCAGTCACTGCTATAAACATGACAAAATAGAGAAATTTTGATGAGTCTTAGTTCTAACACAACACATTCAACAGCTAAGTTTGAAGATCAGCTGTATCAGTGTAGCTAATAATCACAGGTCCTGAGGGGATATTGCCAGAAAAGTTCTGTAAGTGGCTCAATGTCTCAGTTTAAATACCATTCACATTATAGACAACTCACATGAAACTTTTGACTGATTTTCGAGCATGCGTGTGATTGGTACTAACATGAAGAGGAAATATATCTGTCATGGTTAAAAATACAGGCATTGTGGAGCAAAAATCAATACTGTACTTATAGATACCAATATACACAAATGCAAAGAATGTGCCAACTTATTTTGACTCAGCCTGCCTGTCATTTTGTACAATCATTACTCATTGACAGAAAGTTCTGATCAAGTGTCAGCTCCATGTATGTACACACACACACACACACACACACACACACACACACATCCCTGTTATCATGGAATGCCTCGAGGACGGACGACAGACCCTCACAAAAGCTCAGCTGACTCACAAGTCAGCTGAGCTAAAAAGAGAACGGCACTTGGTAAGATTGCTGTATAAGTATAGGACAACAAAGACATAGGACAGTGAGATAAAACAATTCAGTAGTTTGTGAGCTTTCCAAAAATGTCTAGTTTGAGGAAGTTTTTATGCAGATTGTTTTGTAACAGAATCTTTACAAGCACCGTCAAAATAGCACTGAACCAGATGCTCACCCTTAAATAATTTTTATACCATTTAGTGTTACTGAATAAAAATTGTTGCACATTACAAGTCATTATATTTTGAAAACATTACCTTACATGGCATAAGAACTGTCTTACACACAAACCTTCACTGATGACCCAACAACATAATCTCTAAATGATGATTCTACTCTAATGGAATCCTTATTGAGTCAATGGTTATAGAGATCATCTCCCTGCTATACCATGCAACCTGATGCATGTCAACATGCATTACAGTCGCATATATAAATTCCATGATTGTACATGAAGGAAAGTTTCCACAGGAACCTTTGTCAGGTCATTTTCCACCTAGATTACAGTAGAAGTCCACCAGCAGAAACTCCAATTTTGTAACTGTATGACTGCATCCATAGAGGCTAAAATGACCTGCTTGGCTCTTGATATTGATAGAGGGATCAATGTGTGTGTGTAGGTATACATGTATATGTACACATATATACAGCCAGATCTCTTTCATGGGTAGTCAACTACAGTTTAAAAGTATTGAAATTCAGAATTCAACAAACTCCTGAGTTCTCTTTTTCATAAACTTTTATATGTTATATGGCAAATTACAAGCAAGTACATGTACACATATCAGATACCCCAGTGGTCCCTCCTTTGAGAAATCACATCACTGATAACAGATCACCTACCTGTTTAAACCACAGTTTTTGGGTGTCTGGTTCTATCTTTTACATGTTATTTTGCCTGCATTGACAGACAATACTTTAAGAGACTCCTTCACTTTATACCTTATTTTAAAAGGCTGCTCTCTGAGAATATCATAACATGACTGTCCTCTTCACTTTAAAACTTTCATTCACCATATACAAATTCTATCAATATGCACAATCCACATGTATGCATTTTGTTCAGTATACTTGAAGGCACGAAGTCAAGCCCAGCAAATCTTCTAACATGTCATGCATGCTCAGTGTTTTCTGCCTACAATGTTAATGACCAATCATCTATAACAAAAACATTTTTACAACTAGAAAAGAAGGTTTGCTTCAAAGCAAATCTGTCTGTGAGCCTTCAAAATGTGTAAATATTAAATGTCACAACTTTTTTACTTTGGTACTTCATATTACATTAATCTTATGGCCACATGCAAAATTTCAAAGTCCAGATGACCTTGACCATTGACCTGTACAAGTCACATCTTTGACCTTTAAAGGTCCCATATAAGTTGCAAAAATGTGCAGTGTTACAATAGCTACAATTTGAGTCCAACATGATCAAAATTGGATAAAAATTTACCGAAGTTACGGCTACAAGAAAGCAACAATCGAAAGTGGCTTTTGACCTTGAAATGACCTGTGACCTTACCTAAACTAGGTCTTGTCTGCCGCGGTCACTGAACCTTGACCTTTAAAATGACATTTTGGCCTAAAATTGACCTTTGACCTTGACATTTGAGATGGCCTTTGCCTTGCTATGATCGAAGTCCTATACACTCGGAACCACATCAACTATAGTATATAAGATATTGAACATTTAAAACTTTAATTAGCCCTCATTTGCATAATTTTGAAAAGCATGACCTCTCATTATAAAAAGGCCAGACTTTATCCATAGAAGTATAATTGTGCCAAGTTTGGAGTTTCTACATATTATACTTTTCAAATGAAATGTCGGACAAATTTGCCTGTAAAGAAAGAAAGAAAGAAAGAAAGAAAGAAAGAAAGAAAGAAAGAAAGAAAGAAAGAAAGAAAGAAAGAAAGAAAGAAAAAGAAAGAAAAGTGTGTGTTGACACACACACTTTAATTCCTAGAAATCAATATGTCTGTGTTGGCACACAGACATAATAAGCAGCACTGACTGTCCACTAGGTGTACCTTATAGTCAATACTCATCTGGTTTCCAACAAAATGGTCACTCCTCTGAACCAAAGACCAATTCTAGATGTGATACCAAAGTCCCCTAAAACAGCAATCAGTATATGCAATGCACAGGGCAATATTTGTACATAATTATCAAAGTCACAATGGCTATATATGTATCATCTCAGAGCAAAGCTGGGGGAAACCCTGAGCCATGCCCCCAGATACACTCATCTTTATTGACCCATCTAGCAGCCTTCTTGTTTGACTCTCCAACCACTAGGAAAATATGGCAATCAAAATTTGCAAGATTTAGTTTCATATGTCATGCACATTTTCCACATAAAGACTGTCTTGATTTTGGATTTTACTTATCACAGATTGTCGCACCAGAACTCATCTTAAACAGTCATATCAACTTCAGTTTTCAACACAGATACAAGAGTACAGCACAGTGGTGAGGAATTTCATGACAGTCAGAAAAGTAATCAATTTAATTTGAGATAGCAGGTAAATGCATGAGCACATACATTGCCATTGTCAATCCCTCGTGGGTTATATATTAACCCATTTCCCCTTAAATTAAGTCTGGACTGAGTCAATAGCTTTCCTTGACAACGGTTGGGCACTAAGTGCCCAACTGTTGTCAAGGAAAGCTGTCAACCTGGCCTATGTGATCTTGACAGGTCTCATCAACAATCCTCAGTCAAACTGTTTTTCATTACTGTTGAAATCAGTTGAAGACACTCAAGCAGAGGACATTTGACCAGCAGCCGGTTTGGGGGGGAAAGAGTTAAGGAACACATACTATGACAAAGAGATAAAGGTGAATGTATGCTGGGAAGACCTGAGATAGAGAGCCCTACCAACTGCAAGTTCTCCTTGCCACTGTCTTCGTCTTTTTGCTTTTTCATTTGGCTGATTTTTAACACCAAAGTGTGAAAACACAATGAATTCGTCTATTAACATAGATTTCTCCCATATAGTAAAATTTAAACTACAGGCCTAGTTCAATGCATGAAATGCAAAAACTAGTAAGTACACAATATAATCTCAAATTAAGACCACCTCTGTAAAAATGCCATTTCATTGTTAAAGACCACAAATTCACAGTCCCATTTTTGTTTATCCTAGAAATCATATTCCCCATTAGGACCACTGTCCTATTTCACCACATTTTCAGTTCCTTCTGTGATCTTAACAGGAAGATTCCACTGTAAAATGTTAAACTACAGTGACCCCTGTCTTGAGAGACCATTCCAATGTGAGACCACCTGCCTTGGAAGACCACTTTTTCAACATACTTTGCTTAGTACTTTTCTTGTTATTTATACCTCCTAGGCTATGAGAGACCACCTGTCTTGACAGACCACAATTTGGTCATCCCTAGAGGTGGTCTTTCAAGACAGGTTTCGCTGTATGCCAAAGCCATAGATATATGTCCTTGACCTAGAATCATTGTTCCCGCTTCAATATAATTTTTTGTGTTGTGTGAACATCCAAGTAATAGTGGTACCTGTCTTAAGAGGCCACTCTTATGAGTCCATCTGTTCCAAGAGACCACCTTTTCAAGATATTTTGCTTATTTTTCATATTCTTTATACTCACGACTATGACTATATTAAGACATACCATCTTGAGACATATATGCAGTATTAGGCAAGGGCAAGAACAGAAGGTTCAAGAACTGCCTAAAAGAGGGCACTGCAGTCAGTGGAGGGCTAGAGTTGTGTATCCCATTACTTTACATTATTATTTGCAACAATAATTTGCAACTTAATAACTTGAAAACTACTGCACACAGATACACCAAATTTCAAACAATAAATTTAGATGCATAACTAAATACCTTACAAAAATCATATAACCACAGCTACGTAAGTGACTAGTTTATTTAATGTTGCTTTAACATACAAACTAATAGGAATACACAGCTCCAGCCCTCCAAAAGTTTGTGTATTCAGTTGTGTATTGGGGTGTACACACCTCACAGCTAATTCTGACCTTTCCTATTGGTCCTCCCCATAAAGGGTGTATATCACCGTAGCTGAAAAAAAAATTTAAGATCACCCACAGGGAAGGTCCAACGCTGGTCATGTAAAGCAGATGGGTTCTCAATAGACCCAGAAAAACATGGAACAGCATGATCAGGGATCTGATACAGTCATAATAGCCAGGCAGTCTGGCAAAGCTAGTGCATGTGCTGTAGTTTCATTTTTGCTAGACACCTCCTCTGTGAGCGACCACCTGCCTTAATTGAGAGCCTATTTATCTGGAACCTGGAGTACCAGACCTTTCTCTCTTCATATATTTTACCTCTGTGACACAGTTCAGAGAGCTCTAGTACTTAGATGGCACTCAATCCTGAATACTCATAGTCTACATATCATGCATGCAGCTTGAAATGGTCATGCCCTCAAGCTTTGCCCTATTGTGTCACAACAATCTTTACAAGTTCAAAATATCCTGGGCCATTGTAAATTTTCAACACACCTGATCTACAATTCCAGTGAAAGTGGGGTGGTAAGTTCAGATAAAAGTTGTGCTGTGGATAGAAAAGTCTCTTATGGAGTATTTAATGAGCCTGAACCTCTCCAGGACTTCACATTAACACAGACCCTATACTCCTGATCAAATCTGACACATGTGGCACCCAAAATTATCTTGTTTGGTTCATAACAGACTATGGCAACTAATGGGTTAAAACCAAGCCCATGCTGAACCTGTTTCACCTCCCTGGGTATCAGGCACATGATTGGAAGCAATTGTGCTAATTCAGTTTTTTTTCCTCTGCTGAACACAATGACAAAAGATGAACCTCATTATGTGCATCTGGATAAGGTGACAGCCAGGCCAGTTATCTGATGTCCATATCTGCTCCAAGTCAAAACATTTACCCTGACTCCACGATTATAATTGCCCTTAAGATTTAGACTTAAAACAAGAGGGCTGTCTGCAAGAAAACAAGAGCCCATGGTCAGCTGACCTAGAGATTCATTACATTCGATGTTCTGTGAACTTGGGATAGGACAAAATATGTAGACACTTGTCAAAGGTAAATCCCCACCAAATTTGACATGAATATGGCCAAAATTACTGAAGCTACAACCATTCAAGAAATTCCCACGTTAAACTTTCCTATTAAAAATTTCTTAAGGTGGAAGATCTGAAGTCAGCACCTTTGGATAACCTCTGATCACTTTTTCATATATTTTTGGATAGTTTGATACTTAAACTACATGCTCCCAAAAACTCCGATGTGTGAACATAAAATTTATATGAGAAAATTGATCTCAAAACTTTTGTTTACACTGAAAAGTTAAAGCAGTGCTGCCACATGGGGTTTGTTTGCATGGGCATGATAATGAACTATGTCATTGTTTGCACAGTCATTATTCCATGACCCCTGGAAACCAATTGACAAGGGTCACTGATAGGGAACAAGAAGCCATTGGCCTTGGAGAGAAGAATGGGCCAATACAGTCTATGCATAAGTTCACCAAGCGGGAAAACCCTGGCAGCTGTCCCATTACAATTTAAGTGAGGCATGCAGGCTGACTTTTTGCCACCAGATGGCGCACGGTGCACCTTCTCAAAAGTGATCACGATAATGCATGGTGGCAGACACTAATCTTGTTGGTGTCAACAGGAACAGAAAAGCAGGAAATGGACCAAATACAGGAGGTGTATAGAAGTTTATCATTGTAGATAGTTGGCGGAGGGAGTACGGAAAACATTTATAGTTAGAACTTTGAGTGACAAGGCGAATTATCATGGTAAACCACCACTGACTGTTGTGTAGTGGGGCTGTAATGTTGATACCAGGAAGAAACGTCAAACTGACAAATATCAAAAATAAAAGTGCCGCTTTATTCCTTCCAGCAACTGATATTCCTTTGTCTTTCAAATACTTTTTCAGTCACCCTAGATTCTGTTTTTTGAAGAAATCATGGTCCGTGTTTCACTCCTGGTTACTTGCAGTATTCAGTAGTGCTGTAGCCTGTGCGGTAAGACTGACTGGCCCGCAAATTACCCAGACACCTGTGCGCGCCTGGCTCTGACATCGTAATCTCTGCTGGGGATTCCCCGCTTGGTGAACTTATGCATAGACCGTATTCAGACTAATCACTACCATTGTTCTGATTACTTTGAAATTCTCTATTGATGTAAAAACAAATTAGTACAATCCACTTACTGGGCCCGAATTATGGAAAGCCGCATGTAAACCCATAACCAAACAAGCCAAGTGTGACGTTCCCAAGTTGAAAAAGTCTAGATTTAAGGGTATATATCAGGTTACGCGTGAGTCTTACAAATGACTTAATAAAAGTCTGAAAATACGTTAAAAGTACCATAAACTATATATTTCCTGAAAGTTAACAAATCTGGGAATAAGTTGATAGCATTTTCATTTTTACAAGTTCTTCTGTGTTGACACAACAATCAGGTAAAGTGATCATAAAAAAATCACACAATTGTTAAATCTACTTTTTTATTTTGAGCTTGAGCATGTGCATTTCTGTTGCAAAAGCTAGCAGACATGATTTTCTACACAAACGTGTCTCACTTTTTTCATTGTTTGCGCTATTGTGGAGATACTCCCGTTTAAAGTTGAAAAGATGACATTCCATTCTTACATCAAAGGTTTTGACTTTTGGCTCGCTGTGGAGGGAAAACCACTGAACATAGAAAAAATCTGAGACACGTTTTTAAAGATTACATTCTTGTGAACAGTTTGCCACAAACCCCAGGTCTTTATGAGCAAAACTGACGAAGTTGATTTCACAAGAAGTTGAGAAACAAAGGCCAGGAATGATGCCGAGAAAAACGCTTTCAAAGCAAATGCCGACTTCAATAGGACTTACGCTATTCTTTGGGCCTTTGATCGCAATGACACCTTGGTATTCCGTTACGCACTCCTACATGTTGAGTAAATGAACAAGTTTAGAGCATCAAACTTCAAAGAATGCTTTATTTTAGAGGTTTTACATCCAAAAATGTTATAATCATGCTCGTCTGTCACTTTGGATTCCATGTTGGGGTTTCTCAAGTTTAACCTGATTGGCCGACAAATGACTGACAGGTGGTTACGGGGCAACCGGGTTCTACGATGTTTGCCGTCTTGCGTGGGGCCCAGTATAGGTGTCAGTAAATCGGAACTTCAGTCTCAGTTCAGAAAGTTTCTATCAAGTTCACAGGATCGTTGCTTACATTTGTGTGATTAGAAAGTGCTATTGCAAAGATGCCGAGAAAGAAAAAACCTAGGGGCAGACCGATGCCCGCGTCAGTTGGGAGTGAACTCAAAGCGTCTGATCTAGGATCATACTACAATCAGTTCCCTCCAGTGGAGACGACCCTGCAACCCGACGTGAGCCTCACGGAGACCCCGGGCGAGTCTGGCATTGCATGGTCAGGGTCGAACGAAGTCGCGGCCAAGGTCACGGATACTGATTAGGTGAACGTACACCACAACATCCACAAGCCAACCCGGTCTGGACAAACGCATTTGCAGTGCTAGTGCCCAGAAACTCGGAGACTTTGTGGTCCACGAGGCTAGATCTACAGATTGTTGTGAAAAAGGAGATGTGAATGAACAGCCAGACACTACTGCACAAGGGCTGTGGTAGCAATGAAAACGAATATGTTAATGATAAATCGTAGATTGAACCGCCCATAGCATTAATTGATAAGGATATACGTATCAGAATATATCATTTATATATTTATAAATATGTCATATAATATACCCCATGTATAAATTTCGTATTATGCAAGCTAAACTACTGTGAAAAGTGCCGCGAACCATGGAAATTGGCACATAGAGTGAAATATGGTATGAGGTTCCTTTTACGGCAGTCTGAACGCTATCCTGCTGATACGGGTCAACCAAGATGTCTATGCCGAAGACGCCGCATCCAGTGCTGCAGAAATTACGGCATTTCATGAGGAATAAGTGAGAGACAAGTTTCACTTAATTCTGTTACAAGACCGCAGAAAGCTTTGTCAAGTTGGAAACCGACCTCAGTTTGACGTGGGTCTCACTTAAGGATATATAACAGGTTACAATGGGTTAAACCATCATTTTTGCTATTTTCACACATATTATGCACTTTCCCTTTAAGTTTTGTATGCCGGAATCAGATTTCAGGTTGTGTAAAGGAAAATTGTGTAAATGGCTTGTATTGATGCCGCTGCTGTGTGTGCAACTTGTAAAGTTGGAACTCTGAAACTGAGCGAAAGAACAAGTATTGGAGCAACAAGAGGATGGAAGTCTGAGTTTATATGGATATGTTCAAACGAGAGTTGTACACAAAGCGATAATGCGGTTTGCCTGCCCAGCTGATCCTAGTCTGCTTGTGCGGAGCGTGCGCAGAAGCGCTCACACCTGCTGTATGTAAATGAGGCCCCTGTTGGATTCCTGCAGGGTGGAGCTTAGAAGCTTAGCTAGTCCCCAGCCGAAGCCACACCAAACAGTGAGAACCAGGCCCAATACTTTTGCCAAAATTCACAATTTTCCTTTACACAACCTGAAATCTGATTCCGGCATACAAAACTTAAAGGGAAAGTGCATAATATGTGTGAAAATAGCAAAAATGATCGTTTAACCCATTGTAACCTGATATATATCCTTAAGCCACAAAATATACTTTTTTTTAACCAGAAAGATGATTTGCTGCATAGCAAATCAGTGTGTGTGTCTTCAAAGCATATTGGTATGGCAATGGATGGCTATTCCATAACACAGGAGCAGAAGTTGGAATGGCATCTCTATCTATTATAGCTTTGAAGTTATTCAAGATTTAAAATTTATAATGGTGCTATTTAGCCTAATTTAAATTGCTACAACTTTTATTTTTAATTCGTTAGGTGCACAATGGTCAATAACCCCCTAGTAGAAGTTGGAATGACATCTCTATCTATTATAGTGTTAGAGATATTCAAGATTTAAAATTTCGAATACTGCTAATTAGCATAGTTTAAATTGCTACAACTTTTGGTTTAGATTCATCACATGCGCAATGGTCAACAACCCCCTGGTAGAAGTTGAAATGACATCTCTATCTATTATAATTTTGAAGATATTCAAGTTTTAAAATTTCCAATGCTGTTAATTAGCATAATTTAAATTGCTACAACTTTTGTTTTAAATTCATTAGATGCGCACTGGTCAATAACCCCCGAGTAGAAGTTGGAATGACATCTCTATCTATTATAGTTTTGAAGATATTCAAGATTTAAAATTTTAAATGTCTTTAATTTGTATAATTTTAACCATCTTCAATCCTCTGTATGAAATGGTCAAACTCCTTGTATGGAGGTACAATCATGCCAAGTTATGAGTTTCTATGTATAATAGTGTCCGAGAAAAGTGTTCAACAAATTTGCTGGTAAAGTAGAAAGAAAAAGAAAGAAAGAAGGAAAGAAAGAAAGAAAGAAAGAAAGAAAGAAAGAAAGAAAGAAAGAAAGAAAGAAAGAAAGAAAGAATATCAGGAAAAACAGAAAAGTGTGTGTTGACACACACACTTTAAGGACAACATCACAGACGTCAAGCTATAAGTTTATTTCACACAATAATAAAGACACGGAACAGAAGAAATGAGTATGTGTCATATTACAGTCATACATGCATAAGAATTAAAGTGTGTGTGTCAACGCACACTTTTCTGTTTTTCTAGGAATTCTTTATTTCTTTCTTTCTTTCTTTACCGGCAAATTTGTCCGACATTTCATTTGAAAAGTATAACACGTAGAAACTCCAAACTTGGCACAATTATACTTCTATAGATAAAGGCTGGCCTTTTTATAATGAGAGGTCATGCTTTTCAAAATTATGCAAATCAGGGCTAATTAAAGTTTTGAATCTTCAATATGTTATATACAGTGCATTCCACCTAACCTGAGCTCTGGGGGCCGTCTCATTAGTTGTGACCAGAGTGCTGATGGGCCAAACAGCCTATCACTGATCTCTTTGCCCTGCCACTCAACCCGGCTGCTATAATTAGTGGTGTTTGTAAACAGGTCCACATGGGTGCTGCTGTAGACATTTATATGGGTTTTATTTTCACTTTTGTAGCCTCAAATAATTGGATTTTTTACAAAATAATCCGGCTGCAGGGACACCATTTTACTGTGGAGCTGGCCCTGCTGTGTGTCTGCCACCCCACCAAACACACATGAGTAGTGACAGTGAATGATTGGTATCAAATGGCCAGCTTATTCCAAAGTCCTGGCAAGTGTAACCACATCAAAATAAACCCTACCCTTTCCTCTTAAGTTTATGTGTATTTTATTACCCCAATAGATTTCACTCATAATCCAGAGACTTCATCAACATTGTAGGACCTTTGGGACATTTTTACAGGGGTGTCACATTTCAATTAAACTGCAAACAAGCCATAATCCTGGTATATATTTTACAAGATGTGACATCAAAATGACCCTTTGAAAATGCGGCATCCCTTGACTCATTCAGGACAGAAGTCTTCATTTACTGTCAGTAAAATTTGTATCAAAGGGATTTACTGAGTATTCTTATCTTTTAAATGAGGGGGTTCTGATTTAAAATTTCTGACAATCATAATAGAATATAATATCTGCAGATGATTTGTGATATTCTGACCTTTTCTATTTGTTTCACACATTGTATTAGCAATGCAAATTTGAAAGAATTAGCAAAGAGCATATCCTTTGGGTTCATCACTAAATGAGTTAATTTTGTCATATAAACATTGGCTGCATTAATTGAATGGCTATGTCTGTTTGCTCATTTAATTATAAGTTAATGTTTTCTTTCTGGACACCAGTCAGTTCAGTGGCTCTTAAAGAAAACATTTTGGGCTACATTATTTATATACAATTACACAGTCCAGGAAATGCTCAAGATCCCTGCTCATGCATTCTATCATTAAAGTGTGTGTGTGTCAACACACATTTTTCTTTCTTTCTTTCTTTCTGTCTGTCTGTCTGTCTGTCTTTCTTTTTCTTTCTCCCTCCCTCCCTTCCTGCCTTCCTTCTTTCCTCCCTTCCTTCTTTCTTTCTTTCTTTCTTTCTTTCTTTCTTTCTTTCTTTCTGAATCTGAAATTTTCAATCTTGAATATCTTCAACAGTATAATAGAGATGTCATTCCAACTTCTACTAGGGGGTTGTTGAACATTGGCACCTAATCACCTAATGAATTATTAAAGTGTGTGTGTCGACACACACTTTTCTGTTTTTCTAGGAATTAAAGTGTGTGTGTCAACGCACACTTTTCTGTTTTTCTAGGAATTCTTTATTAAAGTGTGTGTGTCAACGCACACTTTTCTGTTTTTCTAGGAATTCTTTATTTCTTTCTTTCTTTCTTCTTTCTTTCTTTCTTTCTTTCTTTCTTTACCGGCAAATTTGTCCGACATTTCATTTGAAAAGTATTACAGGTAGAAACTCCAAACTTTGCACAATTATACTTCCATGGATAAAGTCTGGCCTTTTTATAATGAGAGGTCATGCTTTTCAAAATTATGCAAATGAGGGCTAATTAAAGTTTTAAATCTTCAATATCGCATATACTATAGTAGATGTGGTCCCGAGTGTATAGGAGTTCGATCATAGCAAGGTAAAGGTCATCTCAAATGTCAAGGTCATGTCAAGGTCAAAGGTCAAAGGTCACTTTTAAGCCAAAATGTCATTTTTGAGGTCAAGGTTCACTTCAGGTAGAGGTCATCTCAAGGTCAAAGGTCATTTCAAGGTTAAAGGCCACTTTCCTTGGTGGCCTTCTTCTAGCCATAACTTGGTCAATTTTTATCTTATTTTGATCATGTTGGGCTCAAATTGTAGCTATTGTAACCCTGCATATTTTAAAATTGATGTGTGACCTCTAAAGGTCAAAGGTCAAGGTCATTTGAACCTTTGAAAGTTTCATCCAGTCACAACTTGGCTATTTTCCATCCAATTCTAATCATGTTAGTCTCAATATGTAGGTATTGCAACACTGCACATTTTTATAAGAACACGTGACCTTGAAAGGGCAAAGGTCAAGGTCATTTGGCCCTTTAAAAGTTTCATCTTGCCATAACTTGGTAAATTTTCATCCGATTTGGTTCATGTTCATGTCAGTTTAACTTCTAATAGGGGGTTCCTGGCCATTGCGCATGTAATGAATCTAAAACCGAAGATGTAGCAATTTGAATTATGCTAAATAGCACCATTAGAAATTTTAAATCTTGAATAACTTCAAAGCTGTAATAGATAGAGATGCCATTCCAACTTCTACTCCTGTGTTATGGAATAGTTGTACATTGCCATACCAATATGCTTTGAAGACACACACACTGATTTGCTATGCAGCAAATCATCTTTTCTAGTTTCTTTCTTTCTTTCTTTCTTTCTTTACCGGCAAATTTGTCCGACATTTCATTTGAAAAGTATTACAGGTAGAAACTCCAAACTTTGCACAATTATACTTCCATGGATAAAGTCTGGCCTTTTTATAATGAGAGGTCATGCTTTTCAAAATTATGCAAATGAGGGCTAATTAAAGTTTTAAATCTTCAATATCGCATATACTATAGTAGATGTGGTCCCGAGTGTATAGGAGTTCGATCATAGCAAGGTAAAGGTCATCTCAAATGTCAAGGTCATGTCAAGGTCAAAGGTCATGTCAAGGTCAAAGGTCACTTTTAGGCCAAAATGTCATTTTTGAGGTCAAGGTTCACTTCAGGTAGAGGTCATCTCAAGGTCAAAGGTCATTTCAAGGTTAAAGGCCACTTTCCTTGGTGGCCTTCTTCTAGCAATAACTTGGTCAATTTTTATCCAATTTTGATCATGTTGGGCTCAAATTGTAGCTATTGTAACCCTGCATATTTTAAAATTGATGTGTGACCTCTAAAGGTCAAAGGTCAAGGTCATTTGAACCTTTGAAAGTTTCATCCAGTCACAACTTGGCTATTTTCCATCCGATTCTAATCATGTTAGACTCAAATTGTAGGTATTGCAACACTGCACATTTTTATAAGAACACATGACCTCGAAAGGGCAAAGGTCAAAGCCATGCACTTTGAAAGTTTGATCTTGCCATAACTTGGTAAATTTTCATCCGATTTGGTTCATGTTCATGTCAGTTTAACTTCTACTAGGGGGTTACTGACCATTGCGCATGTAATGAATCTAAAACAAAAGTTGTAGCAATTGGAATTATGCTAAACAGCACCATTAGAAATTTTAAATCTTGAATAACTTAAAAGCTGTAATAGATAGAAATGCCATTCCAACTTCTACTCCTGTGTTATGGAATAGTTGTACATTGCCATACCAATATGCTTTGAAGACACACACACTGATTTGCTATGCAGCAAATCATCTTTTCTAGTTCTTTCTTTCTTTCTTTCTTTCTTTCTTTCTTTACAGGCAAATTTGTCCGACATTTCATTTGAAAAGTATTACATGTAGAAACTCCAAACTTGGCACAATTATACTTCTATAAATAAACTCTGGCCTTTTTATAATGAGAGGTCATGCTTTTCAAAATTATGCAAATGAGGGCTAATTAAAGTTTTAAATCTTCAATATCTTATATACTATGGCAGATGTGGTTCTGAGTGTATAGGAGTTTGATCATAGCAAGGTAAACGTCATCACAAATGTCAAGGTCATGTCAAGGTCAAAGTTCAATTTTAAGCCAAAATGTCATTTTTGAGGTCAAGGTTCACTTCAGGTAGAGGTCATCTCAAGGTCAAAGGTCATTTCAAGGTCAAAGGCCACTTTCCATGCTAACTTTCTTCAAGCCATAACTTGGTCAATTTTTAGCCAATTTTGATCATGTTGGGCTCAAATGGTAGCTATGGTAACATTACACATTTTGAATTTTACATGTGACCTCTCAAGGTTGAAGGTTAAGGTCATTTGGATGTTTGAAAGTTTTATCCAGTCATAACTTGGCCCATTTCCATCCAATTCTAATCAAGTTGGACTCAAATTGTAGGTATCGCAACACTGCACATTTTTTTAAAAGCATGTAACCCCAAATTGTAGGTATCGCAACACTGCACATTTTTATAAGAACATGTAACCTCGAAAGGGCAAAGGTCAAGGTCATTTGGCCCTTTGAAAGTTTCATCTTGCCATAACTTGGTCAATTTTCATCCGATTTGGTTCATGTTGGGTTTAAATTTTTTGGGTATTGTCACACTGCACAATCTACATGTGACCAACTTTTACTAAGGCTTTGTTGACCATTGTGTAGCTAATGAATTAAAACTAAAAGTTGTAGCAATTTAAATTAGGCTAAATAGCACCATTAGAAATTTTAAATCTTGAATAACTTCAAAGCTATAGTAGATAGAGATGCCATTCCAACTTCTACTCCTGTGTTATGGAATAGTTGTACATTGCCACACCAATATGCTTTGAAGACACACACACTGATTTGCTATGCAGCAAATCATCTTTCCTAGTTGGCAACTTTTTCTTTCAATGCAATTTTGTCGGAACTGTTTTTTGCTCAACCTCTGCAATTTGTATCTTGCCTCACAAACATATGAATTGCCCTACCACATTAAAATCAACGGACATCAAACGAAAAATAGCATATCCAGGAGAGGTTCCACGGATTTTTTTTTCTGACAACCCCTTCCGTAACTTTTGGAGCCATTTATAGAAAGAAAATGAACAAACTGTCAGGACTAAATTAAAAATTTTATAACTTTTTATTTATGCTATTTCAGTACTCACCATTGAATTTGATCCTGGACATGGATATATATATTTTAAATGTCTTCTGATTTCACCTTAAAAAAAAAAAAAAAAAAAAAAGTGCAACTTCTGCCCCAAAAATGTGAAAATCCTACCAAGTGAGAAAGAATGCTATAAAATCTCCAAAAATTCCAATGCTGCAAAAAACCCAATGGATACAAATCTATGGTTATGTAGTAATCAGAAAATATATAGGTTCAATGTGCTAGTGAAAAAAATTAAATGGGTAACATTGATCCGAAGTTGCCAGTCTCACTGCGGACTAACTTCACAGCTTCCACCTTTCAAATTTTTGGGAAAAAAAATCCTAAACAATCAAAAAATCACTGGAGCACAGGAGCAAGACCTTTTAAACTAACTTTGTCAAGACCCACCCAAGGTACATTGCCATTTGAAGTCAATCTCATAGACAGTTTCTTCAGAAAATTCCAAAATGTGAATTAGCATTAGAATGCCTATTGACTTACACATAGAAATAAACTGGAAAGGTCCATTTACCAATAAGTACCCAAATTGAAACAAGAGGGCTGTGTGAACAGCCCATACCCAATTAACCTAGAGATTCATCACACTTGTGGCTCTGTGAACTAAGGGCAGGGTCAAGGTCACCAATGTACTGAGTAAAACTGACCTTTATGGAAGAACACTAACATATGCAACATCAAGGTCCCAGTTCAAGTTATTATGAGGAGTAAAATTGATGTATGTTGCACTGTGACCGCAGAAATGAGGTCAAGGTCACTCATGTACTGTCTAAGCATGATTCTTCAAAGAGAAACATTAACATGTGCAACATCAAGGTCCTGACTCACAATAGATCTCAAGTTATCAAGTGAACAGTACATAAATTCATGTCAGCTGTTCTGTGACCTTGGAAATAAGTTCAAGGTCCAAAACTATTAGAGCATGACCACTTACACAAATTAAATAGACACTTATGAAAGGTACATCCCTACCAACATTGACACAAATCTGGCCAAAATTATTTAAGATATGACCAATAAAAGAAATTCCCATGTTATACTATCCTATGAAAGACTTTTTTAAAGATTTTCCAGAAAAAATTATCAAAAATTTAAAAAAATCATTGGAGCGTGCCCATTCAAAGTAACTTAGTAATTCTCACCCAAGGTATATTGCCACTAAGTTTAAAGTCAATCTGAAACACAGTTTCTTCAGAGAAGTCCAAAATTTATGCCAACTATAATGCCTATTGACTTGCATAGTAATCAACAGGAAACATGCATTTACCAAAAAGTACCTGAATTGAAAAAATCATTAAAATTCAAGAATCCGCAGCAGTGCCACATAGTGAACAAAGTTGTTTGCCCCTTCCACAAAGACCATATCCACCAAGTTTCAGTTTAATCTGAGTGACGGTTCTAGAGAAGAGGTCAAAATTAGTGAAAACACACGTGGATTTTCACATTTTGACCCCTATATTACATAATAATGTAGGTGGCACCACCAATACTGAAAGGGGCCTAGACTTTTATACACCCTATAAGTCCCGAAACTTATATTGGGCTAACTTGAAAACTGTGGATGGTATCGCGCTAACAAGCAAAAGTTTACAGATGTCTCTACTATGATACAGTTATGTAGAAAAACATTACCCATATTCATAAATATCAAACTCAACAATGACAGCAAAGAGATTCCAGAGTTACCAAAGCATCAACATTCATCTTCCAATACCAATGTGAAGAAACAAATATCACTCCTGACTTGAGACAAGCAGTCACCCACAAAAGGCAACTGGTGGTTTTAAACCGGTCCTCTCAACCTTTGAAATATTCTTCATTACGGATGGACGGAAAGACAGATATGAGCACTCGCATAAACTCTGCGACCTTTGGTCAGCAGAGCTAAAAATCACTGGAGCTTGACCATGTCAAGGTAGCTCTGCATGAAGGTTGAAGTGGATCTGGCAAACTGTAAAGGAATCAAAAGTATGAAATTGTTGATGGATCACTGACAGACTGACAATAGACATATGAAGCTCAGCTTGACAAGTCAGCTGAGACAAAACTACAAGAGTGGAAAATAAAAAATTGTCTTTGTACAGTGGTCCTGTCATGAGAACCCAATGGGAGACTATCACTCTGGTGGGATCATTGGCCATAACTTTAACTAAGGATCTTTAATTCTTCATGTTCACAGTGATGGGAAGTAAAACTACTGAAGACTTTTATACAATGATGGAATCACTATCTGGACTTTATTCCACAAGAATAGACACCATGATGAAGGTGGAACAGTTTCTCTCAGTCTCCTTGAAAAAGGGTGTCTCATTTTGTGTGATTTATGTTTTGTTACAGTGATATTCACGTTTGGAGTTGCATCGATGACACTCACTCAATACATCAAAGCGACCAGACTTTGACTCATTCTCCTGACAAAACTACATTTGTTATTGAAAATCTGAGACAAGCTTTTTTCAGTTAACATTGTTACAAACAGTTTGCCACAATTTTGATGTCTTTACATCAGAAAACAAAAAAGTTGAATCCAAGTTTCTTCAATATTCTTTGAACAAGAGGGCTGTGTGAACAGCCCATGCTCAGGTGACCTAGACATTCATCACACTTGCAGCTTTGTGAACTTGGGATAGGATCAAGGTCACCCATGTACTGAGTAAGTCTAACCTTTATAGAAGAACACTAACATGTGCAACATCAAGGTCCCAGTTCAAGTAGTTCTCAAGTTATAGTGAAGAGTAAAATTCATGAATGTTGCACTGTGACCCCAGAAACGAGGTCAAGGTCACTCATGTACTGTTTAAGTATGACCTTCATAGAGAAACATTAACAAGTGCAACATCAAGGTCCTAAACTCAGAACAGATCTCAAGTTATCAAGTGAACAATAAATATCGTGTCAGTTGTCCCATGACCTTGGGAAAGAGGTCAAGGTCCTAACATCACCAATTGGAGCATGATCATTTGCATAAAATAGGTATACACTTACAAAAGGTATACCCCTACTAAGTTTGGCACATATCTAGCAAAAATTATTGAAGTTATAACCATTACAAGAAATTTCCATGTTAAACTTTCCTAAAAAAACTTTTTTTAAAGATTTTTGAAAAATTAATAACAAATCCAAAAATCACTGGAGCATGACCATTTGCGCAAATTTGCTTGAGACATACCCAAGGTACATTGCCACCAAGTTTGAAGTCAATCTGATGGACTGTTTCTTCATCGAAGTCCAAAATGGGAACTAGAACAGACTGATTTTCCAACAGAAAATCAAATGTCTCCCGGTGGAACACTTGCGTCTCTGAATAAGCTACAGGTGATAACAAATTACAAATGACCAAGTTTGCTTGAAAATTACAATCCTATTTTAGCTCTCACCTAGATACATTACTCTAGCAATTTTCATCAAGTTCTTCAAGACTTATTGCAGAGAAACCAATCTCACATAAATGACCTTGTGACCTTGAAAATTAGGTCAAGGTCATCCAAATACAATCCCAATCTTGGTCTTACCTTGATACATAATCCTACCAAGTTTCATCGAATTCCATCCTGTTCTTCATGACTTATCGCACAGAAACCAATTTCACATAAGTGACCCTGCGACCTTGAGAATTCACTCAAGGTCATCCAAATACAATCCCAACCTACGTCTTGCCTAGATACATAAGCCTACCAAGTTTCATCAAATTCCATCATGTTCTTCATGACTTATCGCACGGAAACCAATTTCCCATAAGTGACCCTGTGACCTTGAAAATTAGGTTAAGGTCACTCAAGTACAATCCCAACCTAGGTCTTGCCTAGATACATTATCCTACCAAGTTTCATCAAATTCCATCAAGTTCTTCAAGACTTATCGCACGTAAACCAATTTCACATAAGTGACCCTGTGACCTTGAGAACTCGTTCAATGTCATCCAAATACAATTCCAACCTAGGTCTTGCCAAGATACATAATCCTACCAAGTTTCATCATATTCCATGAAGTTCTTCATGACTTATCGAACAGAAACCAATTTCACATAAGTGACCCTGTGACCTTGAGAATTTGCTCAAGGTCATCCAAATACAATCCCAACCTAGGTATTGCCTAGGTACACAATCCTGCCAAGTTTCGTCAAATTCCATCAAGTTCTTCAAGACTTATCGCACGGAAACCAATTTCACATAAGTGACCCTGTGACCTTCAGAATTCACTCAAGGTCATTCAAATACAATCCGAACCTAGGTCTTGCCAAGATACATAATCCTACCAAGTTTCATCAAATTCCATCAAGTTCTTCATGACTTATCCCACGGAAACCAATTTCACATAAGTGACACTGTGACCTTCAGAATAAGGTCAAGGTCATCCAAATACAATCCCAACCTAGGTCTTGCCTAGATACATAATCCTGCCAAGTTTCGTCAAATTCCATCACGTTCTTCAAGACTTGTCGCACGGAAACCAATTTCACATAAGTGACCCTGTGACCTTGAGAATTAGGTCAAGGTCATCCAAATACAATCCCCGCCTAGGTCTTACCAAGATATATAATTCTCCCAACTTTCATCAAATTCCATCAAGTTCTTCATGACTTATCACACGGAAACCAATTTCACATAAGTGACCCTGTGACCTTGAGAATTAGGTCAAGGTCACTCAAATACAATGCCAACCTAGGTCTTGCCTAGATACATAAGCCTACCAAGTTTCAACAAATTCCATCCAGTTCTTCATGTTTTATTGCACGGAAACCAATTTCACATAAGTGACCCTGTGACCTTCAGAATTTGCTCAAGGTCATCCAAATACAATCCCAACCTAGGTCTTGCCTAGATACATAAGCCTACCAAGCTTCATCAAATTCCATCCAGTTCTTCAAGACTTATCGCACGGAAACCAATTTCACATAAGTGACCCTGTGACCTTGAGAATTCGGTCAAGGTCACCCAAATACAATCCCAACCTAGGTCTTGCCTAGATACATGATCCTACCAAGTTTCATCAAATTCCATTAAGTTCTTCATGACTTATCGGACGGAAACCAATTTCACATAAGTGACCCTGTGACCTTGAAAATTAGGTCAAGGTCACCCAAATACAATCCCAACCTAGGTCTTGCCTAGATACATAAGCCTACCAAGTTTCATCAAATTCTGTTGAGTCCTTCAAGATTTATCGCACGGAAACCAAGTGTTGAAGAACCTGAACAACAACAACAACAACAAGAAGAAGAAGAAGAAGAAGCGGAAGAAACGGGCACTAATCCAATATGTCCCCCGGCTTCCACCGGGAGACATAATTACCATTAGAATGCCCATAAACTTGCATACTAAGCAACAGAAAAGGTCCATTTACCGATAAGTACCTGAATTGAAAAAAATCGTTAAAAATCAGGGATGCACAGCAGTGCTACCTAGTGAACATCTTTGCTT
Source organism: Hermodice carunculata (assembly GCA_964020975.1). NCBI lineage: Eukaryota > Metazoa > Annelida > Polychaeta > Eunicida > Amphinomidae > Hermodice > Hermodice carunculata. The sequence goes on along the minus strand of OZ026623.1, from coordinate 95,826,669 downwards.
GACCATTTCACAGGAAACATACCCAAAAAGTTTCAACTTAATCTGGAGAAGAAGTAACAAGTAATGAATACACAAAAAAATTCATAAAAAATTTGGAAAAAAATTGCAGGTCCACCTGGTGAACAAATTAAGAACTAGGACTCCCTAGGTGTGTTCCTATGTAATATCAAAGCAGTTGGATGAGTGGTTTCAGAGAATATATTTTAATAATTGCCCTCTCAAAAAACCAAAAAATTCATTAAAAAAATCCAAAAAATCACTAGAGCATGATCATTTGAACAAAGTTTGAAGTAAATCTGACAGACGGTTTTGGAGAATAAAGTCGAAAATGTGAATTGTAGATGGGCAGACAGACGAAGGACCATCCTATAAGCTCAGCTGACTAACAAGTCAGCTGAGCTAAAATATAATTAAAAAATACAAAAATCATTGGAGCATGACCATTTGAACAAACTGTGTAGAGACCCATCCAAGCTACATTCCCACCAAGTTTGAAGTAAATCTGGTTGATGGTTTTTGAGAAGAAGTCAACAATGTGAACTGTGGAAGGACAGATGATGGACGATGCATGGATGAAGGAACATCTTATAAGCTCAGCTGAATGACAAGGCAACTGAGCTAAGAATTATTAAAAATCAGGAATCCACAGCACTGCCACCTGGTGACCAACTTTGTTTGACCTTTTTACAAGAAACATATTTGCAAAGTTTCAGCTTAATCTGAGTGACCTTTCTGGAGAAGTTCAAAATAGCAAAAACACAGAAAAAAAAATCCCTAAAAAATACCTATCCACAAAGTTTCAACTTAATCTCAGAGACAGTTCTGGAGAAGAAGTGACAAGTAACTAAAACACACAAAAATTCAATTGAACAGGCCATGCTCAGCTGACCTCGAAATTGATGACACTAGTGACTGTGTGGCATTAGGAATAAGTTTGTGGTCATCCACACATTGTGTGTCTGCCCTTAGCACTGGACCACCACCATGAAACAATATGACGGTCCTAACTCAAATAGTTCTCAAGTTGTCAAATATAGTTAAATTCAGGAACTTGAACCTGTGACCTTGGAAATAAGGTCAAGGTCACTTATGTACAGTCTGAGTCTGGCCCTCATACATGTGACACTGCATGCAACATCAAAGTCTGAACGGTTTCAGAGACAAGAATTCTTAAGACTTGGTCAAAAATGCATACAAAAAAACAGCAAAAATCCTACTATCACTGGAGCATGACCATATGAATACATTTCATACAAACCCACTAAAGGTACATCCCTGCCAAGTATGAAGTGAATCTGACTGATGGTTTTGGAGTTGAAAATAGCAAAAAGACACAAAAATTCATTAAAAAAATTGAAAAAAAAATTGTACCAACACCTGTTGAACACATTAAGCTCTAGGTGTCAGGAGAAGTCACCTGGTGAACAAATTTCTTTGACCCTTTGACAAGGAACATATCTACCAAGTTTCAGCATAATCTTTGTAACAGTTTTGGAGCAAAAATGGAGAATTGCATAAACATACAACAATTCAAAAACAAGAGGCCCATGGGCCTAATTCTCTGCTGGCATTGCACCTGCTCATTTTGAAGGTGCGAGTCCTCAAGTGGCTTCTGAACATATGAAGTTTAATGTCAAAACTGGCAGCCAGATGGCACTATGCTTCATATGTAATCATAGTTTATTTGTGCAACTCCTGTGATGAATATTATTGCATGTGCAAAGAAAACAATCAGTGAGTCCTTAACTTTATGTCCTCAGTGACCTTGGGACAGAAGATCAAAGACATCCAGATTATGTAATACAAGAGGCCCATAGGCCTGCCTGGTGCTGTGCTAACATTGCCATTGAAGTCGAAGCTACAACCTGCCATTACAAAATTTCCTCTTTCAGCTTTACAGGCATGGTGACCTCACAAAAATACGTCAAGGTCACTCATATTACATATCATTCTAGCTCTGGGCATTGTCTATACATCCTATAAATTTGGCAGGTCTAATCCAATTAATTTTTGACACATGGAATATTATATCCTAAAACACATTTTGGCTTATAATTTCCATCAAATTATAGGTGGCCCCACTAGTATCATTACCAGCTTTGACTTTGATCCCCCCCACTCCCACCAAATTTGATGAAGATCCACCAAAAATTAAAGATGCTAAAGTGTTCAAAAGATTTTCACATTTTGACCCCTATATTACATAATAATGTAGGTGGTGCAACCAATATCGAACTTGGCCTAGATTTTCATACCCCCTATAAGCCCTGAAAGTTACATCGAGCCAACTTGAAAACTGTGGACGCTATCGCGCTTACGAACAAAAAAGTTTAGGGAGGGACGTCTCCTTTGAAACTGAAAAGCTTCATACACTATTCCACCATACCAACACTGGTATAAACTGCTAAATAGTAATACAGTTTTTAGCACCATAAAGTTGACAGGAGGTGGTATGAGGTAATGTGTACTAAGGTATTAGCTGAAAGCCACCTCTTCCACTGTACTGGATGAAGATTAAAAAGAAAGAAATCCTGCAAAAAGTGAGTATGATCATGGTCTTCCGACTTAAGACGGACTAGAGAAAATTCTCTAGGGGGTTAAGTATACTTTACCCCGGGTACTTTCCCTCTTACCACTCTTAACACTTTGAGGACTATACTTTGTCATTTCAAACTCCATCTTGACACACTTTGACTAATGTTCTTGAGTTAGTGTTGTATTTATTAGGTATTTGGTCATATCTCTGGAAACATTTCAACAGAGTTTTCTGCAGTTGTTGTTTTTTATAACCTTTGTGTTGTAATTTATGCAACAAAGTTCTAACCCTATTGACAAAATCGCTAAAAAGTGTGGTGTTTCTAGCCCTACGTATGACTTGTCTGATACAAACTCCACATGCTTGTTTCTCTGGAATGTTTCCTATTAGGTCAGGCTAGGAGATATTATCAAATTTGAACTGGTCTCTCTTGTCAAATTTTTTTGTTACATACTCGTTGTTCTTTATTTCGGACGGACGGACGGCGGACGACCTACCCTCCTAAAACCTCAGCTCACTGACAAGTCAGCTGAGGTAAAAATAGAAAAAAATCGCAGCTCCACATGTTGAACAAATTAAGGTCTAGGGGTCCCCAGAAGATTCCCTATGCAATTTCAAAGCTATTGGCCAAGCAGTTTCGAAAATTTTTTCAAGATTTTGCCAAAAAATGAACAAAATAGCCACAAAAAATCCAACAAGAGGATCATGATGATCCTGTGCTCTGCTGACTGGATCTGCTTTTATTCAGGAAACAAAACTGAATAGGGCGAACTGACTTGTCCATGGTAGTACATGTATTATCAATTGACATACCTAGCTGTTTCAATGGCTGCCGATGTACAGTGGCAGCACTCACTTACAGTCACAAAGTCTGATATCGCATAACTTTGTCAAAAATTAACATATCCACATTATTTTCGCAAACTTTCATTGTCTAATGTCCAACTATATTTTGATAAAATTTTAAGCAATTCTATCATGCTGCTCTGGAGAAAAAGTCGAAAATAGCCTTAACACGCAAAAATTCATAAAAAAATAGGAAAAAATTGCAGCGCCATCTGGTGGCCAAAATGAGAACTAGTTGACCCCAAGTGATCCTATGTGCAATATCAAAGCAACTGGCCAGGTAGTTCTTGAGATGAAGAAATTTTATTTTTAATCAAAAAATAAATTAAAAAAGAGGGCTGTGTGAACAGCCCATGCTCAGCTGATCTTGACATTCATCACACTTGCAGATCTATGAACTTGGGAAAGGATCAAGGTCACCCATGTTCTGAGTAAGTTTCACAATTATAAATGAACACTAACATGTGCAACATCAAGGTTCAAGTAGTTCTCAAGTTATAATGAAGAGTAAAATTCATGTATGTTGCACTGTGACCCCAGAAATGAGGTCAAAGTCATTCATGTACTGTCTGAGCATGACCTTCATACAAAAACATTAACATGTGCAGCATCACAGTACTAACTCAAAACAGATCTCAAGTTATCAAGTAAACAGTAAATTTTGTGTCAGTTGTCCTGTGAATTAGCACTAGAATACCCATTGACTTACATAGTAATCAATAGGAAAGCTGCATTAATCGATAAGTACCCGAGTTGAAAATACTTAAAAATCAGGAATCTAAAGCAGTGCCACCTTGTAAACAACTTTGTTTGACCCTTCCACAAGAACATATCCATCACATTTCACTTTAATCTGAGTGACAGTTCTGAGAACAAGTGAAAAATAACAAAACCATATAAAAAAAAAAATTCATTTAAAAAAAAAAAAAAAAAAATAGAAAAAATTGCAGTGCCACCTGGTGAACAAATTGGGAACTATGTGTCCCTGGGAGTGTCTATGAACGATATCAAAACAACTGGGTGAGCAGTTTCAGAGGTGAAGAGTTTTTAAGGTTTGCCCCCAAAAAACGAAAAAAAATCATAAAAAATCCAAAAATCAATAGAGCGTGACCATTTGAACAAATTTGGTAGATATCCACCCTAGGCACATCTCCACCGAGTTTGAAGTAAATCTGGCCAAAATTATTTAAGTTAGAACCATTACAAGAAATTCCCATGTTAAAACTTTCCTATTAAAACTTTTGTAAAGATTGGAAAAAAACAACATTCATTGGAACATGACCATTGGAACAAACTTGGTAGACACCCACCCAAGGTACATCCCCATCAAGTTTGAAGTTCATCTGGATGACAGTTTTGGGGAAGAAGTCGCAAATGTGAATTAGCATTAGAATTCTCATCGACTTCCATAGTAATCAATATGAAAGCTGCATTAACCGATAAGTACCCGAATGGAAAAAATCGTTAACAAGAGGGCTGTGTGAACAGCCCGTGCCTCAGCTGATCTTGACATTCATCACACTTGCAGCTCTATGAACTTGGGAAAGGATCAAGGACACCATGTTCTGAGCAAGTCTGAACTTTATAGGAGAACACTTACATGTGCAACATCAAAGTTCAAGCACTTCTCAAGTTATAATGAAGAGTAAAAATTCATGTATGTTGCACGGTGACCACACAAAGGAGGTCAAGGTCATTCATGTACTGTCTCAGCATGACCTTCATACAGAATAATTAACATGTGTAGCTAACTCAAAACAGATCTCAAGTTATCAAGTAAACAGTAAATTTCGTGTCAGTTATCCTGTGAATTAGCATTAGAATGCCCATTGACTTACAAGATCTTTTAAGATTTGTCCAAAAAAAAAAAAAAATTCATTAAAAATAAAAAAAATCACTGGAGCATAAACATTTGAACAAAATTGGTAGAAACCCACCCAACGTACATTGCCACCAAGTTTGAAGAAGAAGTCGAAAATGTGAATTAGCATTAGAATGTCCATTGACTTCCATAGTAATCAATAGGAAAGCTGCGTTGACCGATAAGTACCAGAATTGAAAAAATCGTTAAAAATCAAGAATCCGCAGCATTCCCACATAGTGTACAACTTTGTTTGACCCTTCTACAAGGAACACATCCACCATGTTTCAGCTTAATCTGAGTGACGGTTCTGGAGGAGAAGTCGAAAATAGCTACAACACACAAAAAAACCATAAAAAATTAGGAAAAAATTGCAGCGCCACCCGGTGTACAAATTAAGAACTAGGAGTCCCAGGGAGTGTTCCTGTGTGATATCAAAGCAATTGGGTAGGCGGTTTCGGAGAAGAAGATTTTTTTAAGATTTACCCCAAAAAGAACAAAAAAATTCATGAAAAATCCAAAAATCACTGGATCATGACCATTTGAACAAACTTGGTAGAGACCCACCCAAGGCACATCTCCACCAAGTTTGAAGTGAATCTGGCTGACGGTTTTTGAGAAGAAGTTGAAAAGGTGAATTGTGGACGACGGACGACGGACGGACGGACGGACGACGGACCCTCAAAAAACCTCAACTGACTGACAAGTCAGCTGAGGTAAAAATCAGGAATCTGCAGCATTCCCACATAGTGAACAACTTTGTTTGACACTTCTACAAGGAACATATCCTACATGTTTCAGCTTAATCTGAGGGACAGTTCTGGAGAAGAAGTCGAAAATATCTAAAACACACAAAAAATTCATAAAAAAATAGAAAAAAATTGCAGCGCCACCAGGTGAACAAATTAAGAACTAGGAGTCCAAGGGAGTGTTTCTGTGTGATATCAAAGTAATTGGGTGAGCGGTTTCAGAGAAGATTTTTTAAGATTTGCCCCAAAAAGAAAAAAAAAATTCAATTAAAATCCAAAAATCAATGGACCGTGACCATTTGAACAAACTTGGTAGACACCCACCCAAGGCACATCCCCACCAAGTTTGAAGTGGATCTGGCTGACGGTTTCGGAGGAGAAGTCGAAAATGTAAATTGTTGACGGACGACGGGCGGAGGACCATAAGATAAGCTCAGCTGACTGAGAAGTCAGCTGAGCTAAAAATTAGACAAAAAGCAGTGCCATTTGGTGAACAAATTAAGAACTAAGAGTCCCTAGGAGTGTGATATCAAAGCAATTGGGTGAGTGATTCAGGGAAGAAGTTTTTTTAAAACTTGCCAAAAAAAGAACAAAAACAATTTGATGACAATTCCAAAAATCATTGCAGCTTGACCATTTGAACAAACTTGGTAGAGACCCGCCCAAGGCACATCCCCAATAAGTTTGAAGTGAATCTAGGTGACTGTTTTTGAGAAGTTGAAAATGTGAATTGTGGACAGACGATGGATGGACGACAGAGCCTCACAAAAGCTCAGCTGACTGACAAGTCAGCTGCGCTAAAAATTAAAAGAAAAGGGGGAGGGGATATAAGCAATGAAACAAAAGAATACAAATCTGAAAGGCAATCCCAGAGAACAACTTATAAATAAAAAAATAAGTTTTTTTTTTTTTAATTTTCCTTTATAATAAATGTGCATTTAAGATGTGACTACTGACTGCTGGTTTTGCCACTGCAGCCTCTTGGCAAGTTGTTATCACCTCTCTTTTATTTTTTGACCCTGGAATGACCAGGTCTCAGACCAGCAACCTTTTGCACCAATCATGTTTCCAGTATACAACTGCCTATATCAGCAAAGTTTGAGGTCCAAATATTATTTTTACCCTTTTTTCCATACATGTCACACAACATCTAGGGGCAACATCTATCAAACGTATATACATTTGCACATTTTTTAAAAATTACACATAATTTGCAGCCAGTTTCCCTCCCCTAAAAGAACAGGTGCTTTTCATCTGACATATACAAAGTTTTATTCACATTCATGCCCTCTTGGGGCTATGTGAAATATGTACATATAACTTCACCAAATATAACAGCTGGTTCATATCCTATATGCCAAAATATACTAGTCACTCCATATCACACTTTACAAGGAATGAATAAATAAGTAAATAAACATTAAAAAAAGATTTACACACACTTGCCCTTGCATACAAATATATCCTGCCTAAAATGAAAGGATGCACTGTGGGATTCTTGAATAACAGATCAGAACACATGTTGGTGGCATAATGCACACTTGATGTCCAGTTACGGTTTGCCAATTTAACATGTTCATGTTTAACAAACATTACACTTACTTTTCAATTTTCCCATGATAAATATGGCACCTGGTGTGCATGAGTACCCACAGGCAATTGAGATTATGCAATAGCAGTCATAAGGACTGGTGCCATGGAAACCAGCCATATATCCAGTAACTCTGACATTGCTGTCTGGAAGTCACATAGGGTCAACTGACTTGCATTCATGCAGTTTTTCCTGCACTGGTCATCATGAAAAATTGCCTACTAAACAGATTGATCAATTAAATTGACCCCTCACTTTTCTGTACTCCAGCTGGTTTGTCATTTGGCTACAAGATCGTTTTTTTTTTTTAACAATGAAAAGTGACTCAATTTCTAACTGGTCTACTTTGGCTACCATAGCAACAGACTACAGTGCAACAACCCATTGATACTGCTAATGGCCAAGGTGATGTATGATCACCTCGCTGATTGGTCCAGCAACCCATGAGAAGGGTGGCAATGCATTTTACCAATATGCTGACTACCAATGAAATTTGCTAGTGGCCGGACAGAACAAATGTAGCAGAGACAACACACAGCTTGGTCTGATTTGGAGACGAAAGATATCATGACATTGGACTTTCCTTCTCTTCTAATTCCCCTGCCACCTTCCACAAAAGCAAAACTTCTAGTTTCCTATGACAGCAAGTGCTTTAAAGGATTGAGTGGCTCTGGTTGGCTATAAATTCTCTTGTACTGGGATAGAGGCCTTCTGAATATGAGGTATGCAAATTAATTTCCTGCCACAAAGCATTGGTTCACACCTGTCAATTCGCAGGATACACAGGCATATCACTGTCACAGACAGAGCTACATAACCATTTCTCACAAAATCAGGGTCTTTTGGACAAATTTAAGTTTAAAAATACATTTGAAAGTCATTTTCAGTTAGTGCTTCCAAAATTTGTTACATGAATAAAATGATTATTAATCAAATCAACACACCAAAATATACCCCAAATGTAATCTCCTATAAATTTGTGTTCATTAGTACACATGGGCGATCCACTGAGATATAAGCCAAAATGTCAGTCTGACCTTTCAAGGTTGCTCAACATCAAAGTTAACAACCCCAAAAGAAACCCCATCGATACTTGCCTCTTAGAATTTAATACTAAGTATGGACCTAGGAGCCAACATTACCAAAATACAAGCCAATCTCACAGTTGCTGCAATCCGTTTGGTAACAATGCTAATATGTACATTAAAAGTAAGTTGCAGATTGAGCCCATGTACATTCCCACCGAGTTGGAAGAGAATCCAACATGTAGTTTGACAGAGAAGTACAGTAATACTGAAACAAGAGGCCCAGGGCCTTAGAATGCTCTGCTGGCACCATGGCTATATTGCACCTACATATTCATTTCCAAGTTGTGAGACCTCAAGTGGTTTCTGAACATATTACACTTAAGCTTATGTGATTTTAGTGTCTCTTTTGTCCACCAGATGGCAATTTGCTTCATATGTAATTATAAGATATTTGTGCAATTCCTCTGATGGATACTGTTGCATGTGCCAAGACAACAATAAGTGAGTCCTTAACTTTATGTCCTCAATGACCTTGGCACAAGAGTTAAAAGGTTACCCAGATTCTGTAATACAAGAGACCCATGGGCCAGGTGCTGTCCTCACATTGCTATTGATGTCCTATCATTACAAAATCACCTCTTCCAACTTTACAGGCTTGTGACCTCACAAAAATAGGTCATGGTCACTGATATTACAGAACATTCTACACTGGACACATATATAAATATATATATATATATATATATATATATATATATCCTATAAATTTGGCAAGTCTAATCCAATTACTCTTCCGAATATGGATTTTTATATCTTAAAACACATTTTGGCTTATAATTTTAATCAAATCATAGGTAGCGCCACTAGTATCATTAGTAAATGAGATTTTGACCTCCCACAAATTCAGTAAAGATCCGGCATAAATAAAAGATGCTAGAGTGTTCACACGATTTTCATATTTTGACCCTTATATTGCATAATATTGTAGGTGGCGCCACCAAATTCAAAAGGGGCCTAGATTTTCATACACCCTGTAAGTCCTGACAGTTATATCGGGGTGACTTTTTATAATTTTTCAACGTTATGTTGGCCTAACTCAAAAATTGTGGGGTGAAAGAGCATTCAAAAGATAACCCCTATATTTAAACTCACCATTTAACCTTGACTTTCAATTTGGATTAAAAAATTGGTAGTCAAAATGTGTGCCCAAAATCCATCTTTCCATACATGGTCTCTTTCAAATCAGGTCCATCAAATTATAGGTGGCACCACTAGTATCCTTAGTAACTTAAACTTTGACCCAACAATGACAGCAAAGAGATTCCAGGGTTACAAAGCATCAACATTCATCTTCCAATTCCAATGTGAAGAAACAAATTTCACTCCTGACTTGAGACAGGCCGTCACCCACAAAAGGCAACTGGTGGTTTTAAACCGGTCCTCTCAACCTTTGAAATATTCTTCATTAAATACAGACTATAGTGTTTAAATATATGTACACCCCCAACCAATCAAAATCCAAATTTTATTACTTCTGCAAACGATGAAGGAGAATTGGTTAGCCTATCACTATTTTGGTTCTTCTGACTAGTTCGTCAGCTGATTTTATAGCAAAAGTAGAAAGTAGGCCTATATCATTTTTGTGACATCTATGAATCTGGAATATGATCTAATTAATAAGTTCAGTGATTGAATCACTGTTATGCAGTATCAAATGCAAGGAGTAGACTTCTACAAGTCCCTCACTAAACAATTGAAGTTCTACAGATGGACGTCTCTACTATGATACACTTATGTAGAAAAACATGACCCATATTCATAAATATCAAACCCAACAATGACAGCAAAGAGATTCCAGAGTTACCAAAGCATCAACATTCATCTCCCAATACCAATGTGAAGAAACAAATTTCACTCCTGACTTGAGACAGGCCGTCACCCACAAAAGGCAACTGGTGGTTTTAAACCGGTCCTCTCAACCTTTGAAATATTCTTCATTAAATACAGACTATAGTGTTTAAATATATGTACACCCCCAACAATCAAAATCCAAATGTTATTACTTCTGCAAACGATGGAGGAGAATTGTTAGCCTTTCACTATTTTGGTTCTTCTGACTTGTTCGTCAGCTGAGTTTATAGCAAAAGTAGAAAGTAGGCCTATATCGTTTTTGTGATATCTATGAATCTGGAATATTATCAAGTATAGTGGTTGAATCACTGTTATACAGTATCAAATACAAGGAGTAGACTTCTACAAGTCCCTCACTAAACAATTGAAGTTCTACAGATGGACGTCTCTAAAATGATACACTTATGTAGAAAAACATGACCCATATTCATAAATATCAAACTCAACAATGACAGCAAAGTTACCAAAGCATCAACATTCATCTTCCAATACCAATGTGAAGAAACAAATTTCACTCCTGACTTGAGACAGGCAGTCACCCACAAAAGGCAACTGGTGGTTTTAAACCGGTCCTCTCAACCTTTGAAACACTCTTCAGTAAATACAGACTATAGTGTTTACATATGTACAGGCCCAACCACTCAAAATCCAAATTTTATTACTTCTGCAAACGATGAAGGAAAATTGTTAGCCTATCACTATTTGCTAACATTGAACATATGGGCCAAGTGGCTCTCTAAACAATTGTTAAAGGTAAATGAAAAACACGATAGCTGTGAAAGTCCTGTGCTAAGCTGACCTTTCACTACAAAATGACATATGACCCTTTGACCTTTGGAATCAGATCATGGTCACTTTTCTTTGAAGATTGTCATGCACAAAACCAAAGTACTAACTCAATGGTCAAAGTCCTAACTCAAACACATCTCAGTTGATCAAGTGAACAGTGAAATGCATAAAAGTGACCACGTGACCTTGGGAATAAGTCATGGTTACTCAAGCTCTCTTCAGACCTGAACCACATATAGGACCCCAAGCATTTAAGTCCTACCTCAAAAACTTCTGAAGTAATCAAGTGAACAATATAATTGAGCAAGTGGCACTATGACCTTGGGAAGGAGGCCAAGGTAGCCCACAGTACACATACTATGTACAGCTCACCCTCATACCAAGAAGTGTACCTATAAAATAGAAGAAAAAAATCCCCCAACTGCAGAAGGTTGACAACACGTTTACCATGGCGAAGCTTCAATCCACGCTCTGTGGCTGCGCACAGAGTGCTCCAAAGAGACAGAAATAATGTCATTAATTTTGTGCTGATGCTATTTTCCATGTTGACCTGGAGCTCAAGAGAATGTAAACAAGGCCATGGGCCTAAAATGTAATCTGTGGCAGCAAACTGACCAATTGGTCGATTGGTATTTTTGGTAGACACATAATTGTGTGTGCATATGATATGCTTCCAGAATATTCTCCATTTTCTAAAGTTTTTGGTGTTGTACCTTTCATAATTTGTTGCCAAAGAAGGAAATACAGTGACAGCTGGCTTGAGAGACCAGGCCAAATTAAGATCACTTTTTAGGACCAACATATCAAGATATTTTTCTGAACAGACAGGCCCATGGGCCTAATGCTCTGCCGACAGATGACCAGCAGGTAAGCTGAGCTAAATATCATGAAAAAGTCACTGGAGCATGACGACCCTGGTACACTGCCACCAAGTTTAAGGTGAATCTGCCCACGGGTTATAGCTTGGTCTTAGGAAAGTTTCTTTGTCTCCGGTGGCAGGGTTGCACTGGCATCAAGGCTGGATAATTACGCCCTTATATTAGAACACTTGTGTACACACAGATAAGAAAAAGTCTCTTATTAAAAGATGTACCCCCAAAAATTAACAAACGACATGCAGCTAAACTTTCTTCACGACACAGCGGCGCGTTTTTTCGGGTGAAACGATCCCCTAATGAGCAACAAGGTGATATTTTCAGACTTCTGAGAGCGGCCCTTGACCCATATATCAACTTCGCATCAAGTTTTCAACTAAATTGAATTAATTGAGGACTAACAAATGATTCTTTTCAAGCTCTTCAGACCCGCAACCTCAACAATTGGGCCTTAAACCTAAAATTCCCGTTCAGAAACTTGGATATCCCCAATTTTTTTTGGCATTGCCAAGCAACACGTAAACAAAGATGGCCGCCAAAACTGATTGTAATATCTGTGGCGAAGCCACAGATAAAAATATAATGAAAATGTCAATAGTCACTGTGTTTTCTTCATTCTTTCTTAGGTTCATACCAGCTGGAATATATGTGTTACCTTTCAAGATCTTCATGTTTATGTGTCATGTCAAATAAATTTGATTTGAGTCTTGAGTCTCAGATCAACATGCAGAGATAAAAAAAAAAGACTGAGCTTAAAATGTAACATATACAAAAAGGCTCCGAAACATGTTGAGTAGTTACTCGCTGAAGACCCTTTAATTTATTTGGGCTGATACAGCCTATGTCAAAATTTTACAGAGGAACGTGTGCAATATAGACAATAGTAATTCCATATATATACGGGTTAGACAGGGACAGGTTAGCTTATGGAGAGTAAAGAGTTCGAACTGCGGAATAGGATATTGACTACTAGGAAGTGGTTCTGGGCAAAAAGACACAAATACAATATATTACAACAAATGGACACAAATACAGGTTTATGAGGTATCATAATCTTTATTACCCCCCCCCCCCCAAAAAAAAGAAGTATTAATGGCATTGCATTTTTAAGGTGGCTACTGCAAAATTTGAAATGGCTACTAATCAAATCAAAAGTGGTTATTGAAAAAAAAATCCTGGTGCCAACCTAGAGAAATTAACACTCAGGAGTCACAAAAAGTATCCCTATTCAAAACAATACACCAAGTGTTTTACAAATGCTGATACAAACTACATTTCCACCAAGTTGAAAAAAGCAACAAAAAATATTCATACTAAAAAAAAAAAAAAAAAAAAACCAACGAGGAATGTGACAGTCATGTGCTCAGCTGACATATACCTTTGTGATTTTTTTAGATTTGCCCCAAAGAAGAACAAAGAAATTCATAAATAAGAGGACTGTGACAGCTCTGTGCTCAGCTGACTAACTTACCCAATGACCTTGGAAATGAAGTCAAGGTCACTGACCTATTCTGAATCTAACTTTCATGGAGGACCATCCCCATGTGCAAGATCAAAGTCACAGTATAAATACTTCTCAGGTTATCATGCAACCAGTAAAATCTATGTTAGTAGCCCTGTGATCTTGAGAATGAGGTCACAGTCACTCATGTACAGTCTCAATCTTTCCTAAATAGAGGACCACCAACAAGTTCAACATCAAGGTCCTACCTTCCACAGTTCTCAAGTTACAAAATGAAAAGTAAAATTCATGTAAGTGTCTGGGTCCAAGTGACCTTGGGAATGAGTTAAGGTCACCCATATACTGTTTAAGTCTGGCCTTTGCTCAGGCCAACCATCATTTTCAATATCAAGGTCAAAGTTCAAATAGCCCTCAACTTGTAAGGAGAACAGTGAAATTTGAGCAAGTGGCCCTATGACCTTGGGAATGAGGTCAAGGTCACTCATCTACTGTCTAAGTCTGGCCCTTATTAAGGACAACTAGCATGTGCAATATGAATGTCCTACCCTTAATAGTTCTCAAGTTACCCTATACACAGTGAATTTCATGCAACTCACCTTGTGACCTTGGAAATGAGGTCAAGGTCACTCACCTACTGCACATGCACACACTCACATCCAGAAGTGTCCCTATGCAATTTCAAAGCAATTGGCTGAGTATATACAAGGATAAATAATTTTGAAGATTTGGCCTAAAAATGAACAAAAAAATCATAAAAGTATGCAAAAATTATTCGACAGCTACTTTGTGAACAAACTTGGTAGATACCCACCCAAGGCACACCCCCACCAAGTTTGAAGCAAATCTAGTTGATGGTTTTGCAGAAGAAGTAAAAAATTCTCAATAAGCATTGCAAACCCTAATTACTTTGCAATCTCCATTGACTTGAATGGTAATCAATAGGCATGTAAAAGAAAAATTCCTAAAAAAAAAAACAAAAGTCACTGGACCATGAACATTTGAATAAACTTAGTAGTAACCCACCCAACACACATCACCACCAAGTTTGAAGTGAATCTGGTTAAAGGTTTTCAGATGGGATTGAAAATGTAAACTATCATTGCAATTCCCACTGACTTATATTGTAAATAATAGGAATGTATGCATTGACCAACAAGTACCCGAATTGAAAAATTCGTTAAAAATAAGGGATCCACAGCAATGCCACGGGGTGAACAACCTTGTGTGTCCCTTCCACAAGGTCCCCAGAAGTGTCCCTTTTCATTTTCAAAGTAATTGGCGATGCAGTTTTGGAGAAGAATATTTTTTAAGATTTCCCCACAAAATGAACAAAAAAATTAATTTACTATTTCAACTCCCATTGACTTACATTGTAAAGAATAGGAATGTATGCACTGACCAACAAGTACCCGAATTGAAAAATTCGTTCAAAATCAAGGATCCACAGCAAGGCCACCTGATGAACAGCCTTGTGTGACCCTTCCACAAAGAATATAACCACTAAGTTTCAGCACAATCTGAGAGATTGTGTTTAAGAAGAAGTCGAAAATAGCAAAAACGTACAAAAATTCATTAAAAATGGAAAAAAATTACAGCGCCAACTGTTGAACAAATTAAGGTCTGGGGGTCCCCAGAAGTGTGACTTGCAATGATTTTTAAAAAGGGGCCATGTGACCTTGAAAATAGGTCAAGGTCACCCATCTACAATCCCAACCTAGTTCATATTATGGTACATAACCATGCAAAATTTCAACCTCTTAAGTCAAATCCTTGCGGAGTTATTTTGTCTGCATCAATTTTACTTGACATGCCCACGTGACCTTGAAAAATATTTCAAGGTCACCCATCTGCAGTTACAAGCAAGGTTTTATACAGGAACATCTTCAACTTCCCAAATCAAATCTTTCTAGAGTTATCACATCTGCAACGCACACAACAATGTGTTGAAGAAGAAGAAGGACAAGAACAAGACAAGAACAAGCAAAAGAAACGGACACAAAAACGTTGCATGGGGAGACATAACTAGGAGTCCATAGGAGTGTTCCTGTGTGACAACAAAGGAATTGGGTGAGCAGTTTCAGAGAAAAATTTGGGTTTTTTGGAAGATTTGCGCAAAAAGATAACAAAAAACAAAAAAATCATGAAAAATCCAAAAAACATTCGGAGCGTAAGAAATTGAACAAACTTGGTAGAGACCCACACAAAGTATGTTGCCACCAAGTTTGAAAAGAACCTGGCTGACGGTTTTAGTGAAGTAGATTGTTGACAATGGACAAAGGACCATAAGAATAGCTCACCTACTGACAAGTCAGCTGAGCGAAAAATTAGAAAAAACTAGAAGTCCCTGGGAGTGTTCCTGTGTCATACCAAACCAATTGGGTGAGCGGTTTTGATGATTTGCCCAAAAGAAGAACATGTAAAATCCCAAAATAACTGGAGCATGACCATTTGAACAAAGTACATTCACACCAAGCTTGAGGTGAATCTGGTGAGTGGTTTTGGAGAAGTAAAAAATGTGAATTGTGGATGCCAACGGACAGACGACGCCTAACCACCACATAAGCTCAGCTGACTGACAAGTCAGCTGAGCTAAAAACAGAAATAAGGATTGGTTAAAGGTTGATGCACTTGAGTCACTTTAGCCAAATAATTTGAAAAATTGGCTACACATGAACTATTCCAAGAGCTTGTCCAGAGTCCCCACACTGAGCAAAGTTACACAAATGACATCCTACAGTTCTTGTTATATATCAACTGTGTTGGTCCCAGTGTACATAAATTGTTTACCAGATATATAAACAAAATGTCCACATGACCTCACACTTATGGATCCTTCTTATTTCACAGAGCAGTGTTACAGGTATACATAGATCTCTGCTCATGTAACATTCATGAGAGCAGCCAGATTTTTCATCACATACACCACATGGCTTGACCTGTTGTTGACACTTGTGTACATGTACTATCAACAAGTTAAAGTGTACGTGACCATACTTTGTTGTTCCATAACTGTTACTTGTAACCCTGGAAGTCAATTGGACATTTCCCCATCTCAACATCTCACCCTGATGGTAACCACTTAAGGGTGCATAATTCCCATTCATGACCCTATTGTTCAGGACAAGCAAAATAGCAGTCAGGCCAAGCAATTTTCAATCTTCGGTGTCCTATGGACAGGTTTATAAAAATTAATGTATCAAGTGTGGAACAAGTTTGAACCCACATCTGAGTTTAAAATCACTGACATGAGTTGCATGTGAAATAACAATTTTTTTATGTGCTTTACTCATTCCTATCAAACATTGCCATGCTGGTCAGACATGAGGGCAAGCAATTTCATCAAAGGGACAAATGGAACTTAAAAAATCACTTCTGCCAGTAGAGCTGTAAACAGTTGTTCACTGTGCATGTGCCTTAAAAGACCATCGTTATAAATATTTTATGTTATTTATGCATTCCATGGGAGAAAGCCCATCGTATTAGACAAGAGTTTGGTTATCCCCAGGAGTAATTTGTCCAACCAGGTTTTCGTATGGTAGTTTGAATTTGGGGAGTCCTCATAAAATAATTAAACAGAAACAAACAATTTATAAACTGTATCAAGTACAAACTGTAAACTTTCTCATGAGATAAGACTTGGATTTTTTTAATTTTTACTAATCATGTTAACATTTCCAGAGGCATGTGATGTCCAAACTAGGCTATGATGTCTTCAGGTTGACAATTTTTTTGTACTCATTTCTATCAAACATTCAAGTTGGGACAAGTTGTTTTGCTGCAAAAATGGATTTTTTGTATTGATGTGGGTGATCTATTTTACAACTGACAGGGCTGAAATAATATAAGTAGATGACACTGGTGCACCTCAAAATAAATGGACTATTCCCTACTGATTTTTAAATAAGCGCAGTTGTATTAACATACACCTTTTTGTTTGAATCAATCATTTTATAGATTACATGTTTTTCATGTCTTGGGGTCCCACTGGATATCATTTTGGAAATAACAAGATTTGACCCCATAATTAAGAATCTTGATTAACCATGTTGAAAGCTGACCTCAGTATGTGATGGAATGCTGATGTTAGAGATCAAGGGTTGTTGTGTCAGAGAAAGGTCATTAAGTGCTCAGTCAACTTTACGTGCAAAAGTGGGACATGTCAACTTTTTGAGATATATATATATATACCTGGTTTGAGAGATTACCCCTACAGCAATCTAAAAAAGTGGTCACATAAGGCAGGGGGACTCAATAGAGGTGCAATAACATGGGAAAATGACAAAAGGCCATAATATGGTCTGAAAAGGCAGATGGACTTTCCTCAGAGTGGTCTTTCAAAACAGGCTTCACTACAGTGAAACCTGTTTTGAAAGATCAACCATATGGCAAGCCAAAAAGCAATCACATAAGGCAGGTGGTGTCTCAATAGAGGTATAATAACATGGGAAAGATAGCAAAAGGGACATAGTAAACATGGTCTGAAAAGGCAGACCTGGTCTTTCATTACAGTGGTCTCTCAAAACAGGTTTCACTGTACAGTGGTACCTGCTCTAAAGACCACCCCCAATTTAAGACTGCATGTCTTTTTAAGACCACTCTTTCAAGACCCTCTGCTGCATTTACATGTTAAATATACCTTCAATTTAAGACCACCTGCAATATGAGACCACTTTTTGTTGGCTGTAGGGGTGGTCTTAAATAGCAGGTACCACTGTATATATACCAAATTATCATTCGGGCATCAAGTTTGACATTACACTTGAGCATCAAATGAATTTGTTAAAACAAAAAACCAAAAACAAGCAAATCATTGAAGTATTTCAACCTTTTTAAGTGCCAAATTTTGGACTGAGTCAACAGCTTTTCTCGGCACACTTTGGGTGTAATACGTGCCGAGAAAAGCTGTTGACCTGGGATATTTTCTCTGGAACTAGAGGCATGCTGGTACTTGAACGAAAGGTCTTTTTATGAAGAATACGAATCTCAGATCTTAATGATAATTCATACTAGTTTCACTTCAATACTACAATTTGGTAAAGCTACCGTCAATGGTTTTTGGACCTAGTAAAATCATCAGGATTGACAGATAGACAAACAGAATGCAAGGACAACCATACCCCCACCAGTCTAGGTGCACAGAGTAAAACATGATAAACACAAGAAATGCTTGCCCTGAAATCTAATTTGCAACTAGAAAAGAAAATTTGCTACACTGCAAATCTGTCTGGCATTCATTGATAAGGGGTGGTCTTAAATTGCAAGTACCACTGTACAGTGAAACCTCTCTACAGTGAGCACCCTCGCAACCAGAGAAAAGTGCCCACTCATGAGGCTCAGCCCTTCTGGGCAGTATTGATGAGTATATGTGCATGTACAGTGTACACATTATTTAGAGGGATGTGTTTACATGCAATACAAAACTGTTTTTTTTTCCCTTTATTACATAAACAAATTTTAACAGACGCTGTCAAGAAACTACATAAACATGTACCTGTGAACCAAGACAAAACTATACTGTCTCAGTATTGGCTATAAAGAACAGGCTTCATCTCACTGGTTACAAGAAAACAAAGACAGGAAAGTGTCCACTGAGATGACACAAATATTTGCACTTCCCTGGTCTGGCTGACTCAACTCTGTATGTTGTCTATTTTTTACAGAGGGTACACTCAGGCTTGTTCTGCCTAGAAGTCCAGAGCTGTGAGTTCCCTTGGGACTGAGCTCAGCAGACTGACATTGCCTCAGGCAAAAACAGGCCAGCTAGGACACCAGTAGAGGTCTTGAACCAGTAACCTAGGCCTAATGCATTTACATGTTAAAATAGCGACATTCGCTGGCCCATTTCTCCTATTTGAAACGTAAAACCACAACGTCTTTTGCATTCTACATTAGGTTTATACCAGTAGTAGAAAGTTAAAACCAAGAAAATGGGGGGGTCATGTGATTAGATTTTTTTACAGGTGCATATGTGTACCTTACCTCCATGACTGACCGTTCCACGCCAAATATGTCTCCAAAAATACACAGAGTTTAAATATTTCTAGAGCAGCAGTGCCTTTCTAAAACTCACAGTTGATTAACATCGTTGTGAGAAGAAACAAGAAAGAAAGAAAGAAAGAAAGAAAGAAAGAAAGAAAGAAAGAAAGAAAGAAAGAAAGAAAGAAAGAAAGAACAGAATTGTTGGAAAAACAAAATGTCTGGGTGCCAACCCAGACATAATGATATATACAACACTACACACCATATAAGACATGTTTTAACATAATTGTGGAATGTGTGCACAACATCATACTGTGTACATATTTGAGCAGATGAATGGAATTCTTCCTTTCCTGGCAAATCAATATTTTGCTGCCCAGTGCACCTGCTACATCATTTGACAACCGTACAGTTGTGAATTATTCGACTGTATTGCAGCCCTTCCTTCTACTCTGACTGATGCAGCAATTCCCTACACCGTTAATGCCAGTGGCTACTGACAATGCAACCTACAGCAAAAACAAAATCATCTCATTGTGTTCCAAAACATGTGCTGCCAAAAGCATTTGAGGTGTTGTGACTGTGTCACATTTTGTAATTATCATGCAATGTACTAAAGAGCTTTGACTGTTTTAATGATGTTACAACACTGGTCAACATGTGGAAGTCCTTATTGAAGTATTACAGTACACGCTGATACAGGTACCTTGCCTTTCTGCAATGTAATGCACTTCTTGGGGCCAAACTTGCACCTGAGCCCATTGATATGTGCTGGGGTACCTAATAACTATTTTGGCAAGGTCACCTACCACAAACATCATGGGGAATACAGTGGTCCCTGTTTTGAACAACCCCTCCTAAGAGTGACCACCTAGTTTGAACGACTACATTTGGTCGCCAAAGTTGTTTTTCTTTAATAATTTACCTCTTATGAACGACCACCTGTTAAACGGGACCAGCGACCATGCAAAATGAACAGATTTTGCGACCACATAACACAAATTTGAGCCATATCCGGTCATTACGCCTGAAGTCAACCAACAAAATACATGCAAGCAACTCACTCAATTTTTTAAAATTGACATGATTCTTGTCAAATTTAGTTAGTGCAAACAAGAAAGGATTTCTCTCTACTTACGTTTTGTTGATATAAAGCTGCCCTCCCATGCCTTATATGAAGTACATTCCTTTAAAATTCAAAACAGTTAAACTGACCACAAAATTCAGTCTTATCAAGTCCAATCCCCATTAGTTTTAACCTTCATGCTTCTTTCAAAATAAGTATTATTTGTTAGGGATGTTTTCCCAAGTTAGCCTCAGATATTGAGGTTTATATTCACTGGCACATCTGAAGTGATCTGAGGCTAATTTTACGTACATGATATACCAAATGTAACTTTTCTAATCTATACCATAATACAAGTACTACAACAAGCTGCCCAAAGCCACAGTACTGGTTACATTTTACTGACAGACCAATCATTAAACTAGACCTTTTTAATTACATACATGTACAACTACCAAGGTAAACCAGAAGCAACATAAGATTCCTTGCAGTTGAAGACAGAATCATGAAAACCAAATATTGACAGACTGCAATATCCTAATTAAAGAACTCTATGCAGGGCCAGAACTTCCCAAAATTTTGTGAGAATTTATTTAGATTTTTGTCAATTAGTTTTCTTCAAAAGAAAGACAAGTTTAGGAGAATCTTTATGAGAATGGATTCTCGCCAAAATTTTGGCCCTGCTGTGACAGTACAGGAAAGATGCAGAGACACAATACAGTCTGAACATTGCTGTGGACCACATTCAGTCATGTGCATACACATTTCTGATCTGATGTAAGCTCCTCTCAACTTTATATATATATATATATATATATATATATATATATATATATATATATATATCAATCATAGCCTGATGATGTGTACATTCAGAGGAGTAGCTACATGTAGTTCAGATCTCAGAATACATTCACATGGGAAAAATTTTCAATCAAGGAAAAAACAAGATGGGTCAAAGACATAGATAAGTTAGCAGAGATGTATGAATTATGAGAATATAATGAGGTAGATAATTGGAAACTATATGGTGTCAATGATTTTACTTTCTTTTTCAAAACTGAAGCGGAATTGTACATTTTCTACCATCCTTGAAAACCAATTTGATATTTTTCTTATATGAATTATATGTAAATATATAGCAGTTAAACGGAATTGAAAATTTTTGCTGATGAAGCGGAATTCCTCTTTTATTGAAAAGGAAAATCATTGGCCATATATATATATATATATATATAGGTAAGACTGTTACAGAGGGTTGGAAAGAGGACTGGAAAAGAGGAGTCAGGGAAAAAACTACATTAAAAGCATACAATTACAAGGCATTAGAAAAGCCAAAGGAAAGAGACTGTTGGGATGGAGGGAAGGGGTTCAAGCTTCCTTTTCAAAGTGGGGCAAGAGTAATCAATCTAGAAAAGAAGAAACAGAAGTGGACAACAGGTAGTAATGGAAAGTGTAAGATGTGTAGACACGAGGCAGATGGGACGGTGGATCATTAGCTGTTGTGGTGCGATGCATATACAGAGATAAGGGAAGATTTTTTTCAGAAAGTGGCACAGAAAATATCACAATTACACACAAGGGTTTAGAAGAGGCTCTGTGTTTAGAGGAAGAGGAACGTGTAGCATGGGTTTAGTGGCTTTCTGGGAGACAGGGAAGACACTAAAAGTGTACACCACAACGTGGTATGATGCTGAGAGAAAGGGGATGAAATAATAGAAGAACTTTGGCTTATTGTTCATTGGATGGGGCTATGCCACAAACACATAAATTGAAGTAGGAATGGCACCTCTATAATAGTTTTGAAGCTATTAAAGAATTACATTTTGCATATTCGCCTATTTTTCATAAATCAAAATCCTACAACTTTGGTTCATGGTTCATTAGATGTGGCTTTGCCACAAACCTATAAATTGAAGTTAGAATGGTATCTCTATGTACAATAGTTTTGGAGATATTCAACTTTTAGATTTTCCAATGCCCCTTATTAGCATAATTTGAAATTCTACAACAATACTGTCAATTATAGTGGCAAGTTTCAGAAAGGTATAAATGCAGATTGAGTCCATCTGCAATAGTTTGGAAGATACGGTGCTTTAAACCCTCTGGGCCCTAAGAACCGATATATCGGCTCTAAATACATCTAGTTACAAATTGCTGCGTGTCCAGAGGGTTAAATATTTTTCCGCCTCTAAAATTTGCATAATTTTAAACATCATGACTTTTCCAAATGAGATGCACAATTTCACTGGTTATGTCAGTCACCATGGCAAGTTTGGTGGTTTTCGGAAAAACAGTATCTGAAAAAAGCTCTGGACCAACTTGGTCATAAAGAAAGAAAGAAAGACATTGGCCTTTTATTTCTTCGTTAATTTATCTGAGATGAAAGACCACCTGTCCTATGTGACCACTTTTGTCTGGCATTAGAGGTGGTCTTAAATTGTCAAGTACCACTGTACAGTGAAACCTCTCTACAGTGAGCACCCTTGTGACCAGCGAAAAGTGCCCACTCCTGAGAGGGTCATGTACAGTATATACATATTATAATTCACAGGGATGTGTATACATGCAGTACAAAACTGTCTTTGCTCCTTTATTACATAAACAAATTTAAACAGATGCTGTCACAAAACTAAATATACATTTACCTGTGAACTGAAACATGCACTATACTGACTCTGTGTTGGCTATGAAGAACAGGCTTCATCTCAATGGTTACAAGAAAACAAAGACATAAAAGTGTCCAGTGAGATGACACGAATCAACACACTTTTTCAAAATTCATCAAGTTGTGAAAACAGTCATTGAAGACTGTAAGCTCTGTGTGTAGTCTATTTTTAACAGAGGGTACACCCTGCCCCCCTTGTTCTGCCTAAAAGTCTAGTCTCTCTGATCCCTTGGGACTGATAAACCCAAGAGACTTCTAGCCTTACGCGAAAACAGACCAGCTACCAGCTAAGACACTGGTCAGTCTCGGTCATGGTGTACTTACAGCTCTGTCCATCATTAGTGTGAACATGGAGCAGATATGTTTCTTGCATGGACAGAAAGGGATCCTCTGTGTTTTATTGAGAACCTCATTACAGTTGTTGGGAGTTCCCACCTCCGCTTTGTCATAAGACCAACACCTTTCAAGCCATACACCTAGCAAGCATGGCTAGAACTTAAAGGCTGCCTATGAGACAGGTATAAGTACCATGAATGCAAAATGGTTGCCCAGCACCATGGAGGCTTGTTATATGCAGTGCAGCAGAAGCCCCAGTCAAAATGTGGATTGTTGGGAATTTCACTGAATTTAGCACACATCAAAATTCCCCCAACTTTTGTTTGCAAGCTATTGGATTTGCCAGATGTCTCAAACCTATATGTGTAAGTTAGAACTTTGTGTCTATCTGTAAATTTTTTAAGATATAAAGCTTTTAAAATTTTAATTGCCCATAATTTGTATAATTTTAAACATAATGACAATTCCCCAAGTCAGGTGCCTAATTTCACTGGTGGGTCAGTCATAATTCTTGGATTCACCATCCTGGCACTTAACGTACTCGGCGAATCAAAAGGCGTGAACAGCATGCATTGACAACAAGAAGTAGGGTCAAACAAGCCCGTAGCAACCTATATATTCTATGTAAAACATGCTGGACCACAAGAGTCAAAAGTACAGTTTCCAAACGTCAAATTTTTATTAAACCCCACGCACTAATAGAGCAGAGTATAGTTTAAAAGCATCGGTGATTTTCAACCCAAAATCTTTCTCCAGCTTTGAGTGATTTGCATCCAAAAAAGGCCTATTTAACATGGGAATGAATGGGAATACACACTTGTATCCACCGAGTAGAGATTTGTAGGTCAGTGCCTGTGATGTCATGGTGAAACCAAGAATGGCAAGTTTGGTGGTTTTTGGAATAATACTATAGTGTCCAAGAATAACTCCGAACAAATTTGGTCATAAAGAAGAAAGAAGAAGAAAAAAGAATTCTCATAAAAACAAAATGTCTGGGTTGGCACCCAGACATAATAATGGTCTATGGTTCCATAATTGTACAGGATGACAACCAGGGCCCATCCGTTTATAAGGGGTTGGAATGTATGTGGGTTGTGACAACTGTCAACTACCAATGGCAGTGGTAGTTGACAGTTGTCACCTTGCTTGGTCGCTGTGCATTCATGTCTGCATATTATGGTTATTGGTTAGACCTAGCGAGTCCTCTGTTGTTCAAATAGGCAATCAAGTTTGAAACAATGGATTGAGTTCGAATTGTAGAACATGAGTAAAAAGATTACAAATATCAACCGCATGAGTCACACATTGAAGAATTTGAAAAGGTACAAAAACATCCCCATTCGAAGGCTGGAGTGGAGATGCACTCATGGCAGCTCAACTCGATTGTTGAAATTCATTGTACCGGTCATTTACAGGCCGATGCACGGCGCAATATATCTCACCTTTTGTGGGTCATAGTCCTCGATAGGTGTTAGTTCTGGTACATCCATATCAACCATACTTCCATCAAAGCTTTCCATCTTCTCCCAGACTCTTAGAAAATGAATTCATTATTTTCATATCACCTTGTCAAACCTAATTTTATGGCGGACAGACATTATAGACGGGTGTATAAACCACCCGTTATAAGCACGATTTCCTTGTTTTCCAGAAATTGTTTTTAATCCACGTAAATCCTAACTGCTTTCCCTCACAATCAAAGGATCTGTCGCTGTTGTCCTGTCCCGGTTTCCCTATTAAAATACAACAGTTTTATCCATCTCTCATCATCCAAAAATTTTTGTCTGGCTTTATGCGCATGTCAGGAAATTCCGCTGAAGCGCATGCCCATTTGTAATTTGCGCTCCCATAATGCATTTTACCAGTTGTTTATGGCGGCCCCCATGTGAGCGAATGGCGTCTGATGTTATTATTTTTGTTGTACACGTAGGCATAAGATTGCTTGATTAAGTTTCAAGTACATCAAGATGAAAGCTTCGTGGTTTGACCGTTTTGAGGTCTTATGGATTCTAATTGTCATTGCATGGGAGGGAAACCCCAATGCTGTGCAGGCATATGGGAATTCGATGGACACGTCACCTGTCAAAGTAATGTTTCGCAAAATTTCCGCCGAGTGGCTTCAGCAGATAGACACAGACCAAAGAAATTACGGAGTGGCAGTTGCAGATGTGGACTTTGATGGTGACTTTGAATTCATCGTTGCTGGCTTCACTGGGCAAAATTTTGTGCTGAAGTATGATAAAAATCTAAAGAAGCTTATCAATATTGCAGAAGAAGGTACCCCGTTTGAAGCCTTGATGGACTTCGATGGGGAAGCTATTGGGGTTGGTGCATGTGACATCGATGGTGACGGAAAGGAAGAAATTTATTTCTTAAATACAAATCAAGCTTATGCTGGAAGATCTGAATATGGTGACAAACTCTTCAAATGGAGAAATGGAAAATACGTAGATTTATTTTCTGATGCAGTTAACTCAAAGTTAGATGCAAAAAATTATGCAGGACGTTCAGTTGCATGCATCGACAGATATGGCAGGGGGAAATATGGGATTGCAGTTGCAACCTATTCTCATGATGGAACTGGAAAGTTTTCATTAATTGAGATGAATGAGTTCCACCGACAAAATGATGTAGATAAAGGTCATATTGTTCTTCAAAATGTTGCAAGCGAAGCGGGAATTGATAAAGCTACTGGAGGTCGAGGAATTATTGCTGGATCAATAATAAGTGATCATGGTAAACCTGATCTCTTCTTTGACAATGAAGGAAGTCCATGGTTGGGAAATCCAGGGTCAAATTTCATGTTTAAAAATTTAGGAAATGGAACCTTTAAAGATGTTTCAAGAGACTATGGTATTGCAGATGAAAACCAAAATGGTCGTGGTGTATCTCTAGCAGATTTCAATCATGATGGACTTATTGACATAGTGTATGGCAATTGGGAAGGTCATCACAGGCTATATATTCAAACTGTCAAAGACAACCAAAAATACAAATTTGTAAATATAGCAACCCCTGAATTTGAAAAACCCAGTATGGTCAGAACTGTTATTGCAGCTGACTTTGATAATGACGGAAATACTGAAGTGTTTTTCAACAATATTAACGATCACAATGTAGAACAACCAAACAGACTTTTCAAAATTACATCATATGGACCTGGGCAATTACCAGGGATAAGTAAGATCAGGATTGGTGAAGCCATAGAAACTGATGGTTATGGAACGGGAGGTGCAATCACAGATATGGATGGAGATGGACATGTGGAGCTTTTGCTTTCACATGGTGAGAGTAAATCTCAGCCTTTGGAAATTTATGAGGTTGTACAAGGTAAAGACAACAACTGGATCCGAATTATTCCCCAAACTAAGTATGGTGCTCCAGCAAGAGGAGCTACTGTCCAACTTACAACTAAAACTGGGGATCAGCAAACTCAGATCATTGACAGTGGTTCTGGATACCTCTGCCAGATGGAGCCAGTAGCCCATTTTGGGCTTGGGTCAGATGACCTTGCAAAGATTAACATTCAATGGCCTGATGGCAAAACAAAGACATTAATGCCTCCATATATAGAGGCTAAAAAAGTTCATATTATTGAACACCCAGACAGGCACATTTATCAAACTGTGGAAAAAATTATACGAAAAGTAAATACAACATTAAATGGTACTAATGCTTCATTCCATGCACATACAGAGCTTTGACATATCTATGTTCAAATGATGAAAGAGTTGAGTGTAAATGTATGTATTTTTGAGTATGTAATTGTTTGTGGTTCTTTCCTTTCACATGATCATTTTATTAACTTTCATGGAAAAAAAGGCCAATAGGGCCAATGATTTTCCATTTAAAAAAAAGAGGAATTCCGCTTCATCAGCAAAATATTTTTCAAATTCCGTTTCACTGCCATTTGTTTATATATAATTAAAATAAGACAAAATATCAAATTCCGCTTCGGTTTTGTAAAAAACGGAAAATCATTGGCCCTAGGCCAGGTAGCAAACTCAATCTATGTTCATTTCCTTTCATGATGCTAAAATGAGATGTCAACCTTCTGACATCAAGCAATCCTGGAACCCAAACAAAACAAAATTTGCAAAAAGTGAGACACGTATTTTGTAATCACTTCTTATTATTCATTTTGCCACAAGAATTTCAAAGTTTGCATGAAAAATGAAAAAGTTGAATCCATTTCAAACTGAAAAAATAGGAAAATTGTACTTTCACTTTGTGCAATTGCTGTACTATACACAGGACGAGTGACACAATTGACAAACAAAACACAATTCTCCACTTTTTTTACTTGTCAAAAATGTATACTTTGCTGGACCTGTTTTTAGTTTATTGTGTTTTATGGGCTATTTTGTGGACACCTCTGCTGAGCAGAAGTATATCCTTAAATGTTGAAAAGACTCCAATGTTTGAAAGCAAATCCTTGCAGATATGAAACTTTTACTTACATGTTTGTTGAAATTGTTTTCTCATTGGCATATTTGTTACTCTATATACTTATTTGGTAAATAAGTGTGTTCTGGGAGCAAAATGCACCTTAACTCACTTACTTATAACAACTACAAATAAGATCTTTTGAATATGACTCAAGCACAGCCATTTGTACAAAATTAGTGGAGACCCATGAATGGTATGTCCCAACCAAGTTTGATGTGAGTATGATTAAAATAATTTGAGTTATGACCGTTTTAAGCAATTTTAAGCTTCAACTGTGGGGGACCATATTATTGCAGGGCAAATTGTCGAGGTGAAGAAAGTGTTTACTCTTGTTGACTGACCAGACAAGATGTTGAAGGTGTATGAAATTTTTAATTTGTTGAATGACAAATGAAGTATACAAAAGGTATTGAATATGAACATGTGCAGCAAGATGGAATACCCAATATGCAGTTCAGTCACTTTATACATTGAGCAAGGAACCCATGCTACATGAATTTTTACCTGTATGGCTAACCATATAAGAGAAGGCAGGACCTTGGCATAGTCCATGTTTACTGTTCTGCCTCCTTCCAACTGTCCACTTCTGTTGTGTTTACCCTCTGCATGTCTTTGGTAACAGCCTGCTGGCTTGTGTTTCACACCATCAGTAATTAAGCAATTGTTGATGTCATTGCTTCTCTATTGAACGTCCAACTGGATATAAAACATATAGGTCCGAAACTTTACTAGTTTGTGATCTGACTTTGTGCAGTTTAACTTTTAATGCAAGGTCAATAATAAATTATATAAAATTATGCACAATCAGGACTGCAAGATCTCGGCACTTTATATTAGCTGTATGTATGTCGCCCTGTGACATCTGCCCTTTGTCCATTTAGGTTCCGTCCTCAGAACTTGTGAAAAAATAAGTTCAGTTGATAAGAATAACAAAATGTGCTGGTCAATAGGAAAACAGTTTGCAAGTACACACACAGTTGTAATAAGAATAAGTTTTTGCATTGTACATGTAGCTGAAGTCCACTCAGTAGTACATATATATGTAATAAGCTTGCTGACTTGTAAAGATTCACTGTTGACCATCTATAATAAATACCCCTATTTGTACCGCACATTTGTAGAGATTTGACGCTGTTTCACACAAATTCATGGAAGTTCTCTTGTGGATGAAATAAATGAAGGCAGCATTATGGTAATCCTATGCACATCTCAATGACATTGTACCCTTGATTGGTAGGGCTTTCACCAGAACCATGAATATCAAGTAGAAAAACAAACAATTTTAACAAAAGATATATTATAATTTACATGTAACCATATCTGTTTCTGCTATGGTAATTGTGCATTTGTGGACCGTTGTAACGTTGGAGTGGTCCAGGAAAATTTTGAGAGGGGTAATTGTTTGGAAGACAATTGTGCTGATAATTTTGAGGAGAGATACTGCTGAAAGAAGGATCTGAAGGCCTGTATTGTGTTTTGCATTTACAGGTTGACGAGGTTTTGTTTTTCACAGCATGCACAAAATCATTAAGTCTTGCTTCTAGTTTCAAGATCTTTTCTACATAAACTTTTCCACTTTCCTTGCATATCTTGATGAAGTTTTTAAGATCAGCAAGACAACCTTCTAGACAATCATATTGTCTGTCCTTCTCTGAAAGCTGTTCTTTCAGGTCAGTTCCTTCTGAGAAAGTTGTTTCTCAAGTTCTGTGATCTTTTGTTCTAAAGAGTTGTGTTCTTTTTCCAGCTTATCAATGTAAGCCTGTGTCGCCTGTGGAATTTGGTTATTGGTTTCATTTGGGCCTTCCCTTGTCTGAATAGTAGAATTTGATTTTAGTTTTTGAATTTCTTGAATAAGGTGACTGGTAGTTTGAACACATGATTTGAATTCTTTTTCACTGATTTCACTGAAAGGAAGTACTGAGACATATTTCTTGCGCTGAACAAAGGTTTCCATTCTTGCTTTGTCTCTACATTTTTGTTTCTCAGATTTGACTTTTCTATTGTTTTTGGACCTTTGAATTTTTTGGGTATAGCACATGGATCAAAAGTGATTGAAATGAAAACACCTAAAACATGTTTTTTTTTTGTGTGTGTGTGTGTGTGTGTTTTTTTTTTTTTTGCTTTACATACATGGTTATAACAAAACCACTCACCACAACTTGAGCACATCTGTCGTGGATGTAGAGGGTGATCTTGGAACTATTTCTGCTGTGGTGTCCACCTTGGTTGTGGAGCTTCTTCACGGTGTTGTCTCCATCCTGGCTGCTGGAAAGGTTTCAATCTTGATCTGTCTCTCCATGGCCATGTCTGGTGTCTACTTGCAATTCTATACCAGTACATGATTCAATCATCAGCTGATACTCATGTTTTCTACGTGGTCCTTGACCTGGTTTTCAGCTTACTCCACAATGGTTTTCAGCTTACTCAACTTTGGGGAAATTCAGCGTGGCTTGCATAAGGTACCAGGAAAGTGAGCTGCCATAGAAGACAACTCAGCAAAATTCTCTCGCCAGTTATCACAGAGCAAATACAATCAGCATTGAATATGAACATGAACAGCAATATGGAATATCCATTTTTTTTTTTTAATTTATTATTGTTCTTTTTTTTCTATGGTGCTATTGACTTATGAGTAATGAGTTCATGGGTATGTTATTTCATGTGTTTAATGGACAGTCGGCCCATGTTTAACTTTTATTTACAATATGGTGCATTATTAATATGATTCTCATTGTTTGTGTATTTGCCACCAGATGGCAACCACAGCTGATCTCTTGTATTGTATTTGTAGACCAGTGAAATCCAAGCCCAACAGAGGGCACTCTGTATGCATTGGCTCGCATAGGGTGTTTATTGCAATAAAGATTATTCATTCCAATATGCAGTTCAGTCGCTATAAACATTGAGCAGGCAACTCATGCTACATGAACTTTTGCCTGTATGGCTAACCATACAAGAGAAGGCAGGACCTTGGCATAGTCCATGTTTACTGTTCTGCCTCCTTCCAACTGTCCATATCTGTTGTGTTTACTCTCTCCATGTCTTTGGTAACAGCCTGCTGGCTTGTGTTTCACACCATCAGTAATTAAGCAATTGTTGATGTCATTACTTCTCTATTGAATGTCAAACTGTATAGGTCTGAAAACTTTACTAGTTTTTGGTCTGACTTTGTGCAGTTGAACTTTTAATGCAAGTTCAATAATAAATTATATAGAATTACAAACAATCAGGACTGCAAGATCTCAGCACTTTATATTAGCTGTATGTATGTCACCCTGTGACAATATGATCAATCGAATCCACATAGTGGTGTGCTGAGTGGTTATAACATAACTATTAGTCTGCTCACTGCCCTTTTCTCCTGCAAAGTTCACATAATCCAAATATTAAAAATACACTGGATACAAAAATTTGCTGCAAGAAAACACCAGCCAAGTTGTAAACTTTGTTCTGTATCCACGTTCTGGAGGACCTATAGCCTTATTTCAGATTTGGAGGAAATAATAGCTTTGGTCCAAATTAGCTAGTACTGTGAGGTACTGCTGCAATGCAGCGATCACACCCCCACTGTCTACTTGGCAACTGGCCTTTCTTCGTTGCTGGGTAGGTCACTCGATCCTCGGCTGTCTCACACGGTTCTGCCATCGGTTTGTTGTATGTTGTTTTTCTGCAGTTGTCCAGTTATATGGAAATAACGTGGGCATTGGGTGTTCAGTTGTCAGACCTTTACCCCCAACAAAATGTCTTGAACAAATTCTGTCAAATTTGCCTGGTGGTTCATAATCTTCTGGTCTTTTCATCCACTCCTGTCGTTTCTGTGTTTCTTTGGAGGAAAACTGTGGAAGGCTACCCATTGCATCCCAGGATTTTTATCCAATTTACCCAGTTTTCTTGTGTCTGGCTTACAGTCAGGAACTTTGCAATTGTAGACTGTCATTGTAGCTTGCAAATCTTCTGTCGTACGTTGGAAAATAAAGATCTACTTTGCGATGTTATTTCCCTGTATTCTAACTATGGCGCAATATGGCTGCTTTATGGAAACAGCCTAACCTGTCGCAAGGTGCCTCGGGAAATGACCATGGCGCTTTAGCGGCTACCAACGGTACCTGCTAATTTGGACCTTAGGTATTGCAGAACAGCCATGACTAGCTGTTCATTTTGTGAACTTATCGTCCTATGCCCCCCCCCCCCCCGTGAAAAGTGAAAAAAGTCCAGAAATCCCTGGAGCAACACCATTTGAAGACACATGGTTGAAGACTACCATAGGTACATCCCCACCAAGTGTGTAGAACATTTCTGATGGTTTTGGAGAAATGAAAATGTGAATTACCCATGTGATGCCCATTGACTTGCATTGTATTCAATATGAATATATGTATAACTGGACAAGTACCTAGTCTGAAAAAAAAATTGAGGATTCACTGCAACACCATGTAGTGAACATTTTGGGCACTACCACAAGGTACATTTCCATCAAGTTTTGGCACTATTGGTAAGAGGGTCTTAAAGAAGTTGAAAATAGTAGAAACATACAAAAAGTCATAAAATCTTGTGGAAGTTAAATTTGCATCATGTGGATTACCTTGCACTACTTTCTCAAGGTCACAGATGGATTGCGTTTCAGGAAATGAATTTTTTGTGATGGTCATCCCATCACATGTCAGTAGAGAATTGGGCCTGTGAAACTATAGTTAACTGCGTGCTTTGACATTTTTTTTTTTTAGGTTTGAAACTGCTGAAGTTGCATTTAGTATTGAAATATTATCAAACCAAAAATTTGTTCCCTAGGTTACACTTAGTTCTTCCCATTACTGTTAATTTAACAAAGCTCCATGCATCCAGTTTTGAGTGAGGCTTTCTGAAAATAAAGTCTTGTAATGTTCAATTGTGCAATATTCACATCTGAAGATAATCAAGCAGATTTGCTTATGCCATTTACTGTTGATATTTTCTCCCTTTAAGGGTAATTAAATATTAACCCGTTACTCTCAGTCACAACTTGCACCAGTTTATAGACAGTTTTTGGCCCAACAATATAGTATTTATAATCGAGCACTTGTAAAAACATTTCAACGTCTTTCAGTTTCATTTCATTGGATGTGCTAATGGCTCAAACCTAGGAACTGAAGTTGAATTGACACCTTGTTTACATTTGAAGATTTGGAATTTTCAGTTGTCTGTAATTTCATAATTTTACAAGTATTAATTGTTCCAAGTGAGTTGATCAATGTCACTGCTTTAAGGCCATGCTAAATTTGGGATTTTTTTTAGCTCCAATGGACTTTGAGAAAATTTGAGCAAACTTTAGTTGATACGGAACAATTTAGAGAAAACAGGATGTTTGTTTGCTCAAAAACATAAATGCATCAGAAATTTACACTCGCTGCAAATTTACCAGCTGTAAGAGACCATCTACTGCATGGTCTTTTTGGGGGCTTGAAGGGGAGGCCGAATACAGCAGGTACCATCAATAGAGTTGTAGTCCCTTCATTGAAGGACCAACCTGAGCACTAGCCAAAAGAGGTCCCATACAACAGGTGGTTTTTCAGTGAAGGGTCATATAAAATGAAAAATATAGCTATGGACCTCATAATCATGTGGTCTTAATAGACAGATAGTTTTGGTTAGTGATTACATTATTTTCAGCTCTGCTGACCTCAGGCTGCAGAGTCTCTCTCATGTTTGTCCATCAACTTTTGGGTTGTGAGTGCTATAACTTTAAAAGTTTTGATGTTAGCCCAATATAACTTTCAGGACTTGTAAGGTGTATGAAAATCTATGTCCTCTTAGATACTGGTAGCATCATCTACAATATTATTGTATTTGTGTCCTTTTGTCCAGAACCACTTCCTAGTAGTCATTACCCTATTCCGCCGTCTGAACTCTTTACTCTCCATAAGCTAACCTGTCACTGTCTAACCAATATATAAATATGGAAGTACTATCGTCCATAATACACACGTTCTTCTGTAGAATTTTGACATAGGCTGTATTAGCCCAAATAAATGAACGGGTCTTAAGTGGGTAATTACTTGGAACATATTTCGGAGCCTATACCCGTACATGTCTCTGAGTAGCAGCTTCTTGAATAAGCTAAATATTCAGCAAAGACAACCCACATAATGAATTAATATGAATGTGGCAACTGATGGATTGGCTAAATACCCGAAGTTTTGCTTATAAATGCAAAGCTTCATCATGAAAGAAGACCTGTCAAACAAAACATAATGACTAAATTTGTATTATACAGGTTCTGATAGAACAATTTGACTTACCCCTGAACCAGTATGTACCCTTTCTAGCTGGATAGCTTATCCTAGTTAAACAACCTGCCAGTGTATAACTGAAGTAGAAACAAACTGGGCCCTTTTATTCAGTCCCATTGATTGTAAAATAAACAGTTGCAGCTAGACCACCTATACAAACCAAGGGAAATCCTAACAAGTACTACAACAATGGACATCCTGTACCAGAAATGTAAAACAAACCCCAAGATGACACCTAGTCCTCACTTTGAAAATTTACAAACAATTAAATCTGTATTTCAGTGCCAACACTGAGTCAATGTGCAAACGTAATGTGTCCGGTTTGTGACATTTGAGAAAATACTGTTAATTTTGTGTAATTCTTTAATATTGAGTAAATGTGCTTTTAGGCATGTCAGAAATGAATGAAAGTCATTAGCTTTTATGTCAAAAATATGTTATCAAAACAAAATTTTTCTAAACACGATTTCAAGGACAATAATGCAAACTGTTAACTGTCATAGGCTGCTGCTTGCTACTGATAGCCCCTGGAAGGTTTAGTCTGACAGAAAACACGTAACCCTAAAATGTCCGAAAGTGAATATTAAAACGGAATGATGCCAAAAGATAAAATTTAAGTAGCAAAACAGGCAAATATAAAAACTGAAATTATTGTAGCCAATCTTTCTAATAATCTTTGGATATTAACAGCAAAATTTATAGGGCAAGTCAGACAAGAATGAAAGTTTCTTGTATTTAAGTCAAGAGAATGCAATGAAAATATAATATTTCTTAACCAGATATCAAGTATAATTAGGCGAGATTGTAACTGGTGGCCAGCCTGAAAGGTGAATATTAAACCGAATGATGCCAAAAGATAAAACTTAGTGCCAATACAGGCAAGTCTAAAATCTCTAAAATTATTGAAGCCAAACTTTCTAACCATCTCTAGATATTAACAGCAAAATTTGTAGAAATATTTGATCAAAAGTACAACTTTGAATCCTCTTGACTCAAGTTTATTGTAAATAAATTTGGTGCTAGATGCAGAGTCCTGAAAGAAGAACGAGTACGACTAAATCTCAAACTTTGCAACAAAAACGTATTATATCCAATAGTTTTGGAAATATTACTGTCTGGGAGAGGATAGTAAACTACTTGAAAGTTAAACTCGTCTATTTTGTGATAGACTTAAATGCAAAACCTGTCAGTGACCTGAATATCCAAGTCCATAAACAGATCTCTGAAACCATCTGGATTGTTACACTCCAAAGTGATATCTTTTCGGTAAATTTCTTCACCAATTTCACTGAAATTTTGTACATTTACACAAGCAATGTCATCAATATATCCTGCATAGTTTGATGATTATGTAGCCATTTGAAAGTCCTTTTTTTCATCAATTTATCCATATACTTAAATTCAAGCCAGGTTAAAAATAAATCTGCAAGTAACGGGGAGCAGTTGCTACCCATTGAAATGCCTTTTATTTGTTGAAAAACCAATGCTCCGCATTGAACAGAAGTATTATTCAAAAGATTTTATAGCATGTATCAAAGTTTCAACAGTGTGAGATTTAACATTACTTTTGGAATATTTATTATGTGACCAATATGCTAACTTTGTGTATGAATTTTTTATATGTATGGTTTAAACGTTTTGCTTATTAATTCTGAAAGAGAACTTTTGACCTCATCTATGGGTAGATTTGTGTGCAGTGTAGAAAAATCAGAATATTTGATATTTTTTGCTTTTAAATCTTTGATTTTAGATACAAACTCGGAAGAATTGATATACTCCAAAAACCATTTATTTCACAGTTTCTAGAAATTACATTACAGTATTTACAGAAATGATTCCTAATTGCAGTCAAACGAAATGTTACTTCCCTTGATAATTGTTTTGTTGTACATTTTGAAGCACCAGGCATGAATTTAGATTTAAAAGGATTTTTACGTAATTTGGGTATCCAGAACAAAAGTGGAATAGAAGAGTCCTCTTCAGAAATTTTGACATTAAAATTCCGTTTGATCTCATCTTTATGTGTATCTCCCAAATTATCAATGGATTATTTGTGTAATATATATATACGTTATTTCCTCTTATGTCTGAAATATTGTTTAGATACCATGTTCATTTTCCAAAACATCCAGATAATACTTTTTGCAGATGATCCCAAAATTGTCACCTGCCTTGCCAATGTTAGTGATTACAAATCCTTCTTGTAGTTCTTTTACTGCTTTTGAAACTGCAGGCTGCTTTAGATTAACCGTATTGAAATTCTTAATGTGGGATTTGTAATGATAAATTCTATTTCTAAAGACTCTTTTCAAATTTGATAACCATCCTTCAAATTTATGAAATTCCATTTTTTCTTTCTTTGCTCATTTCATACAGTAAGAATCAAATGCATCACGTGTATCCTGAAAAATACTGTCAATATTCAACTTAGAATATATCCAAAATTTTGTTCCTTTTTTCATCAATTCTCTGAAAACTGAATTTTGTATTATATCCAAATTACCTATAAATACATGTTTGTGGTATGCATGAACAAAATTAGAATATTTACTGTTAGACATACAGTCACAATTTTGATTCGCTGCGATATCG
The DNA here is from genome assembly GCA_964020975.1 of Hermodice carunculata. NCBI lineage: Eukaryota > Metazoa > Annelida > Polychaeta > Eunicida > Amphinomidae > Hermodice > Hermodice carunculata. Next base: position 95,789,665 of record OZ026623.1, on the reverse strand, counting down.
TCAAAAATAATTGAAGCCAGAAATTTCTTATTATTCATGATGCTTTGTCCAATATTGTTGCCATATTTATAGGAAATAATGGTGGGATCTTTCATTTTGCATTCCTTGGGAATCGTGTTGCAAACAATTTCAATTTGAAAAGGGACTTAATGTTCAGTGAATCAATAGTTTTGTGCTTGAAAGGAATGCTGCAAAACATTTGATCCAATTTTTTTATTAGAATCTGATTTCTGAATAGGTGTTGTGTAAGCATAAACAATTTCACAAAAATTTTGCGGAAATGTGTGTTCTGAATAAGTAAGACCCAAATGTTCATCGATTCTTGTTATGTCTCGAAATGATAGTGCTTAAAGAGCTATAAGTAATTGATCAATGCCACTGGAGAAAGCCTGTAGTAAATTTTGAACAAGGTCTTTTGTATCCATGGTCCTAAATTTCATGTTTTTCCGTGATTTTCTTTGTCCATGAATTATTTGAATGCCAGCCAGATTATTATGAAAAGATGTGTGACTACTATCCAGAGTTACAAAGTCCAAATTCCTAACATCACTGAAGACTCAAATTCTGTCATTGAGTCCAAAAGGAAAAGCTAATTTTTTTTTTTTAAAGTGTTTTCTTCCATTTGTAATAATTTCCTTGTGTTAACATAATTAGCTTGGTCTAACAAATTTGGCTCTATGTAATCAATAATTAATTTGTATCCGGAAATCCAAATGTGAATGTTCCTCAGAATTATGATGGCTACACGAAAAAGTGTTTAATTTGTGATTTTGTCTTTGTGCGAACACAGACATATTGCTTTTCTAGGAATTCTTTATTATGTTTGTGTGCCAACACAGACACATTGTTTTGCTAGGAATTCTTTATTTATGTCTGTGTGCCAATACAGACCTATTGTTTTTCTAGGAATTCTTTCTTTCTTTTGATTATGTTGCACTCAGATTGTAGCAATTGTAACTCTGCACATTTTTGTAATTTACATGTGATCTCTAAAGGTCAAAGGTCAAGGTCAATTGGACCTTTGAAATTTTCATGTAGCCAGAAATAGGTCAATTTTTGTTCAATTTTGATTATGTTGCACTCAGATTGTAGCAATTGTAACTTTGCACATTTTTGTAATTTTACATGTGATCTCTAAAGGTCAAAGGTCAAGGTCAATTGTAGCCAGAAATAGGTCAAGTTTTATTCAATTTTGATCATGTTTGGCTCACATTGTAGATATTGTAACAGTACACATTTTTGTAATTTACATGTAACGTCTAAAGGTCAAAGATCAAGGTCATTTGGACCTTTGAAATTTTCTTCTAGCCATAACTTGGTCAGTTTGTATCCAATTTTGATCATTCAGGCCCACATTGTAGCTATTGTAACTATGCACATTTTTTTATATACATGTGACCTCAAAGGGCAAAGGTTAAGGTCATTTGGACCCTTGAAAAAATCATCTAGTCTTTACTCCGCCAGTTTCCATCCAATTTTAATCATATTGGACTCAAGTGGTAGGTATTCCAACACTGCACATATTTGTTATTGACATATAACCTCCAGAGGTCAAAGATCAAGGTTATTCAGCACTTTGAAAGTTTATCTAGCCATAACTTGGACACAATTCATCTGATTTGGTTCATGTTGGGCTTAAATTGTAGGTATTGTAACACTGTACATTTTTGTAATGTACATGTGACCTCTAAAGGTCAAAGGTCTAGGTCATTTGGACTTTGAAAGTTTCATTTTGCCATAACTTGGTCAATTTTCACCTGATTTGGTTCATGTTGGGCTTTTATTGTCGGTATTGTAACACTGTACTTTTTTTGCGATTTACATGTGACACACATAAGCTTAATGGAATGTGAAGTACCAAAGGACAAAAGTTGTAGCATTTAATATTTACAACTTTTGAAGGCACACAGACAGATTTGCTTTGAAATAACTCTTCTTTTCTAGTTTTTAATTGTAGTTTTATGAAATCTCTTTTTTGAGTAGTTAGGCCCACATCTTGTAATTTACATTTGATGCAGGATATCAAATAAATGATATTGGAAGATTCACAAGACAGTACTAAATTTTCCAAACAGGGGCTTCTGAATTTGAATTATTTTGTTACTAATGCTACTGTGAAATTCTTTGTTCTTGATGAAATTTGACTTGTAAAATAGACATTTACAATTTCCGTCAAAATGTATTCCAAAATCAGTGCTCGAGGCTAACGCTGAACTGTTATATAATATAGGGGTGAAAATGTGAAAATCTTGTGAACACCGTAGCATCTTTAATTTTTGGTGGATCGTCACCAAACTTGCGAGGTCAGTGTCTAAGTTACTAATAATACTTGCGGTGCCACCTGTAATTGGACTGAAATTATGAGCCAAAATGTGTTTTAAGATATAAAATTCCATATTTGGAAAAGTAATTGGATTAGACTTGCCAAATTTATATGATATTGTTAGGTTTTTCACCTAATAAAAATGAGGACTGTTATCAGGTCCATCCCACCGGCTGCCACCACTGTTAGGCTTTCACCTAATGAAATGAAGACTGCAGATCACTTTTCACCATTTATTCTGGAGATCTCAAAATATGTAACAAGTTGACAAAGTGCTGATAGTGCTTCAGTGCTGTCACATCTTAGTCTGGTCTCTAAGTGCTGTATGTGCCTGTCTGACTCTGCCCCTCTGGCTCCAGCTGACAACTGAACATCCAATACTAATACTAATACTGTCTACCAACACTTGTGCTTGTTCTCCTAATCATACTTGTTCTCATAATGCCTATGCTGGGGGAAGGCCTCCCTTATATACCCATGCTGCGCCCGATCTCTGCACCTGACCCCTGCGCCCGAGGACCATCTGGGTGGCTGGCAGGCTGCCAAATAAACAAAGCCCCCCCCCCTCAGTCTTCTGTGGGATTTCCATGTCCTTTGCGCCCGAGAACCATCTGGATGGCTGGCAGACAGCCAAGTAAAGAAAGCACTCCCCAGCCTTCTGTGGGGTTTCCCCAAGGTTTCCAGGGGATAACCAAATTATAGCACTGAATAACTCCCTGGCCTATAGCTTCCCTGGCAAACATAAACAACCCACCTATAAATTATGCTACTGGCTTATGCTATGGATAATCATTTACTCTGAAGTGAATAAAATTTTGGCAAAAATTCCTCTTTCCCCCTCTTAGCGTATGTTCTCCTGGACATTACTGATCTGTGTCATTAAAGTTTGAAGTTACCTCAGCTAGCTTAATACTCCTACTTTAGTTGAGCACTGCACTTTATAATTCAGCACAATAAAAAGCATGGTGGAGGTTACACTCCATAGGTATCTCTCCACACATATGTAAATTATGACCACTTGAGTGATTAGACATATGAGAGTACTCATAAAACTGCAGTGTCTTTAAGTTTCAGGTGTCTACTCCTGACATGATCAAAATAACTATGTCTAGTTCGAATCGCATACAGGTCGCCATAAAATTTATCGTATTTTTCACTTGCTAATACTCTATTGGTTTCGAAGTGCTGTGGGCCATTGCTCTGACTTCGAAATTATATTAGAGGTGTAGTTCGAATCCCATACAGGTCGACATAAAATTTATCGTATTTTTCACTTGCTAATACTGTATTGGTTTTGAAGTGCTGTGGGCCATTGCTCCGACTTTCAGCACTGGCTAATCTGTAAAGCCTTATCATTTTTTTCTTTAATCATGTAAATAAATGGACTGTTGGAAGAGATATTTTCAATCTTTTCATGAAGGCTTCAGTCTATTAGCATGGATCCTAGACCGCACTCTCTTGTGAGTTTTGCAAAGAAACAACTCATAGGTGTGGTTTTTATCCACATCTGCAATGTAATATGGCCCTAGCCATTTTCTGCACAGCTTTGGACTCAAGCCAGAGCTTGTCTTAGCACAATAAAGCCATATATTATCATGAATTTAGAAGGCTGGAGCTTTGGACTTCTTGTCACGTTGTGCCTTGTACTTCTTTTGAGCCTCCTCAATATTATTCTTTGCAAGCTTCCTAGCTTTTTTAACATGAAGAAATATTTTATTCAAGTGGACTTGATGATCTCGATGGATCTCAGAGGGGGTGTCAAGGCAACATCAATTGGACGATTTGGTTCCCTTCCAAACAATATGTAAAAAAGGTGAAAACATGGTAGACTGAGTAGCAGGAGTGAAACAATATGCCATCATGGCACTCTGAAGGACTAAATCCCAGTCTGTTTGGTCCTCTTGTATATAAGTGCTAAGTGTCTGCTCAATGAATGAGTTCATTCTCTCACATGTAGTATTGGTCTCGGGATGATAACTGGATGTGAGAGTTCTAGTAATCTGAAAGATTTTACACAACTCTGTGATCATTTTGGAAACCAAATTTTTCTCCTCTGTCAGAAACAAGAGTAGTAGGGGGACCATAATGACCGATTATCTGGTCATAAAAGACACGAGCAATGGTTGGTGCATCCATTGTCTGTAGAGGTATTGCTTCACACCATTTCCAAAAACGCACCAACCATCAACAGGATGTACTTGTTGTTGTGGACAGTCTTTGTGAGTTGTCCTATGAGATCAATGTACCAACGCTTGAAGACATGTTCAGGTGGCAAGGGATGGAGTGGGGCTTTCTTGGCTGTAAAATGATGTTTGTTGACATTCTGTACATGACTTGACATATTATATATTGCAATGTCATTGTACATGTTGTGCCAATAATACTTTTGGCGAATGGTGTTGTGAGTTTTCTCTGTACCTTGGTGACCACCTCCAGCCAGAGAGTCATGGTAAGATCTTAAAATATCATCTCCGGATGACTTTGGGACAACAATCTGTTTAATGGTTCTGTCACTTAGGTGACCTTTTCCCCTGGGATAATAAAGATGGTGTAAGAGACCATCCTGAATGACATTTTCCTCATCCTGTCTGCGAACTGTTCTAGCTTTCTTTTCATCTTCAGGCAGCTTCCTGTGTTCAATCCAGTCAAAGAAAGTTGTCAGCTCAGGGTCATCTCTTTGATTTTCAGCAAGAGTTACAGGTTCTATGGCCGTGATTGTCTCCAGGTGAATGAGTGGTGGCATATCTATATATGCTTGTTCTGCACTCAAGAGATTTTCTAGAGGATCAGGTGCTGTAACTTTGGTTGCTTATTTGAAGAGAATTTGTGGACACTCCAGATGACAAACAACCATTCTTTCAGTTGGCAAGAGCTCTTTATTATGCACAGATCTCACAGGACAAGATGCGGTTGCATTGACCAAGGAATCTGTAGTTGTGCTTTGTAATGATAGTGCAGAAGTTTCAGATACCTCTGTGTTATCATTTAAAGCACCTGGCTGTATACAAATAATATCATGAATATCATCATGATGTGGTACAGCTGGGTCTTCCTGCTGCAGGGGCTCTTTTGGAGATGTATTTTCCTCCAGATGGTATTGCAGTCTATGTAATGAATTGGCATTTGTGTGGTCCCTTCCTGGTTTGTACTGAACTTCAAAGATTTTTCCTTGCAGGAAGGTTGCCCATCTGGCCAATCTACCAGATTTTTCTCCTAAGTTGTGAAACCATTTCACAGAAATGTGATCAGAGTAAACCTGGAATTTGCTGTGGGCAATGTAAATGCGATACTTATGGATGGCTTCCACCAAGGCAAGACATTCTTTGTCTTTGATGGGCCATTTCACTTCAGCAGGATGTAAGGCTTGACCACCATATTCAATTACCCTTTCTCTACCATCACTATCAACCTGCCCAAGCAAATAGCCAATTGAATAATCTGATAAATCAATGTAGAGCCTGAACTCTCCATCAAAATCTGGGAATGCCAAAACTGGTGCCATTGTAAGACACTTTTTCAGTTGGTTAAAAGCATTCTCGCACTCATTTGTCCATTCAAATTTGGCCTTTTTCTCCTTAAAAGATTGTACAATGGACATGCAATTTGTAAAAACCTTTCATAAATCTCTTGATGATCTTGCATCTTTCTGATTTTGTGGTTTTGGAAAAGATTGTACTGCATTTGTCTTTGCTATGTCAGGTTCTACTCCATGATTTGAAATGACATGGCTCAAGTACATTACTTGGTTTTGCAGCAAAGGAACGTTTCGGTGGCTGCAATTTCAGGTTTGCTTGTCAAAGCTTGTCAAAGCCTGTCAAAAACCTGTTTTAAATTAAACAAATGCTCATCAAAATTCCTGCTATACACCAAAATATCATCAACTTAGATTAAAGCACAAAAGCAATTCAGCTTTCTGGGCACTTCTGTCATTGCCATTGAGAAAGCCATGGACGGATCCATAAGACCAAATGGGAGATTGCGAAATTGATAAACACCTTGATGTGTTATGAAAGCACTTTTGTACTTTGTCTCAGGATTTAATGGCACCTGGTAAAAGCCACTAGCAATATCTAACACACTAAAGATGGATGCTCTTGATTGAGCAATAGTGTCAAAGATTTCTTCCAACTGTGGAAGGGGGAAACTCATTGGTTTTGTTACTTTATTCAAACACCGATAATCAACGGCAAACCAGGAGGTCCCATTTTTCTTCTTCACCATCACCACGGGTGAATGCCATTCAGAAACAGAAGGCTCAATGATATTATTTTCAAGCATACATCAATTTGCCTTTCAATTTCTTTCTTCATCTCTGGATTTGTTCTATAAAATGGGGTCCGAACAGGCTGATCATCACCAGTTTCAATGCAGTGGTAATATATATCAGTTTCACCCAGTTCTGACATGTCTTTGGCAAATACATCTCTGTAAGCACCTAAAAATGAAAGAAAGACTCTTTTCTGCTCTTCGGTGAGATCTGAATCCTGCAATGAAAACCCTAACTCTTTGGCAATGTTAATCAGATCATCTGCAACTTCTTGCTGAAGGGTGGCAGTGAAACTTTCAACCAGCACTGAGCCATCTGACTTCATGCATTGATGCCCTAGGTTACTATTTTGACACACTGTAGAAACAATGTCATTGGCAACAATGGGTGTGTATCTGGCTAGACGTAATCTGGGCTGCAAGAAAATGGAGGCATTAGTGGGATTAATGACTCTATATGCTGCATGTCTTCCCTGTAGTTGTACAACACATCTGGCACCAATCAAATTTAACTTTGTAAGCAAACTGTGTATTGGTTCAATCAGACCTAGGTGAGTGTAACTTGCTGCATGGTTAGTCTGAATAGGGATTAGCACTTCTTGTTTGAGTGAGATTTGTATACCTCTTGAAACTTGGACCAAAACTGATTTTTCACCAGGGTCACAATTGATTTCTTTGAGAAGATCTTGTAATTGTAATGTTTGTGTACTGACATTTATTGTAGCTTTTTGTGCTTGAAGAAAATCAACTTCTAAGATGACATTATGATTCATGTTCTCCAACACTTGAAAATTATGGTACATATTCAACCTTGCTATTGTAATTGGCAAAGTGACCTGACATAAAACCTTGATAAAATGACCTCCTACACCCCTGACCACTTGTAAGTGTGAAGGTTGCATGTAACACTTGTTTTGTAGTTTTGGCAGCTTATATGTTTGCTGTGAAATACAACTAATAGAAGCACCTGTAACAACCAACGCTCTTGTATGGTGTTGGTCAAAATTCACTTCAATTAAACTGTTGTCTAAAGTAACTGATGTTGCAGACAATGAAGGTACTGAATTTTGTTTGCTGCTTTGATCACCTTTTGGTTTGGGTTTGTTTTTGTCAGACTGTGAATTTTTCACTTTCTTTTTACTTTTGTGTTTTGATTTAGAGAAGCAGGCCACTGTGGCATGTCCAAACCTATAACAGGACCTGCACTTTGAGAATTTGAAATAACATTGATATGGCCAGTCAGAGGACCCATTGCATCTAAAACCCGCCACTATATACTGGTATATTGCACTGCCTTTCTGAGCAGTCTGTGGATTGCACATTCAAAGTCTTACATTTTTGCACATTTCTGGATTGACTGTACTGCCTATGGAATCTTTCGCTAACCTGTTTTTGGTTGTTTCCATTGGTATCATCTGTCTTGACTTCCTGTGGCAGTTCAATGTCTTGCTTATACTGCTTAGGTGAAATTTCCTATGGCAATGGTTCGTGTGTAGACTGGTGGGTTGTATCACTTTTAGCTGCAGTACTATTCAGGTGTGGGTACTTCTTCAAGCAAGCAATAATGTCTGATAAACTCTTTGGAACGCACATGAGAAGTGATGCAATAATATCTGTATTAGGTCCCAGATATACTGCATTGAAAATGTCTTCACTGGACAACTGTAGTTCTTGTCCCATGCTTGTCATGAGTTGGATGTACTGTGGGGCAGTTTCATCATCATTTTGTGTTCTCAGTTCAAAATATTTCAGGGTCCATAGTTTTTTATTGTCGGCACTCCCAAATCTTGTTAAAAATAATCTTTTGATGACAGAAAATGTACATTTCTGATTGTCTGGCAATCCCATAAACCAGTTTTGTGCTGCCTCACACAGCATAAATGGAAAAATCTAAATCTTTCTGTCTTCCTCAATGTTGAATTGATCTGCCTTCTGGTTGTACAGCCATAGCCATTTATCTGGGACATGCTTTTCAGGTGAAAATGTAGGTACATTGGAAAACATCAGCACATGGTCCATGTTTCTACTCACAAAGCTTTGCTGCTGCTCCTATATACAAGAGGTACCAGTAGTCATCTGTGGATTCTGCCTAAGTATCATCTATTGTAAAGATGGGGGTGCCAGGGGAATGTAGCTCTGGTAGGCACTCGCTGGCATAGATTGAGGGATCCTTGTAGAATGACCATCCAACACAGCATTTACTTAACAAATTGCTCTCAATCTTTATTCCTCAGGGTACAGCGGCTCCAAGGTACTGAGAGTCTTACTCTGTGCTCTGTGTGTCTCTCCATCTCTCAGCAAGACCCCAGTACTTATACATGTGTATAGGTGACAATCTCTACAGTGACACAAAACCCAAACATAAGTCCAGGCAACACATAACACAAACATTTTGGCAGCTAGCAACTTAAGCTAAATGCCATTCTTGAAACCATGACAGAAACAGTCAACATCAACTGACAGACTTCGAGTTATTCAGAAAGCAGATTATAAAACTAAGGAAAGGACAATAAGTTAAATTCTAAACTTACACAAAATTCAATCACAATTATAAAAGCTGCAGAAAACAACAATGCCGGCACTGTGATTAGTGCATGACAGCTAATGAACAGGGCCAGTGTGACACTATGCTCTGTGTCTGGGGCTGGCAGCATTATTTTTGACACCTCTTAGTGCATCAGCTACCTGTTGCTATTGTCAGAGTGATTACCTGCTATACTATGGCTGTAGATGCAAAAGATACATTTCTTATACAAGAATTATATTTTAACACAACTTTTGATTTGTAAATATTTTCTTCGTAACATAAAGTTAAAATATTGTTTTGCTGAACCCAAATGCCTCATCATTACACCAATAATTTTTATATGTCGAGTTCCCATTCCTGTCTAGATTATAGCACTACATATACATTAACACTGTTGCCACGTAGTTTTCCGCTATAAAGCTGTACATATTTTTTTTTTTTGGTCTCATTATACAAATCTATTTACCCCTCTTTCATTATGGATCACTCCAAAGCATGTGACATACAGCATCATTGCAGACCCTTAACATTTGAGGTGTACTTGTGGTTGTAGGTGTATGTTTCCATTTTACTTACCACTAACTCTCACTTTATTTCCACACTGGGAAAAACTTTTCATTATATACTTGGCGACACCATTTACTTGTCATAAAATTCTTACAAATCCTAATTAGAGGTACACTGTGGAGACAGCACAGTTATTCTTAGTGGTGAATGATTTAAAAGAACATGGAGTGGCGGTTTCCTGTACTGAACTTAGAATGGAGGCTTTCTATTCTACCTGGGATGGAGGTTCTCTAATGCACTAGCATGGAAAGGAGGCTTGGCATTACAGTGCGATGATGAATAACTGCCAAGCATTGCATATAATAATAAATGGACAACATGTTTGAAAAGGTGCCATAATTACACCAAAAATGTTCTAGCTGTTAGGTTAAACAGATAAATCATATGTATATTGAGTACCCCCTTGATTGATAAGTAATATTTTGACAACATTTGCTAGTAGTGTACATTGTGTTGTAACATACAGCCTTGCAGTAAGGAACTGATTCCAAGTTGACTGAGTTGAATTTATATTTGATTTCTTTCTTTCTTCTTTACCAGTGAATTTGTCTGACAGTTTTCTCTGACATTGTTGTACATAGAAACTCCAAACTTGGCATGATTGTACCTCCATACAAGGAATTTTTGACTTTTTATTAGAGGGAATGAAGATGTATAAAATTATGCAAATTAGAGGCATTTGAAATTTAAAATCTTGAATATCTTAAAAACTACTGTAGATAGAGATGTCATTTTAACTTCTATTAGGGGGCTATTGACCATTGCATGTGTAATCAATATAAAACAAAAGCTGTAGCAATTTAGATTATGCTTATTAGCAGTATTTGAAATTTTCAATCTTGAATATCTTCAAAACTATACAATGAAACCTGTCTTGAAAGACGGACTCTAGGAATGACCAAATTTTGGTGTCTCAAGACAGGTGGTCTTCCATAGGATATATATAACAAGGAAAGTACTAAGCAAAGTATGTTGAAAAGTTGGTCTTCCAAGGCAGGTGGTCTCTCATTGGAGTGGTTTCTCAAGACAGGGACCACTGTAATTGGTAGAGTTGTCATTTCAACTTCTCCTAGGGGGTAGTTGACCATTGCACACCTAATGAATTAAAAACAAAACTTGTAGCAATTTAAATTATGCCTAGTAGCACTGTTTGAAATTATAAATCTTGAATAACTTCAAAGCTATAATAGATAGAAATGCCATTCCAACTTCCTCTCCTATGTTATGGACTAGTACGCGTCTGATCAATTGGTAATGAAGGCTGCACAAATTTCAATTTTGTACATTGAGGGTATTTGAAATTTCAAATCGTGAATATCTTCAAAAGTATGCACACAGACAGATTTGTTCAGTTCTCTGATAGGTGATGACACCTGGTGAGAGAAATTAAATGTGCAATGGAGTCTAAAGGTAGGCTCTGTCATCATAATATAAGAAAAAATATAATAGTTAGACCTACTATTAACTTCCATTTATATTTTCTGAGACTGTGTGGTTGATTGAATCACTTAAATGAAGTGAAACGAAGCAAATTCAGTTTTTGTGTGTATTTATCCATGCATAAGATCTGAATTGGGGCTAAGACTAGGAATTCTTAGTCTTAGATTGGAGCAAGGCCAGTTGATTGGCAACAGACTGGGCATGTTGGTGAAAGTGGAACAATAGGGGAGGGGTATGATAGGAGATGCAGGGTGGCTTTGAGTAACAAGTGAAATTCAAGAAGGAGCATCATTTACATGTGCACAACCACTGGTAAAAAGTCAGGTGGGCCCATCCCTCCATTTCCCTTCTCACTAGGTACCTCAGCTGTGACAGAGCTCAACTGTAGTACTAAAGTACCCATTGTACACTGTTGTAACATTGTTGTACAGATCATACAATGTAGTAACGAAGTACCCATTGTACAGTTGTAACATTGTCATACGGGTCATACACTGTTGTACTTGAAGTACCGGTACCCATTGTACATTGTTGTATTGATAATACACTGTAGTACTGAAATACCAATTGTACATTGTCATTCCAAGAAGCTAGACACACACACTGATTTGCTTTGCAGCAAATCATCTTTTCTAGTTCTTGTTCTTGTTCTTTTTCAACACATTATGGCTAATGCAATAACCCAAGAAAGATTTGATTTGGGAAATTGAAATGTTTTGTGAATATGTTCCTATATAAGACCTTGCTTGGGATTGCAAATTGGTTAAATTGACGCATTTTTAAAGGTCACATTGGCATTTCATTTAAAATCGACGCAAACGCGATAACTCCGCGAGGATTCCCATTACCTTTAACATTGCAAAGACGCACGGGGAAACATTTGCTTTGCTGTTAGAAAATCAGCCTGTTTAAGTTTTATCTGTTATAGATGTGATGATATACGTCATTTAAATGCGCTTATCATGCTGGCAGCCATAAAGGAAAACATAGGTACCATGCTGAGAAGTTATATGTAATGTGATGGTTGAACTGGAACTTTGATAAGTGTTTTCAGCCAGCTAATATATTCTGGTCAAGTCATGAATGGAGAGTGACTATTTCTTCAAAAGTGAATACACTGCAATTCCCAACAAAGAAGTGCCATGTATTTCTGCCACACAAATTTGTGGAAGGTACGAGTGTTTTGCTATACTTATCAACTTCCAGTTGTACTTTGCTCTAACATCACAGATGGTTGTGTATAGCCACATTCCACAGCACAGGAGTGTGACATAAGTCATAACACCCTTAGAAAAAATATAGCCCCAGTGGTATTTAAAAATACTGTACAATCATTTATATTCGCAAGCAGCTACCCTGCCTGGTGTCTAAAGACAGACAAGCTCCAAATGGTTAAAAGTGAAATAAATGCATGGTGAATGACCATGTGAATATCTACACAGGCATGTGCTGCTCATGGTAAAAACCCAATTAAAACTAGAAATGAAGATTTGCTTCAAAGCATATATAATTGTATATCAGCGCCTTGGCTATGTTTCTAGGTCACAGGGGGTGAACATTATAAAATCTAGGGTCAGTATGATAACTTAAATGTGAAATAGAATGAGTTTAAAAAAAATGCTGCACGTGTTTCCTCTTTTAGAGTGCTTTAGATGACACAGCACAAGTGAGACCATGACCTGATTTCAAGGCCGAAGATCAAATTTACCACATCATATTCAGGAAAATTGACATTTTGGCTTGTGTCTTGACTTGGCACTAGTAGATTCTTAACTCCTTGGTTAGTATTAAACATAAATAGGAAAACATATGGCAAGCTGTTTTAACATTAAATCAGATTTATGGCTATCCAAAATTCAATTTTAGTTATCCATTATTCAATTTTGGATATCTATGGGGCGCCGTTTTGCTATTTATTCAGCATTTCTTGATATCAAAAACTGACCTTGATATCAAAAAGTCGACTTCTTGATTTCAAAAAGTAGACTTTTTGATATCAAAAAGTCCAATTTTTATTATCAAAAGGTCGACTTCTTGATATCAAGAAGTAGACTTTTTTATATCAAGAAGTCACTTTAATTCTTGATATCAAGAATTCGACTTTTTGATATCAAGAAATGACTTCTTGATATCAAGAAATCGATCACTTCTTGATATCAAGAATTCATACACTTTTTGTTATCTAAAATTCGAATTCTTGATATCAAGAAGTCGATAGTTCGTTGTTTGAATTGCTGACTGCTCCCTTGAATAATTATGTCCAGAACATTCATTACTCTTATGAATCTGTAGACATTCTAATATAAAAATACCCATTCACTTACAGAGAGAAAAATGTATGAAGCAACGTGACGCTTTTACTACTACTACTACTACTACTACTACTACTACTACTACTACTACCACCACCACTACCACTACTACTACTACTACTGCTACTACTACTACTACAACTACTTCTACTGCCTCTATACTAATAATGATAATTTCAGTGTGTGTGTCAACACACACTTTTCTGTTTTTCCTGAAATTCTTTATTAAAGTGTGTGTGTCAGCACACACTTTTCTGTTTTTCCTGAAATTCTTTCTTTCTTTCTTTCTTCTTTCTTCTTTACCAGCAAATTTGTCCGACACTTTTCTCGAAAACTATTATACATAGAAACTCCAAACTTGGCATGATTGTTCTTCCATACAAGGAGTTTGGCCGTTTTATACAGAAGAATGAAGATGTTTAAAATTATGCAAATTAGGGCATTTGAAATTTTAAATTTTGAATATCTTCAAAAGTTTAATAGATACAGATGTCATTCCAACTTCTATTAGCGGGTTATTGACCATTGTGCATCTAATTGATTTAAAACAAAAGTTGCAGCAATTTAAATTATGCTAATTAGCAGCATTTGAAATTTTAAAACTTTAATATCTTCAAAACTATTATAGATAGAGATGTCACTTCAACTTCTACAAGGGGGTTGTTGACCATTGTGCATGTAATGAGTCTAAAATAAACGTCGTAGCAATTAAAATTATGCTAATTAGCAGTATTCGAAATTTTCAATCTTGAATGTCTTCAACACTGTAATAGATAGAGATGCCATTACAACTTCTGCTGCTGCGTTATGGAATACTTGTACATTGCCATACCAACATGCTTTTAAGACACACACACACTGGTTTGCTATGCAGCAAATCATTTTTCCTAGTTTCTTTCTTTCCTTCTTCTTTCTTCTTTACCAACAAATTTGTCCGACACTTTTCTCGAACACTCTGTGGTTAACCTACACACATCATGCAGTGTTGCCAACTCTTACGGAATTCCCGCAAGTTGTACTGAATATCAGGCTTCTACACAGTGAGCTTACGTCACACGGATCAAGAACAAAACCTTACGGATTTTACAAAAGATGCTACGGGAAAAAAAACATAATTTGCATATGATTGAGATGATGGATACCACGTCTTAGGCCTATATACAATAAGATCCTATCAAGTAATTATTATTGATAATTTGTTAACTTTGCTGTCTCTCTAAAGTTAAAAAAATATGAAGGAAAAACTTATTTTCTAATATGGTATGATTTTCAGACTCTGCACAAGAAATGGCAAAGTTTCAACCTTAGAAAAACCCTGCAAAACTTAAAAAATAATGCACCAAATGGCTCAATCTCAGTTACATTTTAAAAAAAATTCGGCTTTGGCGGGAGGGGGACCCATATATATATATATATATATATATGTATATATATATATATATATATATATATATATATATATATATATATATATATATATATATATATTCATATATATATATATATATGTTCATATATATATATATACACATATACATATACATGGACCTACTATCTGAGTAGGTCTATGATATACAAACATTGGTCACTAGTTACAAAATAAAGAAGCATTAGTCTCCCACAGCATGCTTCAGCAAATCGCTGAGATAACATAAATCCACTCAAATTGTTTCACACTCCATTTCTGTGGTTAACCTACAAACTTGTCAGAACACTCACTTTAAATTGAACATTCTTATGTTTTGATGATATTATTTATGACATGGGATTACATCTGCTGACTTCGACCCAGAGGTCCAGTGCATGGTCTCTTGGGATTTAAGGCAGGCTCAGATCAACAGCTCCATGCATGGAGGCCAGACCTTGTGGTGAACCACGAGCTTCGTCCTTGGACCCCTTTTGTTCCTAATTTATAGCAACGACATCTATACTGCTCTACTCAAAAAGATATTTCCATCGGGTTATTCACAGATGACACTAATGTATTTATTTCTAACAAAAAGCCAAGAGAGTTGAAAAGGGAGGGCGAGCAAATACTTAAAAATCTAAACAGCTTGTGTTGCATCCATAAACTTAAAATGAATGTGTGTTGATAAATCATGTTTTAGCATTTTCACATCGAGCCAAAAGATCCGACTATATTCCGCAAGCTAATATTTGGAAACAACACAATCAAAAAATGCAATCAGGAAAATACTTAGGAGTAATCTTAGATGACAAATTAAATTGGAATGAACATGTCCATTACACCTTAAGTGATGTTATAGTTACATTACCTGCTTCAAATATGTTAAAAACTACATTCCAAGCTATTGTGCAAAAATATTATACTACTCCGTCATGTCCTCCAACATCTTATATGGCATTGAAATATATGACAGGACCTCTGCAGCAAGCATTAGAAAATCTACAAGTCATGCCCCCCCCCCCCCAAAAAAAAAAATCTTACTAAACTACTATCCTGGAATGCAAACAAACATATCACGCAGCAAAGTCCAAGTATTAAAAGTTATTCATATCTATGAATTTGCTGCCATACATTTTGTTCACAAGCAAATAAACAATAAACTTCCACCAAAGTACAGCGGCTATTTTGCTCCTTGTAATAAGGTAAACAACCATAAGACACATAATAATGCTTATATACCAGTTCCCATACGTGAAAAAACAGCATGGACACACCATGACCAGATTCACGGGACCCCAAATATGTCATCAAGTCCCAAGTAATCTAAAACATACAGGTAGCTCACCTGTCTTCGTAAAGCAATTGAAAAAATATTACATCCAACTTTTAATGCTAATGACAACTATGTGTGTATAAACAAGCGGAATAGATCTGTTATTTATTTTATTTTAGATAGTTAAATTTATTTTCTGTTCAACTGGTTCAACTTTTTTATGCATTTCACATCAGCAAATATATTGACCACTCTAAATACGCGTGTACAGTAACTATCATTGAACATTTTTTAGATCCGGTGAACTTAACTGGAAATCAAGTGGGTCTTTGTGCATACTTAATGTTTTTCATATGTATTAAGTATACCCACGCACACACATACACTATATATATATATATATATATATATATGTATATATATATATATATATATATATATATATATATATATATATATATATATATATATATATATATATATATATATATATATATATATACAAATATATACAACAGCTTGTAAGGACCCTGTCACCAAAGACTACCTTTCTTAACAGGCCATTATTCCTAAGCGCAAAGCGTGACATTTATATATTGACGCCATCTATCTTAAAAGGCCACTTTTGGGCTGCATTCGGGGTGGCCTTATTAGAGGCCTTTCTAAGCAGGCAGTTAATCACACTGTTAAGAAAGTCGCCTAGGGAACAGATTCTGATACCCTGGGCTAATTTATTGTGCATGCAAAACGGTTGCTTAACAGCATGCAGGTAGAGCGCAGTTTGTATATGTTGTGGTAGATGTGGGGATGTGTATTAAGGGAAGTTCCTCAACTTTCGTTACATGCCATAAGAGTTGCCTAGCTATAACACAAACCTGCCTATAAAACTGGTAATGGCACCTCTGTCTAGAATAAGTTTGAAGATATTGAACTTTAAAATTTTCAGATGACCCTAATTTGCATGATTTTAAACCAGTTGACTATTCTAAAAGATATGCGAAACTTCAAAATAGGAACCAATATCCAGGACCACGCCAAATTTAAAGTTTCTGGCTCGAATGGTGTCCGAGTGTAAGCCGACACAAAAATAGAGTGGAATGATAGACACAAATAAATAAATACATAAAACAGATAGATAGAGAGAGAGAGAGAAAGAAAGAAAGAAAGAAAGAAAGAAAGAAAGAAAGAAAGAAAGAAAGAAAGAAAGAAAGAAAGAAAGAAAGAAAGAAAGAAAGAAAGAAAAAGAAAGAATAGGCTCATGAGTCATGTGAGTATGTATGTCTGACAGTGAGACATGATAAAGAATTTTGGAAGAAAAATGAACACACGCGTGAATATTTTGTTACGGACAAATCGACTTATTATTTCAGCGCAGGTAGCCTACTCGCACAGAATCTTTATTTAATTTTTGCCTGCTGGGCTGCCTTACTTGCAAAACAGTTTTTTGATGTATTAATGCATGTTTTATATCTAAATCTTGATCTCAGGTACGTCATGTACATGTTTTACCATGATTACTATACATATGAACAGTTAGGTATTTGGTAAACCTAGCATCTAGATATCTCACTTTTGATCTCAGACATCATGATTAATGTACATAATATGAACTGTTTAGGTATTTGGTAAAGCTGGCCTATTTTTATATATCATTTTATGATCTCAGACATCATGATTATTGTACATATGAATACTTAAGTATTTGGTATGCCAGCGGTTTTTGTGTGTGTGTGTGTGTGTGCGTGTGTGTGTGTGTGTTTTGTTTTGTTTTTTTTCTTATTTATTTTTCTTATTATTTTTACTTTACCATTTTTTCCCTCCGTTTCTGTATGATTAATTGTATGTACATATATTAGGCGCCCAGCTAGATGAGTTGTAACTCCTCTGGGAGCCCTCATACCATTATCACCTGTAATTTATGTATGTTATGTGAAAATAAAGTTCATTCATTCATTCATTCATTCAAATGTGTCGCAATCCCAGGACCTGCAACTCAGCAATCAACACCATCGACTCAGCTGACCTTTGTACTGACAGGAAGTGAAGCCAATCTGCTTTCCCATGATGCTTTACGCCGGATGTTTATGACTGCTCCTGTAACAATGAGCCACGGCACGAAATGGCATTAGCGTTTGACACGTAATCATTTAATATTTAAGGAATGTGTCGATAGCATGATTACCAAGTCGTCTTGTGTAGACTTTTGCATTGGTTTAATCTTTGTTCATGTCATATCCATCTCATTTTTGGCCGAGAACGGGCAGTTCCATGCTGCTGTCCTGGCATCATCTGACACCTCAACTTTCACAGGTGAGGCCCCAACAGAACTGCCGGACGCACCAACACGAATGTTCAAGCTAATGTCACATAAATGGCTGAAGTACGTTAAAACGGATCAAAAGAACTATGGAGTTGCAGTGGCAGATGTTGACATGGATGGCGACTTTGAGTTTATAGTTGCTGGCTCAAACGGGCCGAACTTGGTGTTGAAATATGACCGTGGTCGTCAAGTAAGAAAATTAAGAAACATTGCCCTGGAGGGGTCCCGTTACGAGGGTTTGATCGATGAAAAGGGCCACGCAACTGGAGTGTGTGCGTGTGACATTGATGGAGATGGAAAGGAAGAAATTTATTTCCTCAACACAAATGACGCCTTTGCCGGAGAGACGAGTTACAGTGACAAGCTTTTTAAATGGAAAGATGGTGGTTATGTGGATTTATATTCAGATCGTTTAAATTGGCGTGTGGCGGCCAAAAATTTTGCAGGACATTCAGTATCATGTATAGATCGACGAGGAAATGGGAAGTACGGATTTGCCATTGCCGCCTATGCGAAGGGCAACATTGGCACTATTGCCTTAGTAGAAATGAATGAGTTTCATCCAGAAAATAACCCTGATGCTGGGAAGATTGTGCTGCACAATGTGGCACATGAAGCGGGAATCGATAATGCGACTGGAGCAAGAGGCCTTGCAGTTGGTCCTATTCTTAGTGAAGGAGCAATCCAAGATCTGTTTTTCACAACAGAAGGAAGTACATGGCTAGCAAATGTAGGAGCTAATCTGCTATTTAAGTATACAAAGTATGGCAAATTTAAAGAAGTGGCTTGGGACTATGGACTAAGAGATGAAAAGTACCATGGCCGAGGTGTAGTTTTAGCTGATTTCAATCATGATGGACTTTTCGATCTTGTAGTTGCAAATTCAAAAGGACCAAACAGACTTTACATTCAGGTGTATGCAGATGATGACCACAGTAAAAGTCAAACCAAGCCATTGAATGAAAGCTCCAATGCTGAGAGAGATAATAAAACCATCAAAGAAACTGATAGAAATCTTGGCAATGTCAGTGAAAAACGTGTGATGGGTAAAATAGTTCAGAAAACTGTGACAGATAAAAAGAATGAGACTGTTAGTGTTGATGGAAATCTTAAAACAGTTAACAAGACCAATGAGAAAAAGCCAAAGATCATCAAAAGTAAGAAGAGGACAAAAAAAGTAAAAAAGTCCAAAAAAAGTAAGAAGAGAAAACAGAAAAAAGAAGAAGAGGGGAAAGTGGAAAGAAAGAGGAAGTTTGTTAACATAGCAACACCTGCATTTGAGGCACCAGTAGTTGTACGTACAGTTATTGCAGCAGATTTTGATAATGATGGCTACACAGAAGTATTCTTCAACAATATGAAGGATGTTGATAAGCAGCAGCCAAACAGACTGTTCAGTATTATGTCTGACGGACCAGGACAGTTACCACGAATTGTAATAAGAGATATTGGGGATGCAGAGGAAAAGGATGGTCATGGAACAGGAGCTGCTGTAATGGACATTAATGGCGATGGCCGTTTGGAGCTTTTAATATCACGGGGTGAAAGTGCAGTTCAGAGTGTTGAAATCTACAGAGTTTTACCAGGGAAGAAAAACAACTGGGTTCGTGTTGTTGTACGGACACAACATGGTGCGCCTGCTCGAGGGGCAGTTGTCAGAATTACAACCAAATCTGGAAAGAACAAGACTGCCCTTATTGATAATGGTTCTGGATATCTCTGTCAGATGGAGCCTGTGGCACATTTTGGTCTTGGATCTGATGAGGCTTCTGAAATATATGTTCAGTGGCCCGATGGACTGAATATTACCAGGACAAGCCCTGATGTAATACAGAACTCTGTACATTACATCCACCACCCAGACAGATATAATTATAAAAAGAAGAGCACAGGACGTGAAGAACTTTGATGTAATAATCAAGAGTTGTATACATGTATCTCTTTAAAAACATGCAGTGTAAAATAATGATTTAAATCATTTTCGTCACCAACTTTCACCTTCTGTCCCAGCGTATTCACAAACTTGGTACAATAGTCCCTGTCTTGAGAGACCAAGGTCTTAAGAGACCACATTACAAGATACCTTGCTTTGTACTTTCCAGGTTATTCAGAGCTCCTGTGACACACCAGCATTTGTTCGCCTGTGAGGGTAGTTTCGAAGATCAGTTTCGTTGTCTCCAATTTGAGGTAATTAATGTATAGTCCATGAATGCAGATATATTTTAGTTAGCGTGAATGGCATCCAAAAAAAAAAGAAAACCCAACTGTGCAGCTGCATTGTTGAATCCTAAAAAAATTGTGGTTGCCTGCAAAGCAGACTCTACTTGGTATCAGAAGGTCACTTCAGTCATAACCCATATTTTTGTGTTTAACGTCCACTGAAAACACATTATAATGACACCATCTGTTCCCTAAAAATGTGTTGGATAATTGAATATGTCAGATAAATGGGTCAAATAACAAAGAAAATAAACCCTTTGCCATGAAAATTTGTGTCATTATATTGAATATGTCAGATATCTGAGTGTCGTTATAATGAGGTTTCACTGTATATATTGCTGACACTTGTAACAGCTCGCACTTATATTCTCTGCCACTGCCTTTGGAAGGACTAATTGCAGTGAACAAATTAATATACATACAGTTGTGTGTGTGTGACAGTGAGAGAGTGATCAATGTTTACTTCATTTGGAAATTAGTTATGGATTTTTAACAGTGATGTTACCAAGTACATGTGTATATCCACTATGTTACACAAGATGCATCTCATTAATGATTGTATACAATGCTATTTGTTACTGTGCCTTCACTGTATGAGATGTTGCTCTAAGGAGATGAGAAAAGAAGAATTAAAATTTGTGATATTTTTGTGTTGTATTGGAGTGAATGTAAATGGCAAGTTTACAATATGAATATTGGTGTGGTGATTTTATACGTGCACCTCTGGGTTATTTATTATTAGGGCTGAGATGATGCAAGTTTTTCATGATTCAATTGATTTCTTGATACAGATTTCATGATATGATACATATCATGATACAGTTCACTTGCCTGTTTTACTGAGGAACATAATAGGTACTGTATCACATGCTCACAATAGGCCGTACAGTGAAAACTAATTTTTTTCTTTCTTTTTTGAGCTTATGAACATGGGTACAAGGTATCAAACTTTGGTTTTGGGACCATGTGTCATTAAGTGCTGCAACTGTATGTGCAGCAATATAGTGCATGTATTTTTATATTGTCAAAATGGTTTTATGGAATACTTTGATTTTATAGTTAGATGTTTCTCACAATCCTCTGTTTGAAGACATTTGGCTACTATGAGGTGCTGTGATTCTCGATTTCTTTTACAATAAATTTTTTTGCATTCAGGCTTTTTTTCTCCTTTCTTTCCAGAGTGGGTGAACAGAATGGTTTGAAATTTTATTAGGATAAAGTCTGACTATAAATGATGAAGTTTTTTGAAAACGACAGAGACAAGTTAATTTCTGATAAAGTTATGGGATATCAAACTTTGGGCCCATACAGTGATTGAATTGCAATACATGTATTGTAAAAACATGAGACATGTACATCAATCAACTGCTTTGCCTTTAAATATAGATGTTCCCCCAGGCAGACCGTCATCAGATTTGAGAAGGAGATGAGGATGTCATGAGCATGTTTGAGGTGGTGTTTATTTTTTTATTTTTTTCTGCTGCTATTTAAAATGAATTTTTGTGTGTGGGGGCTATTTTTGACTTCACCAGAACAGTTGAGCAGACTGTGTGCAATTCTATTATCATATACTCTGTCTAAAGATAATAACAATTTGTGAAAATGACAGGGATATGGTAATTTTAGATAAAGTTAAGGAATATCAAATTTGGAGACTGTGTGGGTTATAGTGCTAGAACTGTACAAGTGTATAGCAGCAATACACTGAACATATTGCAATGTTGTGAATACTCGTGTATGGAGTGCTGTGCTTTTGCACATCAGAATTGTCAAAGAGATAGCAGTGATGATGCATGGTGTATGTATCTTCTGACCAGGGTTGTTTAGCAGAATTCAAGCTGCTTGAAAAAAAATCTTTTGCTGACTCAGCAGACTCTCTTGTTAATTGTGGATTCTAGGTCCATAGTTACTATTAAACATTAACAGGAAATTACATTTTGGGATTTCATGTAGTGTTGTGACTTTTGACTGTGAGTGACTCTGAAAATTAAAACTGACATATTTGTAGTACATATTAGGCATTGTTCCTAGTCAAAATTCTAGTCCTTTCTCCATGTTTTAAGCTCTGTTTAACCCACACAAATAGCTCAAATGTGCACAGATCTAAATTGTTATCTCCTGTAACATTTTTAGTTAAATATCTTGTTATTAGAAAAATATGTCTAAAAGCTGTTGCCCTGTTTACCTCACTGGTCTCGTCTACAATTCTCACTCAGATTTGTTTTCATTACAGATAAATTGGCTGAAAACATTGAAGCAAACTAGATTTAACCACCAACCAGTTTTGGCCACTTTTTGTTTTCTTGGGGGCTGTGTGTGTGTGTAAAACATTAATAGTTGTAACTGAATTGTCACAGATTTGAGACATTTTGAAGTCACGGGATATATTTGTAGAGTGAACAGTGAGACCTTGAGCAAGAAACATTTATGTGATCTGAATTAATGGATGTAAATACAGGATCAGTTTACACTGAACCTTGTATTTAAGATGAAACCAGACTGGGCATATCATGTCCTTTTTCACATCTTTGGTACATTTGTTGGAATACCGTGTACTATATATTATTGATATTACCTGCATTGAGTGTAAGTATAACATGGGAAGGAACTTTTTGTGAAGCTTTATATTTTTGTTATGGGAGTGATTCTGCTTTTGCAGGATTGGAATATAGTGCAATTAATATCACGGGGTCGAGCATGGATTGTTTCTGTATTGACTTTTTACATAACATTGTTATCTGTTGTCATTATTTTCCTTGATAAGGTATATACATGTTCAGAGAAATTATTTGTATTTATGTTGTATTGGTATAATATAGATTTTTGTTTTCTACAAAATATGAGTCTTTTTTTTTGTGTGTGTTATTAATGCAGCCAAAAGTTTCAAAAGTTTATTCAAACTTGAGGCCACTAGAAGGGTTCTTTGTTCCGAGTTACTTGAAGCTTTGCAACGCAATGATCTTTGTCCCCTAAAACTGATACTTCAGTCTTTGCAATAATGCAGACCTTTCTTTTCTCTTGAAAATCAACCAATAAGTGAAGAATTATTAAATTGTAAAGGCTGTGTAGAGCTATTTGAAAACTGTTCCCACTGACTTAACTAGCACTATGAAAGGGTATGATCTTAAAGATTTTCTTTTTGTATCAGCAAGGACCTCAGTCTATACCCAGGTTACAAATTTAGTTGATGTCAATGAAAGACAAACTGCATGGAAAGCAATTCTCCTGAAAAGAAGTCTACATTCTGTAAATTTACTTATTTTCAAAGCTTGTACATTTCAGTTTTGGTTTTACTATTTTGGACAAAGTTCCTATTAAATCCATGTTAAACAAGTAAAGAAGATTTGCTTCACAGCAATCTGAGTGCATAATGAAAACAGTTTGAAATGTTATACTTTGCCATTGTTCAACATAATCTAAATTTTGTCTATTGGCCTAATTTGTATAAATTAAAACTGGGTGTGGATTTAACTATCATACTTCTTGGGCTCTTGTCTCCCAGGTGGTGGGCCACATCTATATCTCATTCAAGGGTAATTTTCAACTTGGTCTTTATGAGGTCTAAAACGACCTACCTGGAATCCTGATGCCTCTCCTCAGGGAGACCCTATATCTTAATATTAGATTTGCGACCGTGCTGCTCATTGTCAACAGTTTTGTTTATGAATTTATCTGTGTGCTCATTACAAGCTTTGACATCTTTCTCACACTCCCGTCTCACCTCAACTAACTTGAATTTCAGTTTTTAGCTCAGCTGACTTGTCAGTCAGCTGAGCTTATCTTATGGTCCTCCATCCGTCCATCAACAATTCACATTTTCAACTTCTTCTCCGAAACCGTCAGCCAGATCCACTTCAAAGTTGGTGGGAATGTGCCTTGGGTGGGTGTCTACCAAGTTTGTTCAAATGGTCACGGTCCAGTGAGTTTAAATAAATTTTTTGGATCTTTTTGGGGCAACTTTTAATAAATCTTCTTCTCCGAAAGCGCTCACCCAATTGCTTTGATATGACACAGGAACACTCCCTGGGACCCCTAGTTCTTGATTTGTTCACCAGGTGGCGCTGTAATTTTTTTCCTAATTTTTTATGAATTTTTGTGTGTAATAGCTATTTTCGGCTTCTTCTCCAGAAACGTCACTAAGATTAAGCTGAAACATGGTGGATATGTTTCTTGTGGAAGGGTCAAACAAAGCTGTTCACTATGTGGGAATGCTGCGGATTCCTGATTTTTAAAGATTTTTTCAATTCGGATACTTTTCGGTCAATGCAGCTTTCCTATTATATTGATTACTATGGAAGTCAATGAGCATTCTAATGGTAATTCACATTTTCCACTTCTTCTCCAAAACCATCATCCAGATTAACTTCAAACTTGGTGGCAATGTACCTTGGGTGGGTTTCTACCAGGTTTGTTCAAATGGTCACGGTCCAGTGAGTTTTGGATTTTTAATGACTTTTTTGGTTCTTTTTTTTTGACAAATCTTAAAAAATCTTTTTCTCCGAAAACGCTTACCCAATTGCTTTGATATCACACAGGAACACTCCACGGGACTCTTAGTTGTTAATTTGTTCACCAGGTGGCGCTGCAATTTTCTAATTTTTTAAAATGAATTTTTGTGTGTTATAGCTATTTTCGACTTCTCCAGAACTGTCACTCAGATTAAGCTGAAACATGGTGGCTATGTTCCTTGTGAAAGGGTCAAACAAAGTTGTTCCCTATGTGGGAATGCTGCGGATTCTTGATTTTTACCTCAGCTGACTTGTCAGTTAGCTGAGGTTTTTTGAGGGTCTGTCGTCAGTCCGTCGTCCGTCCGTCCGTCCGTCCGTCTGTCCGTCCGTCGTCCACAATTCACATGTTTGACTTCTTCTTAAAAACTGTCAGCCAGATTCACTTCAAACTTGGTGGAGATGTGCCTTGGGTGGGTCTCTACCAAGTGTGTTCAAATGGTTACGGTCCAGTGATTTTTGGATTTTTAATGAATTTTTTGGTTCTTTTTTGGGTAAATCTTAAAAAATCTTCTCCGAAACCACTCACCTAATTGCTTTGATATCACACAGGAATACTACCTGGGACACATAGTTCTTAATTTGTTCACCAGGTGGTGCTGCAATTTTTCCCTAATTTTTTACGAATTTTTGTGTGTTATAGCTATTTTCGACTTCTTCTCCAGAACCATCACTCAGATTAAGCTGAAACATGGTGGATATGTTCCTTGTAGAAGGGTCAAACAAAGTTATTCACTATGTGGGAATGCTGCAGATTCCTGATTTTTAACGATTTTTTCCATTCGGGTACTTATCGGTCAATGCAGCTTTCCTATTGATTACTATGGAAGTCAATGAGCATTCTAATGCTAATTCACATTTTTGACTTCGTCTCCAAAACCGTCTTGCAGATTAACTTCAAACTTGGTGGCAATGTATTTTGGGTGGGTTTCTACCAATTTTGTTCACATGGTCATGCTCCAGTGATTTTTGGATTTTTAATGAATTTTTTTGTTCTTTTTTTGGACAAATCTTAAAAAATCTTCCCCCAAACTGCTAACCCAAATGCTTTGATATCACACAGGAAGACATCTAGGGACTCTTTGTTGTTAATATGTTCACCAGGTGGCGCTGCAGTTTTTTTCTATATTTTTTTTTTGCAATTTTGTGTGTGTTATAGATATTTTCGACTTCTTCTCCAGAACCGTCACTCAGATTAAGCTTACACTTGGTGGATATGTTCCTAATGGAAGGGCCAAACAAAGTTGTTCACTGTGTGGGAATGCTGCGGATTCCTGATTTTTAATGATTTTTTCAAGTCTGCTCCTTTGGGGTAAATGCACCTTTCCTATTGATTACCATGTAAGTCAATGGGCATTCTAATGCTAATTTACATTTTTGACTTCTTCTCCAAATCCATCATCCAGATTTACTTCAAACTTGGTGGGAATGTACCTTGGGTGGGTGTCTACCAGGTTTGTTCCAATGGTCATGTTCTAATGAATTTGGATTTTTTTATGATTTTTTTTCAAAAATCTCTACAAAAGTTTTAATAGGAAAACTTAACATGGGAATTTCTTGTAATGGTCATAACTTTAATAATATTGACCAGATTTACTTCAAACTTGGTGGGGATGTGCCTTAGGTAGATCTCTACCAAGTGTGTTCAAATGGTCACGCTCTATTGATTTTTGGATTTTTTATTTTTTTTTTTTTTTTGGGGGGGGGCAAACCTTCAAAATTCTTCTCCTCTGAAACCAATTGCCCAATTGCTTTGATATCGTACATAGACACTCCTGGGGACCTCTAGTTCCCAATTTGTTCACCAGGTGGCGCTGCAACTTTTTTAATGAATTTTTTGTATGGTTTTGCTA
Organism: Hermodice carunculata; assembly: GCA_964020975.1. Classification (NCBI taxonomy): domain Eukaryota; kingdom Metazoa; phylum Annelida; class Polychaeta; order Eunicida; family Amphinomidae; genus Hermodice; species Hermodice carunculata. The sequence goes on along the minus strand of OZ026623.1, from coordinate 95,762,651 downwards.
TTTTTCACTTGTTCTCAGAACCATCCCTCAGATTAAGCTGAAATGTGATGGATATATTGTTGTGGAAGGGTCAAACAGTTGTTTAGTAGGTGGCACTGCTTTGGATTCCTGATTTTTCAGGATTTTCAATTCGGGTACTTATCGTTCAATGCAGCTTTCCTATTGATTACTATGTAAGTCAATGGGCATTCTAATGCTAATTCACAGGACAACTGACACGATATTTACTGTTTACTTGATAACTTGAGATCTGTTTTGAGTTAGCTACACGTTAATTATTCTGTATGAAGGTCATGCTGAGACAGTACATGAATGACCTTGACCTCATATGTGGGGTCACAGTGCAACATACATGAATTTTACTCTTCATCATAACTTGAGAATTACTTGAACTTTGATGTTGCACATGTAGGTGTTCTTCTATAAAGGTCAGACTTACTCAGAATATGGTGTCCTTGATCCTTTCCCAAGTTCATAGAGCTGCAAGTGTGATGAATGTCAAGATCAGCTGAGGTACGGGCTGTTCACACAGCCCTCTTGTTAACGATTTTATTCAATTCTGGTACTTATCGGTCAATGCAGCTTTCCTATTGATTACTATAGCAGTCAATGAGCATTCTAATGCTAATTCACATTTTCGACTTCTTCTCTAAAACCGTCATACAGATTAACTTCAAACTTGGTGGCAATGTACCTTGGGTGGGTTTCTACAAGGTTTGTACAAATGGTCATGCTCCAGTGATTTTTGGATTGTTTTTATGATTTTTTTTCAAGAATCTTAACACAAGCTTTAATCGGAAAGTTTAACATGGGAATTTCTTGTTATGGTTATAACTTAAATAATGTTGGCCAGATTTACTTCAAACTTGGTGGGGATGTGCCTTGGGTGGATCTCTACCAAGTTTTTTCAAATGGTCACGCTCTGTTGATTTTTGGATTTTTTATGAATTTTTTTGTTCCTTTTTGGGGGCAAACCTTCCATGCTCCAGTGATTTTTTTATTTTAGATGAATTTTTTTTGTTCTTATTTTGGACAAATCTTAAAAATTCTTCTCCGAAACTGCACACCCAATTGCGTTGATATCACACAGGAAGACACCTAGGGACTCCTTGTTTGTAATTTGTTCACCAGGTGGCACTGCAAATTTTTTCTTGAAGTTTTAGCTCAGCTGACTTGTCAGTCAGCTGAGCTTATCTTATGGTCGTCCGTCCGTCATTTGTCCGTCCGTCCGTCGTCCGTCAACAATTTACATTTTCGACTTCTTATCCGAAACCGTCAGCCAGATCCACTTCAAACTTGGTGGGGATGTGCCTTGGGTGAGTCTCTACCAAGTTTATTCAAATAGTCACGGTCCATTGATTTTTGGATTTTTAATATATTTTTTTTGTTCTTTTTTGGGCAAATCTTAAAAAATCTTCTTCTCTGAAACCTCTCACCCAATTACTTTGATATCACACAGAAACACTCCCTGGGACACTAAGTTCTTAATTTGTTCACCAGGTGGCACTGCAATTTTTTTCTATTTTTTTATGAATTTTTGTTCTGTTATAGCTATTTTCGACTTCTTCTCCAGAACCGTCACTCAGATTAAGCTGAAACATGGTGGATATGTTCCTTGTAGAAGGGTCAAACAAAAGTTGTTCACTATGTGAGAATGCTGCAGATTCCTGATTTTTAACGATTTTTTCCATTCGGGTACTTATCGGTCAATGCAGCTTTCCTATTGATTACTATGGAAGTCAATGAGCATTCTAATGCTAATTCACATTTTCAACTTCTTCTCCAAAACCATCATCCAGATTAACTTCAAACTTGGTGGGGATGTACCTTGGGTGGGTGTCTACCAGGTTTGTTCAAATGGTCATGCTCCAGTGATTTTGGAAATTTAATGAATTTTTTTGTTCTTTTTTTGGACAAATCTTAAAAAATCTTTTTCTCCAAAACCGCTTACTCAATCACTCTGATATCACACGAGAAGACACCTAGGGACTCTGTGTTCTTAATTTGTTGACCAAGTGGCGCTGCAATTTTTTGTAATTTTTTATGAATTTTTGTGTGTTCTAGCTATTTTCGACTTCTTCTCCAGAACCGTTACTCAGATTAAGCTGAAACGTGGTGGATATGTTCCTCGTAGAAGGGTCAAACAAAGTTGTTCACTATGTGGGAATGCTGCAGATTCCTGATTTTAAACGATTTTTTCCATTTGGGTACTTATCGGTTAATGCAGCTTTCCTGTTGATGACTATGGAAGTCAATGAGTATTCTAATGCTAATTCACATTTGCGACTTCTTCTCCAAAACCGTCTTGCAGATTAACTTCAAACTTGGTGGGGATGTACCTTGGGTGGGTGTATACCAAGTTTGTTCCAATGGTCATGTTCCAATGAATTTTGGTTTTTTTATGATTTTTTTTTTCAAAAATCTTTACAAAAGTTTTAACATGGGAATTTCTTGTAATGGTTATAACTTACATAATTTTGGCCAGATTTACTTCAAACTAGGTGGTGATGTGCCTTGGGTGGATCTCTACCAAGTTTGTTCCAATGGTCACGCTCTATTGATTTTTGGAATTTTTATGTTTTTTTTTTCATTTTTGGGGGGCAAACCTTAAAAACTCTTCACCTGTGAAACTGCTCACCCAGTTGTTTTGATATCGTTCATAGACACTCCCAGGGACACATAGTTCCCAATTTGTTCACCAGGTGGCACTGCAATTTTTCTAATTTTTTTTAATGAATTTTTTACAAGGTTTTGTTATTTTTCACTTGTTCTCAGAACTGTCACTCAGATTTAAGTGAAATGTGATGGATATGTTCTTGTGGAAGGGTCAAACAAAGTTGTTTACTAGGTGGCACTGCTTTAGATTCCTGATTTTTTTAAGTATTTTCAACTCGGGTACTTATCGATCAATGCAGCTTTCCTATTGATTACTATGGAAGTCAATGGGTATTCTAGTGCTAATTCACAGGACAACTGACACAAAATTTACTGTTTACTTGATAACTTGAGATGTGTTTTGAGTTAGTACTGTGATGTTGCAGATGTTAATGTTTTTGTATGAAGGTCATGCTCAGACAGTACATGAATGACTTTGACCTCATTTCTGGGGTCATTGTGCAACATACATGAATTTTACTCTTCATTATAACTTGAGAACTACTTGAACCTTGATGTTGCACATGTTAGTGTTCTTTTATAATGGTCAGACTTACTCAGAACATGGGTGACCTTGATCCTTTCCCAAGTTCATAGATCTGCAAGTGTGATGAATGTCAAGATCAGCTGAGCATGGGCTGTTCACACAGCCCTCTTGTTTATGAATTTTTTGCTTTATAGCTATTCTCGACTTCTTGGCCAGAACTGTCACTCAGATTAAGCGTAAACATGGGTGGATATGTACGTTGTGGAAGGGTCGAACAATGTGGTTCACCATGTGGGAATTCTGCGGATTCCTGATCTTTAACTTTTTTTTTTTTTCAATTTGGCTACTTTTGGTAAATGCACCTTTCATATTGATTACTATGTAAGTCAATGAGCATTTTAATGCTAATTTACATTTTCGACTTCTTCTCCAAAATATCATCCATATTTACATCAAACTTGGTGGGGATGTACCTCCGGTGGGTGTCTATCAGGTTTGTTCCAATGGTCATGTTCCGATGAATTTTGGATTTTTCGACTTCTTCTCCAAAACGTTCATCCATATTTACTTCAAACTTTGTGGGGATGTACCTCCGGTGGGTTTCTATCAGGTTTGTTCCGATGGTCATGTTCCAATGAATTTTGGATTTTTTATGATTTTTTTTTCAAAAATCTCTACAAAAGTTTTAATAGGAAAGTTTAAGAAGGGAATTTCTTGTAATGGTATAACTTAAATAATTTTGGCCAGATTTACTTCAAACTTGGTTGGGATGTGCCTTGGGTGTATTTCTACCAAGTTTGTTCAAATAGTCACGCTCTATTGATTTTTGGATTTTTTATGAATTTTTTTGTTCTTTTTGCGGGCAAACCTTAAAAACTCTTCTCCTCTGAAACCGCTTCGATGTCGTACATTGACACTCCCAAGGAAACCTAGTTCCCAATTTGTTCACCAGGTGGCACTGCAATGTTTTCTCACTTGTTCTCAGAACTGTCACACAGATTAAGCTGAAATGTGATGGATGTGTTTTTGTGGAAGGATGAAACAAAATTCTTTACTAGGTGGCACTGCTTTGGATTCCTGATTTTTAAGGATTTTCAATTCGGGTACTTATCGGTCAATGCAGCTTTCCTATTGATTACTATGTAAGTCAGTGGGTATTCTAATGCTAATTCACAGGACAACTGACACGAAATTTACTGTTTATTTGATAACTTGAGATCACTTTGCCACTGCAAACTAAAACATATATCCTTTTATTGAAGGTAAACCTCACACTAAATCAGGGACTCATAAAATTGGGGATATAACTACCTGTCTCTTGACTTGTTAGAGACTACTGGTTACCTGAATGTTCACCATTTAGTAACACCAATTTGGTGACTGTACTGAAATAACATATCATGTGCAAAGCTGTACACATTACCCTGGATACAATGTTATGTTACCTCCTTTAAACAGATACTACATTTATCTATTATAACCTTTTAATACAGGCAGAACTCTGACCTCCTGACTCCTATAAACACTGGGATGGCAAGGGCTTAACCATAAGTAAACCTTCCCTGGTCTACCTATTCCCAGTGACTCTAATTTGGATAAGCCATCTGTAGCATACCACTAGGATGCCACCCTTGTCTGAGTGGCTGGACTCCAAATAAACCTCTCCTGGTCTATTTGTGGAATGCCACCCTTTCCTGAGTGGCTGGAAGCTGGACAGACCTTCACTGGTCTGCCTCTGGATTGCCACCGTTTCCTGAGTGGCTGAAAGCTGGACAGACAGACCTCCACTGGTCTGCCTATGGAATGCCACCTTTTCCTGAGTGGCTGGAAGCTGGGCAGACCTTCACTGGCCTGCCTCTGGATTGCCACCCTTTCCTGAGTGGCTGAAAGCTGGAAAGACCTCCACTGGTCTGCCTCTGGAGTGCCACCCTTTCCATGAGTGGCTGAAAGCTGGACAGACCTCCACTGGTCTGTCTCTGGAGTGGCACCCTTTCCCTGAGTGGCTGAAAGCTGGACAGACCTCCACTGGCCTGCCTCTGGAGTGCCACCCTTTCCTTGAGTGGCTGAAAGCTGGACAGACCTCCACTGGTCTTCCTCTGGAGTGCCACCCTTTCCCTGAGTGGCTGGACTTCAATTCGGGCAGCTCTCACCCTTGGCTGTCACCCAATCACCTCCTGTGGTCAGTGACCAGCTTCCTGACAGACCACTTATCTGTCCATGGCATGCCACCTGCACTCCAATGGCTACAGCTGAAAAGTACCACCTTTACCAGTGGTTAATGGGCCCAGGTGTCTACACGGCCTACTTCTGCAAACACTCAGTAATAATAATTACCTTCAGTCCTCTGGTCTCTTCTGGTGGATCCTCCTACAAGATACACTGGTCTTCAACCCTTTCAAGGGGAAAACCTGGACTTGACCGCCCAGCATGGGAGGATCGAGGGACATCATTAACTCAGATGCTTATAATGTATGGTGCCAACTATTTACATATGGATATACAAAATCATTAAAATATATTTCTAGAAGGCAGAGATATAAGACCAAGGGATCACATTTTATTACAAACATCTGGACCATAATTCTGCTTTCGGAATTCTTGCATCTTACCCACAATATTTCTAATAATAGAATTTACAATTGTGCCACTGAAACATCACTTATATTGTAAACAGTGCTGTAACTATCTGCCCTCTACAGTGAACCCCGAGAACTAACAAAATACCCTGTCCAGTAGGTGCTGCCATCTATATACAGATTTACTTGCAGAATTACACAGTAACCATGTATCATGTTAAATTAATTAGTATGCGATTATCCCATTTCATCACATTTTCCCCCTGTTTCAGTCCAAATGCCCTCATTGGACTTAGAAACCAAACTTACAATAACGACATCAATATAAGTTTACTGTGATAATCACAAAATTTTCAACTAGAGTCCATTAATATTCTTCACTTTCATCACATTTACAATTGGAATTAGTACACTTAATTTTCCTGGCATTTCCACCATTTCTATAGAGTCTATAATGTTCATACCCACAACTTTCTCATTGCTCACCAATGTATAAATAGTTCAACGATAGTGATGATGGCTTCTCTGTTTGTGACTACCTGCATTCTTGAAAGATGTAGCATGACTATGTCCCTTCATTCTGGACTTGTCCTGTTCTCGCAGAGGACTACGATCTCTGCTGTTCTCCTCTGCCGGATTCAACAGTCTTTGTTGAACTGGTAACTGTCCTTTGCTTTGTCTAAAGATCTCAGTAAGTTCTTTTATGGATCGGGTGTTCTCTCGTAATGCCTGCACCACCTGGTCTAACTTTTGATTTGTTGTGGTCAATGTTTCTTTCATTTCCTTCATGGAGTCTGAATTATCTTGTAATTTCCTCATCTCTGTCTCTACTGTGTTAAGTACCTCCTTAACATTTAGGAGCTCTTCTGAAACTGTGGTTTCTCTCCTGGCAGCTTGATTTGTTTTTGTATTATCCTCATCTGATGACAACTCAATATGAACTGATTCTGTTGACAACTCTGCAAACCCATCTGTTTGTCCTGGGGAACAGACAGGTTCAGATGACTTCTCAGTGTCATCAGGACCATTACTGCCAAAAGGAGTTGGGGTGAATTGATCCCCCTCCTCCACAAAAATCTGGAGCACATCTTCATCCAGTTTTAGGGTAACCTTGCCAATAAGGTCCTTCATCTTTTGATGCCACACTTTATCTTGTTCCGCTGTCTCACCCTTGCAACTGACTGCATTATATGACTCCGGCCCTGTTTATGCCACTCTGCTGATTCATAAGGATCCAGCTCAATAGCCTGCAACACTTTGACATCTATTGGTTCAAAGCTACCCATAAAAATTGTCTACTGCTTCTGTTGGGTTGTGGTATTTGATGAGATGACATGTTGCCTTTTGCAGTGTTTTGTAACCCTTGTCATGGGTCTTGCAGGTATAGGGTATTTTGCTCGGTGTGAGGTGCTCATCAATAAAATGATGTTCCATTTGCCCCCTATCATCCCGGTGATTGCACAGCAGGCAATGATACACAGGTCCTTTGTCCTTACAGGGCTGTTCGTTAGTCTCTCCTGACATCTGGAAGCACACAACCAGCAGCTATGAGTATTTGTAGATGTAGACTGGTCTACGTGTTGTAGCCTACCTTGCCCTTTTTAATAGCCCCTTTTGCCCACTTGAGGGTTACATTCCCCAAGTAGGGGTTCAATCTATTGTGATGAATAACTTCCTTCATTCCTTTTGCATCAAATTTAATAATGTAGTCTAGATCATTCAATTTCTTGACTATCAAATATGGGCCTTCATAAGGGCAATGTAGCTTTGGTGTAAGTTTCAATTGAGTAGCATCTGAATAGTACCACGCCAGATCTTCCACTTTGAAGTTATGATAAGCTAATTTGGCATCATGTTTCTCTCTGCCTTTTAGATGATGCCTGAAGATGCTGTCGGGCAACCTCATGAGCTTTCTGTAGCTTCTTCCTTAAACAGTCTACATATTCACCATATGAATCAATTTCTGGAGTATCTGCAGACAAAGTGCCAAACATTACTTCCACTGGAAATCTGACCTCCCTGCCAAGCATAAGGAGGTTCGGTGTCATACCAGTGCTTTCATGTATTGTTGCCCGATAAGCACCAGCCAGACATCCCAAATTTTTATCCCACTGTCTTTGGTCACCCTTGATGTAAGCTTTAATCATCCAAATCAATGTTCTGTTGAATCTTTCTGTTAACCCATTACAGCGAGGATAACCTGGGGGGGTACATGTTTTCCTTATTTCTAACAGATGGCACAATTCTACAAAGATGTTACTTTCATAATTCCTTACCTGGTCTGAATGCATTTCTAAAGGGCATCCAAACCGAGATATCACCTCATTAAGGATGACTGCAGCACATGTCTTTGCAGAGGTATCAGGGATTGCAAATATTTCCTCCCATTTGGTGAAGTGATCATTCACCACCAGGATATATTTGTTTCCCCTTTCAGATTCAGGTAGAGGCCCCATTATGTCTGTTGAGAAGCAGTCTAAAGGACCACCAACTGGCATAACTCCAAGGGGAGCTCTAGGAGTTTTCCCTGGGGGTTTGATTGCTCCACATGAAGGACATTTTGCCACCCATGCATTGGTGTCCTCACGAACACCAAACCAATAAAATCTCTGCAACAACTTCTCTCTCATCTACTTCTTCCCTATAATGGACTGCCATGCATTTCATACATGATCTCTTCTTGCATTACTCTGGGAGCGATAAATTGTTGATGTAAACCGGTACCATCCTTCCAATAAAATGTTCTAAACAACACTCCGTCTTTAACAAACAAGCTGTCCCAGAGATTCCAGTAATGTCTGGTAGCAGGTGATGATTGACACACCTGGCTACCAAAAATCCTTTGTCCAGCCTCTTTCCATTTTAGAATGGGCCCTATGTCTGGGTCCTCCAATTGTTTCTTTCTCACACTCTTTGCTGAGTGAGGGAAGTTCGAAATAGTATTCCTTCTCCCTGCACTTCTTAGTCTACAGATACTGAAAGCAGATTGGACCACTCCAGTTGCAGTTTTCCTCAGCCAGTCTATCACTTCCTTTGGTTTGTTCAACCTGAACTGAAATTTGAGACTGTCTGGTGAGGATTTCAAATGGTCAGCCCAATTTGATGATATTAATCCTGCTGTGAAGACTACCACCATCAACCCAATCACGAGTTTCAGCAATTTTTTGAAGCGTGATGTAAGCCTCACAGCCATTTGCTTCTGCTGTCTTAATCTTTTGATGGGCACTGGCTGCTTTTGCATTGAACTGTCCATGTCCAGTGCTCGTTTGAGGCATTTCTTGCATGGCCCACATTTCAAATCATTTAAGGATTCACTTTCCTCACATTGGCATCCCCTAGGACCAGCGCAACGGGACATGCCATCAGCATTGCCATGTTTTTTCCCCGCTCAATATTCCACACAGAAATCATAAGCTGACAGATCTTCTATCCATCTAGCTATTCTCGACTTGGGATCTCTCAGACTGAAAAGCCATCTGAGTGCCTGATGATCAGTTCTGACAGTGAATCTCTTGCCTAACAGGTAGTGCTTGTAGTGAACTATAAAATGATTAACTGCTAGCAACTCCCTGTCAGTGACACAATAGTTACGTTCTGCCTTGTTGAGAGAACGACTTCCATATGCGATGACATGTTCGGTGCCATCTTGCCTCTAAGACAACACAGCTCCAATACTAAATTCACTGCCATCTGTATCAAGGATGAATTCATCCCCCAGTTCATTACTAGGGTATGCCATTATATCAGGTCCGATTAGGCAATTCTTAAGGGCATTGAAGGCTTCTTGACATTCATCAGTCCATTTAAAAGGCTGCTTCTTTCTCGTAAGTTTTATTAGGGGTTCTGCAATCTTTGAGAAGTCCTTGATGAATCTCCTGTAATAATTCCCCATGCCCAGGAAGGCATGGACTTGTGTCACTGTTCTTGGAATAGGCCACTCCACGATCTTACTGACGGTTTTGGGTTTTGGTAGAACACCTTCTTCTGAAAAAACATGCCCTAAAAACTCTACTTCTTTCTGAAAGAAGTCACATTTACTAGGTTTTAATTTCATACCAGCATCTTTAATCCTCTGTAGAACTGTTCTAAGTCTGCAAATGTGCTCATGGAAATCTCTCCCATAGATGATCACATCATTCAGATATATGATGCAGGTTTGCCATTGTAGGCCACTTAGAGCAAGCTCCATTAGCCTCTGGAATGTGGCTGGTGAGTTACATAATCCAAATGGCATTGTTGTATACTCAAAAAACCCACATTGGGTCACAAAAGCAGTCTTAGGTACATCACTAGCTTTCACAGGCCCCTGATTGTAAGCTGATGTTATGTCAAGGGTCGAAAATAGTTTAGACCCTGCAACAGCATCCAGGCATACATTAGTAGTGGGTAAAGGAAAAGCATCCTTTACTGTCACTTCATTTACCTTGCGATAGTCCACATAAGGTCTGATGCTACCATCCTTCTTTTTCACCAACACTATATGGCTGCTCTAAGGACTTTGACTTAGGCGAATTAGTCCTTGCTGTAACATCTTCCCTATGGCTGTCCTATCTTCCCCTACATAAGCCAAGGGAACTCTGCGTGGAGGTTGTTTTATGGGCTTAGCATTTTTTGTATTTATTTCGTGCTCAACAAGATGAGCTCTTCCTAAATCCAACTCATCTTTGAAAAAGGTGGACCATAATTCCTGCAATAACTTGGCAATCTCCTCCCTTTCCTGTGCTTCACAACTCTCTGTGGACTTTGTGAATAATTCTTTTAGATGATTTGGAACCTCTGAGGAAAACTCTTTTATTGAATCCTCAGAATCTTCCTCACATGTGTCCTCAAGCAAGTGTTTCTGCCCATGATGATGCACTTCTCCGATTCTGTGGTCTTCTGCAGCTTTTGTAAGTTTAATCCTCCTAATTCCATGGAAATTGTGCCTCATGTCTTCATCTTCACTGGGAGCTAGTACACCAATCATTTCATCTACTTCCTGTGCAGTTCCCAATGTTGTATTTTCCCATATTGTCAAAGTTTGATCTAGAGGATTTAAAACTCTTACTTTAGTTGTCCCATCATTTGCTGCATTTACAAGACATGATGCAATAACAAATGTGGGATCCTTCTTTGCCCTGATTTTACCTTTTATCAGGAGCATACCATTTGCACTTTTGTGGATGCTTTGTGCCCCACCCAAATAAACATCAATTATTCTTTCACTTAGTGCTGGTATATCATACTTCCTTTTAGAGTGAATCTTCCTGATCTGTGGAGTTGGTATTCCGACATATCTCATTGGAATGCTAACTCCTTGGAATACCATCCTTCCTTCACTCACTAGTAAGTCTGCTGGACCTGAAAGGTCTTTTGAAAGGATGTCGGACCCTAGCAGGATATCATCTTCAATGTCGGCAACTACAACTGACTTGTTCAATTCAACTGCTCCCATTTTCACAGAAACTGGCTTTACCTTTAAATTCAATAGGCCTTCCATCAGCTGATACTAGAGGTCTTGTTCTAGTTGATTGCAAATCTGGCTTACTCTCAACAGGGATAGTTTCAAATACTTTTGTGGACATAATTGTGAGGGTGGCACCAGTGTCGATGGTAATTGTCACTGGTAAACCCTCCACAGTACCCTCAATGTACATTCCTGCATACTGTGCTGGTTTCCTCCTTATTATCTCTGCATCTTCCGTCACTCCAACACTGCTATCTACATTTTGTTTTGGACACAGGCCATAAGAATTTGGGTCAGAACTTTGGCCTGCAAGTCTGGCCCCTTCTAGTTTACCGATTTTCTTGGGGTGTTGCCAAGTTCAACATTATTTGCCTGTCCTTGTGGAGGGATAGTTTGCATAGGGTGTGTAGAAACTTGTAATTGCCCCATAAGGATTGGATATGGGAAATCCCTGACAAAATGGTCAGTCAGACCACATCTATAACACCCTTGTGTCCTATTTCTGGGTCTTGGTGTCCCCCCTCCTTGGGCATCATTCCTTCTTGGACCAGTTTGATTTTGATTCCGTCTCTTCCCAGCATTTTCTCGCTTGCTTTAACAACTTTCAATTTGTTCAAGCAACTTCTCAGTTTTTGTATCAGGACCGTTCTCAGTTACTTCAACCGTATCTTTGTTAGCTTGTTCCTTTGTTACCTCATTTGAAGGTGCTACTTCATTGTTAGAAGTCTTTTTATTTTTCTCTGCTTTACTGCCTTTTGCGCGACCAGCTCTGACACAATATTCTGTTTCTGAGTCAGAGCTGTACTCAGCGATCATTCGGATTGCTTTCTTGTGTTTCTTCTCATTCCCTTCAGTCATAGATGAGCCACTGGTTTCAATAAAGTGCACTACTTCATACACTGCCTCATCTATATCCTGTGGTTCTTTCACATACTCTACATGAAAGCGAACCTTCTCATTGCAGAGTCCTTTTAAGAACTGCCGCAGCAAGTCTTCCTTTCTTGTCTGACCTTGGCGATATTTGTATGCCTTATCATACAATTTCTTGAGTTCTGCAGCATACTCTTCTACTGTTTCAGTAGATTCCTGGTCTCTATTGCTGAATCTACCCTGGTAGGTTTTGGTAGTTTCAAGTTTATGGAATCTGTTCTTAAGTTCCTTCACCATGGTTTTGTAGTCTTTTCTCATTTTCCTGCTGAGTTATCCATGGACAAATTCCCCAGCTTGTCCTTGTAACCTGGGCAATAATTCATCCAGTTTCTCACTGTCATCCCAACCATGCCCATCTGCTACATCTGTGAGACTGTTGAACCAAACTTCCCATGGTTCCTTACCAAGGAAAGCTGGTAAATTTGCTGTTTTTGCCACCTTCCTTTGTCTTCTTACTGGTCTAGTATCTTCTCCAGAAGACACTGAATTCCTGGTTGCCGGAGATCTTATATTATGAGAAGAACTGGCACCTTCACTTGAGCTACCTTCTGAGCTCCCCTATGATTCTTGTGAGGTGCTACTGTCTTTCTCATGGCATTTGACCTTCTCTAGGTGGTCTCTCCTTTTCTTACTGCTGCCTCTCTTATCAGTACCTTTTCCCCTAACAACAGCAGCAGCTGAAGTCTTGACATTATTTACCTGTTGATTTGGGGATTTAGCATTATGATCAACATTGCTTGTGCTAATGTTGAAAACCTCTAATGCCTTTTCCACAGCCTGTTGCACTGAAGCAAGCATCATAGGATCCATTGCCCTTATGATTCTTCCATCACTTGCCCCAGAATTTGAAATCTCATTCTGAGGTGCAATTGGTAATTGTAACAATGGCACTGGTGATGCATTCTGGCTACCGGCACCAACATTTCTGTTTTTGGAGGGTTCTGCTGTTTCCTGTGAATTACCTCCCACTGTAAAACCACACATTGCATTTCTTTGCCTATTGCAAGGATAGGCTGGGTTATCCATCCTAGGGACACCTATCCCTGACACCAAAGTTGCTTCTGGTGGTGGTACACTTTGAATAGGTGGATTTATAGTTCTCAAAAGGCTAGTTTGAGTACTCAAAATTCCAGCGTCCTGATTTACAGTTGAAGGCTTGGCTATCCTGGAAGAGGGTAGCTCATTCAATATTCCACCATTTCTCTGTGGTACCGAGTCATTTCCAGCACCCACAGGTCTTTGTGGTACTAGGTTATACCCACTACCAATTCTCTGCGGCACTATATCATTTCTTGCACCACCAGTTCTCTTCAGCACCAAGTTATTCCCAGATTCTTCCATTCCTTGTCTGACATGTGAGTTCACATTGAATCTGGAAATACCCAATGGGTATGTGAGGCTAGTGAACCCACCTGGTGACTGGGGACTTAGAGGTTGGACAATCATTCACTTGTCCCCATTTTTGGACACTCCTGACTGAACAGGTACACTCCCAGAAGGCAAACTTTCCTTCCAGTTATTTTCAGTCACAGGCATCTTGTGTAAATCTCCATTTCTTATTACTGTCCTCTCCATCCCAGTGGTTGGTGACAATACAGAGATTGGAGATGTAGGGCTTAATCTGCCCAACACTGGATCTGAAGTGACAGCCATATTCAAACCCTGCCCAAATAAGGACGGCTCAGGTCCAGTTATGCCAGACCTTGTAGCTGTAGGACTTAGAAGTTGCTCCTCTCTCATGTCTGACATGCCTGTACCAAGTGCAAAAGGTTGGCTCACTTCTGAGGGAGTGCAGTACTTGGTCATATCTATTGCACTAGCCTCCATTCCAAGAGACTGAGTAACTGTTGAAGGCACTTCTCTGTCCCTCACAGTGACTGTCCCTTCCATCACTACCTTGGGTTGATGCAGTGACTGATTTTCCTCAGATGCATGGTCATCCCACATCTGACTCAGTTCTCCCTGAGAGCCATCCCAGACAACAATCCCAGCTTTAGACAGCTTGTTCCAAGTTAGAGCAACATGAGTTTCTCTTGCTTCTGGCATACCAGCCCCTGAAACCTGGCTCCACATTGGAGACACATGAAGCTTCTCTGTTTCCTGTAAGTTAGCCTCTGCAGACTGGCCCCATTTTGAGGGAACATGAGGCTTCCTACTCCTAGTTATGCCAGCCTCTAATGACTGGTCCTGCAGTGGAGGCTCCCTTGCCTGCAATGACTTGCTATGAGACCCCCTTGTCCCATTAATGCCAGACTTTGGTGACTGGCTCCATGTCAAGGGTACATGAGGCCCACTTGCCTCATTAATGCCAGCCTATGAAGATTTGCCCCATGTGGATGGGTCATGAGGCTCCTGCCTTCTTGGTGTGCCAGCCTCTAAAAGCTGGCCTGTATTTCCCATTGCCAGAGGATAATTTTCCTCTCCAGTTGCAGTCTGTCTGCCAGATCTAAGCTTCATCTCATTCATGTTTGTTGAGGTTGGTTTCACAGGATGTACTATACTGTGTTTAGTACACCAAAGATGCACGAAACTTGTCAGTACATCCCACCGCTGCCACCAAAAATGTAACAGGTATGGTAGCGTGAGTGTTACATTTGGGTGCAATGTCTTGAAATGTGAAAATCTTCAACATACAACCATGAAAGGGCAAACTAAAACATATATCCTTTTATTGAAGGTAAACCTCACACTAAATCAGGGACTCATAAAATTGGGGATATAACTACCTGTCTCTTGACTTGTTAGAGACTACTAGTTACCTGAATGTTCACCATTTAGTAACACCAATTTGGTGACTGTACTGAAATAACATACCATGTGCAAAGCTGTACACACTACCCTGGATATAATGTTATGTTACCTCTTTTCAACAGATACTACATTTAGTCTCGTGTTTCAACTTATGTTCTATTATAAGCTTTTAATACAGGCAGAACTCAGACCTCCTGACTCCTATAAACACTGGGATGGCAAGGGCTTAACCATAAGTAAACCTTCCCTGGTCTAACTATTTCCCGGTGACTCTGATTTGGATAAGCCATCTGTAGCATACCACTAGGATGCCACCCTTGTCTGAGTGGCTGGACTCCAAATAAACCTCTCCTGGTCTATTTGTGGAATGCCACCCTTTCCTGAGTGGCTGGAAGCTGGACAGACCTTCACTGGCCTGCCTCTGGAGTGCCACCGTTTCCTGAGTGGCTGAAAGCTGGAGAGACCTCCACTGGTCTGCCTCTGGAGTGCCACCCTTTCCATGAGTGGCTGGAAGCTGGACAGACCTCCACTGGTCTGCTTCTGGATTGCCACCCTTTCCTGAGTGACTGAAAGCTGGACAGACCTCCACTGGCCTGCCTCTGGAGTGTCACCCTTTCCTTGAGTGGCTGAAAGCTGGACAGACCTCCACTGGTCTGCCTCTGGAGTGCCACCCTTTCCCTGAGTGGCTGGACTTCAATTCCGGCAGCTCTCACCCTTGGCTGTCACCCAATCACCTCCTGTGGTCAGTGACCAGCTTCCTGACAGACCACTACAATTGTGCCACTGAAACATCACTTCTATTGTAAACAGTGCTGTAATTATCTGCCCTCTACAGAGAACCCCGAGAACTAACAAAATACCCTGTCCAGTAGGTGCTGCCATTTATATACAGATTTACTTGCAGAATTACGCAGTGACCATGTATCATGTTAAATTAATTAGTATGCGATTATCCCATTTCGTCACATTATATACTTTTGGTTTGATAGATTATGCTCTCCCCCAAGATCGTCCCAATACTATCCTCATTTACACACCATTGGGTGCGGAATCTGCAATTTTCAAAATGGCAGCCAAGTCCATGGGTTAGAGTCAATTGGATATTTTGAAGAGATAGGATCCAAAATATTTGTGTGATAAGTGTTAATGGAAGGTTAATTTGTTGGATAAATGTAATGTAAAATATATAGGACTTTTCCAGTGTGAGCATTACCTAAAAATGTAAATACAATGCCTTGAAATTACTAGTTGTTAGCATCGGTAGGCCACAGAATAGAAATATTGTATCAGACACTGAAGTCGCTTCCAGGCTATGAATTAAGTAGCAGCAATGGGCACAGGAGCCAAGACTGATTCAAAATGGGAGCTTAGTGGAGAAGGTTGCACCGATAGTGGATACAGGTCTGAAAGTACGTACCTGGAGGTTTGATGCACATTGTTGGGTACCATTTGAACATTGCACAATAATTTACAGGACAGTCACAGAAATACGTCTGATCTGGATATCAAAGTGAATTGCGGCTACAACATATATCATAACATTATTGATATTCTGAAATATTTGTAAAATATATACTTTTGGTTTCATATATTATAACCCCCCCCATCGTCTCAATACTATCCTCATTTACAAACCGTTCGGTGGGGAATCCACAATTTTCAAAATGGCAACCAAGTCCAAGGGTTAGTCCTGATCAGATACTTTGAAGAGATAGTATCCAAAATATTTGTGTGATTAGTGTTCACTCTACGTAAATTAAAATGCTATAATTTTTTATTCATTGTTGATGCACACATAGCACACAATCTATAAATTGAAGGGGCCCTGTAAATCTGCCCCAGATATAACGCCCGTAAACAAATGTAGATGCACTAAAAGCTCCTGTCCTTCTGAAGAAATCTCGAACACCGCAAATCCTTGCATGGATTCGATCTTTTATGGATATGTACCCGCCCTCAACAGAAGAGTTGAGACAGGCTTTATCGTGTGTGCGAGGACCTGGTTCGACGAATCATGCGAACAAATTAATCGTTCAATCCCAATTGCTGAACGGGTGGTGCTGAATCAGGATGCGGGTTTGTTCATTCAAATTTTTGGCCAAGCCCAGTTCATGTTTGGGAAACTGACCTCGCCGGGAGCTCCTGAGGAAAAGAAAGGATTACTATTAACAGGTTTTATTTTAAAAACAGAAATTCTATTTTTCTGTTTTTTGGCTTGATTTACATAAATTGATGAGTTTTTGTCGCCATTTCTGGATTTCAAAACCTGGCAGGTCCACATATCTACAATTTTGCTTCAGTGGACACACTCAATCCATACAAAACCCCGTAAACAGACCCAACTGAGTGGAAACACTCAACCCAACTCGCACAAGAAATCCAGAACGAGGTCCGCATGAGGGAAAACACTCACTAAGACCTGGTCTGTATCTATATTAAAGCCTCGGATGGGTGGAAACACTCATTTGGCACAACTATAGTCCCAAATTAGTTCCAAACGAGGAAAAACACTGAAAATTTAACATACAGCTCTGTACTAAATCCTGCCTAGTTGAGTAATAACACTCAAATGATTCAAACATGTTGTTTGTCATCCAAATGAATTAAATGACTTTAGAACACATTTGAGTCTGTTGTCAAAATAAAGCACCCCCCCAAAAAAAACAAACAACAGAAAAAACTCAACAAGCAAACAAAAGCAGAAGTTAAAAAAAAAAAAAAAAAAAAAAAAAAAAAAAACATCTCAAGGTGTGAACATACTCCTTTGAATGTGTGCTTGGTCTAAATAGTAGCCCTTCATGAGTGAAGACGCTCAACAAGTGAGTGCAAATATGTTGGTGGCAAAATGAATGAATGAAGATCGCTGAAAATATCCATTTGATACACCAAAGATTTGATGTTTGATCTGCACGCAAATGATGAAACATACTCAATGGTACAAAGTAGTTTCAATCTGATGAAGATCCCAGTTTAAAATTATCAGTATTTCTAGCACTTTGTGAATTCAAGAATAAACTACAGTAACATATTGGGAGGTGGGGTGGGTGGAGGGTAAGGGTATTTCTGCAGTGCCGCACTGGGGCATATTATTATTGAGTGCGTGTACCAACTTACTGACAACCTCTTATTTTTCGTGCCGGTTAGTATTACGGAATATTCTTATTTTCTGTACTGTGTATTGGGGCAAAATTATTTTCTCTCTACTAGCTTGACGGGATATCCCTCCCCCTTACCCCCCCCCCCCCCCATATATACTCAAGCTTCATGTATGAACAGCATCCAAACAACTGAAACTCTCAGTGCATCAGCTACATTAGGCTATTTGCTTTGGTAGCATAATTATTCGTGTTACAATTCATTTCAAATAGCACAGAGCACGCATACGTGCATGCACATCAGTATTTGTGAAAATATTCCTTGACAAATGGATAAAACTTTCTTTCATGATGCAGCACAGATCCTCTTGGAACTGCGTAGGTTTCCACCCTCCCTCCCCCCCCCCCACCCCATCTAGTTCACATACTCACATGCATGGTGTGAAGCTGTTCTTGCTCTGAAGTCGTTGTCAGCCAGTGGCTCCCATTAATTATCAACATGGGAGGGGGGGCGGGTGTCATGTTATCGACATGGAACGTTGATTCACATGTGTGTGCGTGCGTGTGTGTGTGAGCGCATTGTATTGGTAATTTGACCAAGTCAGGTGAAAGGGACATCCGCCCACATTGCATTCACTCAACATCACACCACACAGTCAGACGACTAGCCCTGAATTTCCCCTTCCTTCGCAAGATTCTACCACTTAAAGTAGCGAGATACAAATGTGGTGCAAATCAGAATGGACAACTTTATGGCCCTGTAACTTTTAAGCTGTTCACATGAACAGAGTAAAAGTATACATTTTTGGATTTACCTAGCTCTGAACTATATGTCGGAAAAAATGGGGACAATACTGATTGTAATCGTTGATTAAACAAACCATGAAGAAGAGCATGTCGTTTATCTCAGACCCCAGCGCTCCTGGCTAATAACTTTTTTAATCTATACAACAAACTTGCGACAAGTATGCCATTTTATTGACAATATATCACAATTTAAAAGTGTCCTTTTATTTGGCTGTATGTATCTTATTTGCGTAAGTGCAGGCATTCAGACATGGGAGCATCTCTTAATCAGGTGAATGAATTGAGCATTAACATTCTATACAAAAACAAACAAAAAAAAACTAGTACGCGCAGAGAAAAATAAAAGGACACTAATAAAACTCCACACAATTACCTTTCCACACCCTTTTATTTGAAGGAAATCGGCCGGTACGTTTTTGCGAAATGAAATTAAAGAGTTTGAGTAGACGGCCTTTCATCTTTGTTCAGGAACGGCAATGGAAGGTTCACTCGTCATCTTTGAACCGGGTCTGAGAACAATAACTCGCGCAATTTTTCTCAAACACTCATGGACTTTTGCATAGCAAGAATTCAGAGTATGTTTGAACAAACATGATAAATGTCACTCATGTTGTTTACTTCTGAAGAGCTTAATCGCGTTGTTTATTTGCTATTTGCGATTATTGTAACCCTGCACATTTTGAAACTTACATTTGACCTCTAAAGGCCAAAGATCAAGGTCATTTGGACCTTTGAAAGTTTCATGCAGTCATAACTTGGCCAATTTCCATCCAATTCTAATCATGTTGGACTCAATTTGTAGGTATTGTAACACTGCACATTTTTATAAGAAGATGTAACCTCAAAAGGGAAAAGGTCAAGGTCATTTGGCCCTTTGAAAGTTTCATCTTGCCATAACTTGGTCAATTTTCATCCGATTTGGTTAGTATAGTATAAACATATTTATTTTCTCTGGATTGCCTAATAGTACACAAAGACTAATCTGGAGGCTCTCCAGTACATAAAAGGACGCACAGGAATATATACAATACACACTGGACGAGAACAGAAGACTAAATTCACGGCTTGTACACGAATAATACAATTGATGCAAGATAATGGAGACTTATAATTAGATCATACACTAAATTAATAGATGAAACGTCTAGATTCTGATAAGAATGTCTGAACAGCCTCAAAGATGAATACATTATCGGTGTCAGGCAAGTCCTCACTACCTTTCAAGAGAATATTTAGTAAAATATCACTAGAGCACTGAACTATTAAAGTCGGATTTACACCTGGAGCGAGTAAGTGACACACAGTGTTCAGTAGACGGACCCTTTGCACAGTGAACTTGGGGCAGAACAAAAGGTAATGTTTCGTATCTTCAGTGGTATGAGAGCATGCACACGTTGAGGCTGGAAGGATATTGACATGATGTAGATGGGCATTTAAAACAGAGAAGTTAAGACGTAGCTGCGTGTGGCATATATTCAGAAAACGACTTCCATGTTGAAAGTATGTGGGCTTTTTGTCAACACTTAAGAGTAATAGATTTAATTTAGATTTAAACTGCGGCAGGGAATTGGTGAGACGAGCATCATCCGGGAGGTTATTCCATAATTTGATAGCAGACGGGAGAAATGAATCGCCGAAGCGATTGGTGGTGAACCTAATTTGGCGTAATTCAGTACGATTTCTCAAAAGGCCCCCAGTAGTGAATGCAACGTCACGAGGAACGAGATCATGTAGGTATTGTGGAGTTAACCTATTGTACATTTTAAAAAAAAGAATGAGTTTAAAGTATTTCCTCCGATTTGCCAGAGTTTGCCATTCAAGCTCTTCGAGAAGTGAGACACGTGGAGTGTATCTGGTTGCGCCAAGGCAGATCCTGGCTGCATCATACTGAACAGCTTCTATAGATTGTGACAGGTTTTCAGTGCAATTGTCAAACAGGACACACCCATATTCGAGGATAGGACGAATCATTGTACTGTACAGCCGTATGAGTGTTCAGCGGGAGAGTTTGCATTTGAGTCTGCGTAAAAGAGCAAGCTGTTGGCTGGCTTTATTAACAATACGTGTTATATGCTGGTGCCATGACAAGTTACTTGAGAGTGTAACTCCAAGGTGAGTATGTAGAGTGGCCTCAGGTATCGGTGTGTTTCCAAGAAGTTGGGGAGGATGATTTGGCTTATGTCGTTTAGCTGAGAAGGTCATTGAGATGGATTTTATGGCATTAAATGTCATACGCCAGAGCTTGCCCCAACGATGAATTTGTGTAAGACTATAATTAAGGTTTTCAGCTGTGGCCTTGGTTCGTGGACAATTTCAAGAATACTGGTATCATCTGCGAATAAACGGATGTCACAGGTGATGTTGACAGTGATGTCGTTGATGTAAACGAGGAAAAGTAGGGGACCAAGGATCGAACCTTCGGGCACTCCAGCCTCTATAGGGAGCCAAGGTGAGGTCTGTCCTCCAATAGTAACACGTTGAAGTCGGTTTGAGAGATAGCTTTCTATAAATAGTAACACAGGATCTTCAAACCCCAATTGTTACAGTTTAAAAAGTAGACCAGCGTGCTACACTCTGTCAAAGGCCTTGGATATGTCCAGGAAAACCATACGGGCCTCATGGCCCAACTCAAGGCCACTGTAAATAGTATGAAGTGTGCTAACAAGTTGATTTATGGTGGAATCGTTTTTCTTAAAGCCAGAGCTTTTAGTAGAAAGTAAATTGTTAGAGGTTAGATACTCATAGAAAACGTTATAAACTAGACGCTCAAGAACTTTAGAGACATTACAGAGAAGTGAAATAGGCCTATAATTTTCCTTTGACTGTTTGTTATTTTTCTTAAAAACGGGGCACACGTTGGACCTCTTCCAGGGATCTGGAAAATATGAGTTGGATAAGCAGTGATTGAACAGATCAGTGAGAGAACGTGAGATTGAGGGGGCACAGTATTTAAGAAAGGCGTTGCCTATACCGTCAGGACCACAAGCAGAACTGGTTTTCAGAGATTTTAAAATCTTTTCCACATCATTTACTTGCACTTGAAATATGGACAGGCGGGCCTCAGTTCGGAAGGCAAGGTCGGGCAAGGGCAAAGGATTGTCATCATGCGGAGTCTTACACTGATCAGCAAAATACTTGTTGAAGGTCACTGACTTCTCAATATCAGAAGAGATATTCCTTCCACCGTCAATAAGAGTTGGTATGTTTTGATAAAGTTTGTGACCGAGAATAGATTTGCTAAGGTTCCACCACCTTTTAGAGCTTATCTCTCTTGAGTCTAGTTCAGATCTGAGTTTGGTAAAGTAAAGACGAATGGAGTTTTTAATAGCGTTGACTGTAAAGTTACGTTTCCGTTTGTATAACTGAAAGAGGCGTTCAATATTTTGAGAAGTGAGGAGCGTGTGAGGCCGAGGCTTTCTTGTCTGGCATTTATATCTGTTCCACGCGCGATTGCGCTGCCTTATTAGACGCTTGATATTACAGTTGATCCAGGGCTTGTCCCTGGGTCGAATAGTGACCACGCGGAACGGAATAAACTGTTTACATGTGTCAATAAATAGGTCTGACCAGTATGACACAGTGTCACTTATGGAGTCAAAAACTGTGAAACCAGTTTCCCAAGGAGCATCAGGGAGTACATTGTTCAAGTTGACAAAATCAGCCCTCTTGAAGTTCCAGACAGAGCGTTTAAAGGGGCGATCCTTGTAATGATTCACAGAAAAAGAGCAAAACACGACAGAATGATCAGAAGAGGATATAGGAGGAAGTATGCCAGAGTTAAGGATATAACCAGGGGAATCAGTTATCATGAGGTCTAGTAGGTTTGCAGAGTACTCCGACACACGAGTAGGTTCGGATATGAGCTGATGCAGGTTGTTTTGAGCCAACAGATCAAAGAGGCGCTGTCCGTGTTCACTGTCGGTGTGGGGAGAATCCCAGCTTACACAGCGATCGTTAAAATCACCTGTTATTAGGAGTATTTTAGGGTTAAGTTCGATAGCAGACGAAATGGAGTGAGATAAATTGTCCAGAAATAGGTCTCTCTCTGCGGCAGATTGGCCTGGTGGACGATAATAAACACCTAGAATCAGTTTACCAGAAGGGACAGTAATTTCAGCCCAGATACATTCACTACTGGGAGTTTCCAGCACCGCACATTGTCTGACAGGTAGATTGTCTTTTACATACAGGGCAACCCCTCCCCCTAAACCAGTTTCACGATCCTTACGTAGCGGAGTTTGAAAGCCTTCAATTGCCAATAAAGCATCAGGGTAGGAAGTATCGAGCTATGTTTCAGATAAAGAAATGACTTCCAATTTTTCAGACTCCGCCAAAATATTTATTTCTTCGAATTTACCATCAGATTTTAAGCTACGTACGTTTGCATGACACACAGGTTGGGCTTAAATAGTGGGTATTGTAACACAGCACAATTTACATATGACCTGTAAAGGTAAAATGTCAAAGGTCAAAGTCAATTGTTTTTTGCAATAAATATGTTTAAACCAAAGGTCAAAGTCATTTGGACTTTGAAAGATGCATCCAGCCATAAGTTTAATGTAATGTGAAGTACCAAATGATAAAAGTTGTAGCATTTAATATTGACAACTTTTGAAGGCACATAGACAGACTTGCTTTGAAGCTAATCTTCTTTTCTAGTTCCTTCTCTTTTTCTTTGTAGTGATTGACGATAATATACGATCAAAACCGATTGGTGTGGTAATGGTGCAGACATGTCCCCCTGGTCTGAAAACCTTGGTATGTAAGCCAATAAAGGTAGATTTGAATGTCACAACATTGACTTCAATCTGCAGCTTACGCACGTAGTATTTCCTTTTTTTTCTTCTTTGTATTGATTTACGACAATGTACGATCGAAACCGATTGGTGTGGTAATGGTGCGGACATGTCCGTCACGTCCTAAAACCATGTTACGTAAGCCGGTAAAGGTATAATAAGTGTCCTACCTTCGACTTCAATCTGCAGTTTACGCACGTAGTATTTTCTTTTTTTCCTTGTATTAATTTATGATAATATACGATCGAAACCGATTGGTGTGGTAATGGTGCCAACATGTTCCCCTGGTCCTAAAACCTTGGTACGTAAGCCGGTAAAGGTAGATTTGAATGTCATAACATTATAATTGTGGATGCTGCATGTTAGCAACATGAAACCAGACTAAATGCTATTGGTCAAGGATAAAAGAATGCTGCTTAACCATCGATATTGGTCACGTAAAGATGCAATGGATGAGGTGTGTTCCAGATGGCCTCACTAGCAACTTAGCCTTGGTATCTAGCTTCTTACTATTGTAGAGCCACCTGGTGTGTAAACAAACCAGCCTCACTGATTGGCTACTGGTTGTCAACCGGAAGTAGTGGCGTGTATTTTGCTTGAACAGGAAGTAATGTCACATTAAATTTACCTCCCAAAGCATACCTTATTAATTAGTGCTTTCGAATTGACTCCTTTCAGAGAGCCAGCAAATCATACAATTTTATCACCTCCAGCTAACTGGAGAGGGCATCGCGGGAGTGGACACTTGTGTGGGTATAGGGTAATGCATGTTAAAAGTGCCAATCTTCAAAGTAAATTTGAAGTAAATGATAGCAACATCAACATTAATTATAAAACTTTTTTATTATACCTGTCGATATCGGAAAAGTACCAGGCATTTTTAATTTGAAGATGTTAGAAACTTTTTACAGGCAAAATTAATGCGACGTTCATACAGTATCTGTGTACTGACCACCACACATGCATAGGTGTCATTTGGTTTCTGACACCTGTGGGCTTAATCACCAGAGCAGTTTGTGTTAAACTGAGAACATTTTTGCAGCATGTGCTCATGATACCACAGCACATGGCTCTGTGGGATATAACCATTCATACAAGTGTGGTGTTTAACGGGCAAAACGCCATTGTTTCAGTTATGGCAGACTCTTCATTGATTAAGCCAGCTTTACTGCCCTAAATTAGTCTTAACCCATTGTTATAAGGTCAACATTTTATGAAAGGTTTCATTAGTTGTTCAGAGGTCTTTTCACTTCCATACGCAAACTTGTCAACTGGGATATTCATGCTATTTTAACATGTAAACCTTGCTCTTTGGCAAGTGCCTATTTTAAAATTGTACAATCAAGTAGTCTCACCCCAGCAAAGGGACTTTCTCTAGGCATTGTAGGTGAGATAATCACTGGGCGCAGTAGTCCACGTGTGGGGGAAAGTACTGAATTGTGTTGCCAGCAGAGTGGTATTATATCGTAATCTGACAAAGCTGTCGACTTTGGCATAAAAACTGGGGGTTCGATCCTGAAACAGATTATTGGCCTGAGGTAGAGCATATACTGGCGTCGAAATTGCAATTGTGAGAGGAGTTGGAATACGGATGAATCATGAGAACATGTCAAATATCATCAAACAAGAAAACAAAAACACCGAAAAATAAAATAAATTTCAAAGGACTGAACTGAACGAAAAAATGTTTCTCCTGTTAAAGGAGATAATGGGTAGCCCCTCTCCTCAAATTCCAGTGCGTATTTTAAAACAAGCACAGATTATTTTTCCCAAGTCGTTGGCATCCATAAAAATAATTTCAAGAAAGAGGTAAGCGATAGAAGTTAATTATTCTTTCAACATTTTCGAAATTTTAAGTCTTACTCCCCTCTAAAATAAATATGTTTTAAAATACACTTATCTACAAGGCTCTGCTACGTTATCAAAAGCGACGAGGAATGGAAAGTGGTCACTCATACATGAAAGCTATAAATCCACATTCCGACCAGCCCATTATTTTATCCGTCATGGTATATATGTTTTAATATCAACTTTGAATTACAGTTGGGTCCGGTTGGGATGTACAAAATGGTCACTTACTGATGCAAAACCATATTACGTAAAGCAATAGAAAAAAGCCAAAAATAAAAAGAACTTTTTCCGGCATGAAATTTTGACCTGAAATCGCAAAAATGTGTTCCACGGCTACAGTCGACCACCTCTTGAGAAGCAGATTTGGTGAAATTGTCAAGTAAACGTGCAGCCTTTTTCTCATCCATATTGACAAAATAGCGAGCTGGTTCTCTTTGAGCAAAGAAAAATATAATATCAGTGGTACCGGTAATGGTCACTGCTCTTTGTTTTTTGTTTGTTTGTTTTTTTTTTGGGGGGGGGGGTTAAATTTGACCGAAAAAAACATGAATTTTGTGATTTTGTGGCCAATTTTTATTATTTTCTTTCATCAATGATGATATCTTATTTTTCAATCGTCTATTTGTTTTTAGTTTGTAGAGGTTCAAGTTTAGTTGCTGACCAGAATCAATATGATAAAAAGGGGTAAATGACAGATTTTCGGACAAAGAAATGCTGAAGAAAGAGGGAGAAGAAGGAACAGCGGAAAATTAAACAGTGTACGGTTTGAAAGAAATTTCAAAATGGTGCGCGTTTTGCGAATTCTCAAAATACACAGTGCGATTCAGAAATTGCCCAAGTTCTCAAACTGCGTAATTACGTGATGAGGAACAGACAGCGATCTCTAAACACACACATAAAGAATATAAACTCATATTCCGACCAGCACATTTGTAGCACTGTAGGGAAAAGTTTTGCAAATGTATGTTTAAATATCTTTGCAATTTTATTGAGACAATAATGAGATCGCGCATTCCCTGTCAGCAATTATCGCTGGTGACTCAGATGTAAATCGGCTCTTTCAATTAAACTATGATTTTCTCGTGTACTAGATGAAGAGAAAGAGATTCATGTATATTTTAAATTACTTAAGCATTCGATAGATTGTGGCATTACGGTATTTATGTTTGAATGGAAAAATGTAGGTATATCGGGCCAATTGCTGCCATTGCTTCAAAGTTATCTTTCTGATGAGAAGCAGGGTCATGACCGATGGTATACGCATGTTCAGGCTGGGTAACATTAGAGGATACTGCACCACAGGGATTTGTGAGGCGAGTGAGTTATCGTTAGATAATGTAAATTCAGTTGGGTGCTGCTCAAGTTGCTACCGAAACTATGAACGGGACAGCAAATATTAGATTATATGTTGAAACTGGATGGGAGTCAGTAAGCCAACGGAAAGGAATATTACTACAGTCCGCAAAGGTATTAATAACGAAAAATCACAATACATATGCAATTGTTCTTCAAAATTCTAATAATCGAACACAATATAATATACGCAATAAAGACAATATTGCCGACTTTGGACCAAGAACTGCTGCTTATGGAGACAGCTTCTTCCCATCTACGGTATCTTTACGGAACCAGTCTCCTCTGGCTATTAGGAAAAACGGATTGAAGATATCTAAAGGCTCATGGGCAATTTGCGTCAAGGTCAAAAGAAAAACAGTTTGTATCTTTTTGGTAATAGGAGGATATTAGCTATGCACTCAAGATTGTGTATAGGCAGAAGGCAACTGAACTAGTATTTACATAGAAGTGGTGCCCCAGATTCCAGGCACTGTGCATATGGTGATGCAAATGAAGATCTTACCGTAACTTTTTTGCGTGTTCAAATGATGGTAGTAGTTCAACTAATTCACATGAAACTGATATAAGGTTGATCTCATTTAAACCTGACACTCTGTTGCGTGGTTGCTCTGGATGTTCATTTTATAACAAAACTACTCTTCAGACTGCACTAACAGTTTTTGAAATGTTGAAACGATGTGATTATTTTTGCTTATAGACCATTAGATTGCTAGTACAGCCTCTATCTATCTATCTTGTTTATTAATGATTGTCCCTGTTATTTGGCAATTAACTGCATCTTATTGTAAACTGTATCTGGTACAGTCTGGATGTATAAGAAAGGTTCATATAGAAAATTCATTTGCTTATATTTGTTCAATAAAATATGTTAAAAGAAAAGGAACGTGTAAAACTTCAGTGATCTGACCCATTTATTGGTAATCTATCGGTGTACTCATTTATTGTTCATCTTTTATCTTGCTCAATATCACAACTAACGATCATCATTCAATAGTTGTGAAATATAAAAACATGCCAAATGGTAACGAGATGGACATTTTAAGACAATTTGACATGATTTTTATCTTTTTCAAATATTATTAAACAGGTAGATAAATCTGTTTTTGCTCTAATATATCTATAAGTTCCCTAAACCATCTCTTCCTTAGCTTAGCTGACTCAGTAGTCAGGCTGAGCTTTTAGGAGGCTGAATCGTGCGTCGTCCGCCGTCCGTTCGTTCACAATTACATTTTCGGCTTCTCCAAAACCGTCAACCAGATTTACTTCAAACTTGGCGGCAATGTACCTTGGATGGTCTACCAATCTGTTCCAACAGTCACGCTCCAGTGATTTTAGGATTTTTCATGGGTTTTTTTTTTTTTTTTTTGCTCTTTTATGGGCAAATCTTCAAAAATCGTCTCCTCCGAAACCGCTCACCCAATTGCTTAGATATTACACAGGAACACAACTAGGAACTCCTAGTTCTTAATTTCATTTACCTGGTGGCGCTGCAATTTTTTTCTATTTTTATAATTTTGGTGTGTTTTCCCTATTTCTGACTTCTTCTTTAGAACCATCACCCAGATTAAGCTGAAACTTGGTGGATATGTTGCTTGTGGAAGGGTGAAACAGAGTTGTTCACTAGGTAGTACTGCACCATAAGTTATTTAAAATGTAACGATTGTTATTGTTTCAGTATGGAAAGTGGCTGCAGCCGAATTGTCGACTAGCAACAGAAAGTGACTCCAATCGAAGTTTATTGAAAACGCCTATAAATATTCCTATTGATTGAAACATCAAGATCACCGATAAGTCCATGTTAGAGATGCTATAGCAGGCAAGTGGATGCACATACACTGGCCTTTGCGAGGCGTTTTGCCCAAAAGTGATGGCCCCAATTAACGCACAAGATACATACATGCATGTATGTTTGCATGCATGCTCCTGGGACGTTTGTTTTATTTATATTCGGGGCTATGTTACCTCCATCAACAACATTTCCCGGCAAGAATGGCCGTTTGCAGCACATCCAACCGAGTCTTGTCCGAGTGTAGTCCTGCTTTCGTTACCCCGTACCGACCCGTTCGCCATTTTATTTATTTATTTATTTATTTATTTATTTATTTATTTATTTATTTAATTAATTAATTAATTAATTAATTAATTAATTAATTTATTTATTTATTTATTTATTTATTTATTTATTTATTTATTTATTTATTTATTTATTTATTCGTCTATTTATTTATACGCTAGCTAGTAAGCTGGTTATATGGTAGATAGAGTCAAAGACGCGACACAAAACTGTAACTTGGCAATATTATACATATTATTTATGCCACTACTTTAATGTGACATATTTATGCGATTACATATAACTGTGACTATTTCATTTTTTTTCTGGTATTACCATGGTATTATCATCCTTGTTATATTACAGTAGCTGATACCATTATTATCAAGACCCTAGGAACCGATCTAACCTATGAAGCGAACACTTTGTGGAAAGTGACTTTGATTTGTCAAATATGACGATGTTTAGGATAGGTTTGGCAAGAAAAAGCGGCTGCTGTTGCCAAATAAGGTTCAAACACTGGCCAATGGAAGGATTCATGGAACTGGCCAATGGAAGGATCCATGGACCTAGGCATTACTCATAAAGCCAGGAACAGTGATTCATTGTTTTTTTAACAGTATTTACAAATTAATCTTTAGTATGATTCTGATTTCAAAGCTTGCATAACAGCAAAATACAGCTCTAGTAATTCTATGGCTGTTATAATGTATCACATAATTAGTATAAACATATTTATTTTCTCTGGATTGCCTAATAGTACACAAAGACTAATCTGGAGGCTCTCCAGTACATAAAAGGACGCACAGGAATATATACAATACACACTGGACGAGAACAGAAGACTAAATACACGGCTTGTACACGAATAATACAATTGATGCCAGAGAGTGTAGACTTATAATTAGATCATATACTAAATTAGTAGATGAAACGTCTAGATTCTGATAAGAATGTCTGAACAGCCTCAAAGATGAATACATTATCAGTGTCTGGCAAGTCCTCACTTCCTTTCAAGAGAATATTTAGTAAAATATCACTAGAGCACTGAACTATTAAAGTCGGATTTACACCTGGAGCGAGTAAGTGACACACAGTGTTCAGTAGACGGACCCTTTGCACAGTGAACTTGGGGCAGAACAAAAGGTAATGTTTCGTATCTTCAGTGGTATGAGAGCATACACACGTTGAGGCTGGAAGGATATTGACATGATGTAGATGGCCATTTAAAACAGAGAAGTTAAGACGTAGCTGCGTGTGGCATATGTTCAGAAAACGACTTCCATGTTGAAAGTATGTGGGCTTTTTGTCAACACTTAAGAGTAATAGATTTAATTTAGATTTAAACGGCGGCAGGGAATTGGTGAGACGAGCATCAACCGGGAGGTTATTCCATAATTTGATAGCAGACGGGAGAAATGAATCGCCGAAGCGATTGGTGGTGAACCTAATTTGGCGTAATTCAGTACGATTTCTCAAAAGGCCCCCAGTAGTGAATGCAACGTCACGAGGAACGAGATCATGTAGGTATTGTGGAGTTAACCTATTGTACATTTTAAAGAAAAGAATAAGTTTAAAGTATTTCCTCCGGTTTGCCAGAGTTTGCCATTCAAGCTCTTTGAGAAGTAAGACACGTGGAGTGTATCTGGTTGCGCCAAGGCAGATCCTGGCTGCCTCATACTGAACAGCTTCTATAGATTGTGACAGGTTTTCAGTGCAATTGTCAAACAGGACACACCCATATTCGAGGATAGAACGAATCATTGTACTGTACAGCCGTATGAGTGTTTGGCGGGAGAGTTTATATTTGAGTCTGCGTAAAAGAGCAAGCCGTTGGCTGGCTTTATTAACAATACGTGTTATATGCTGGTACCATGACAAGTTATTTGAGAGTGTAACTCCAAGGTGAGTATGTAGAGTGGCCTCAGGTATCGGTGTGTTTCCAAGAAGTTGGGGAGGATGATCTGGCTTATGTCGTTTAGCTGAGAAGGTCATTGAGATGGATTTTATGGCATTAAATGTCATACGCCAGAGCTTGCCCCAACGATGAATTTGTGTAAGATTATAATTAAGGTTTTCAGCTGTGGCCATTGGTTCGTGGACAATTTCAAGAATACTGGTATCATCTGCGAATAAACGGATGTCACAGGTGATGTTGACAGTGATGTCGTTGATGTAAACGAGGAAAAGTAGGGGACCAAGGATCGAACCTGGGGGCACTCCAGCCTCTATAGGGAGCCAAGGTGAGGTCTGTCCTCCAATAGTAACACGTTAAAGTCGGTTTGAGAGATAGCTTTCTATAAATAGTAACACAGGATCTTCAAACCCCAATTGTTTCAGTTTAAAAAGTAGACCAGCGTGCCAGACTCTGTCAAAGGCCTTGGATATATCCAGGAAAACCATACGGGCCTCTTGGCCCAACTCAAGGCCATTGTAAATAGTATGAAGTATGCTAACAAGTTGATTTATGGTGGAATCGTTTTTCTTAAAGCCAGAGTTTTTAGCAGAAAGTAAATTATTAGAGGTTAGATACTCATAGAAAACGTTATAAACTAGACGCTCAAGAACTTTAGAGACATTACAGAGAAGTGAAATAGGCCTATAATTTTCCTTTGACTGTTTGTTATTTTTCTTAAAAACGGGGCACACGTTGGACCTCTTCCAGGGATCTGGAAAATATGAGTTGGATAAGCAGAGATTGAGCAGATCAGTGAGAGAACGTGAGATTGAGGGGGCACAGTATTTAAGTAGGGTGTTGCCTATACCGTCAGGACCACAAGCAGAACTGGTTTTCAGAGATTTTAAAATCTTTTCCACATCATTTACTTGCACTTGAAATATAGACAGGCGGGCCTCGGTTCGGAGGGCAAGGTCGGGCAAGGGCAAAGGATTGTCATCATGCGGAGTCTTACACTGATCAGCAAAATACTTGTTGAAGGTCACTGACTTCTCAATATCAGAAGAGATGCTCCTTCCACCGTCAATAAGAGTTGGTATGTTTTGATAAAGTTTGTGACCGAGAATAGATTTGCTAAGGTTCCACCACCTTTTAGAGCTTATCTCTCTTGAGTCTAGTTCAGATCTGAGTTTGGTAAAGTAAAGACGAATGGAGTTTTTAATAGCGTTGACTGTAAAGTTGCGTTTCCGTTTGTATAACTGAAAGAGGCGTTCAATATTTTGAGTAGTGAAGAGCGTGTGAGGCCGAGGCTTTTGTGTCTGGCATTTATATCTGTTCCACGCGCGATTGCGCTGCCTTATCAGCCTCTTGATAATACAGTTGATCCAGGGCTTGTCCCTGGGTCGAATAGTGACCAAGCGGAACGGAATAAACTGTTTACAAGTGTCAATAAATAGGTCTGACCAATATGACAAAGTGTCACTTATGGAGTCAAAAACTGTGAAACCAGTTTCCCAAGGAGCATCAGGGAGTACATTGTTCAAGTTGACAAAATCAGCCCTCTTGAAGTTCCAGACAGAGCGTTTAAAGGGGCGATCCTTGTAATGATTCACAGAAAAAGAGCAAAACACGACAGAATGATCAGAAGAGGATATAGGAGGAAGTATGCCAGAGTTAAGGATATAACCAGGGGAATCAGTTATCATGAGGTCTAGTAGGTTTGCAGAGTACTCCGACACACGAGTAGGTTCGGATATGAGCTGATGCAGGTTGTTTTGAGCCAGCAGATCAAAGAGGCGCTGTCCGAGTTCACTGTCTGTGTGGGGAGAATCCCAGCTTACACAGCGATCGTTAAAATCACCTGTTATTAGGAGTATTTTAGGGTTAAGTTCGATAGCAGACGAAATGGAGTGAGATAAATTGTCCAGAAATAGGTCTCTCTCTGCGGCAGATTGGCCTGGTGGACGATAATAAACACCTAGAATCAGTTTACCAGAAGGGACAGTAATTTCAGCCCAGATACATTCACTACTGGGAGTTTCCAGCTCCGCACATCGTCTGACAGGTAGATTGTCTTTTACATGCAGGGCAACCCCTCCCCCCACACCAGTTTCACGATCCTCACGTAGCGGGGTTTGAAAGCCTTCAATTGCCAATAAAGCATCAGGGTAGGAAGTATCGAGCCATGTTTCAGATAAAGAAATGACTTTCAATTTTTCAGACTCCGCCAAAATACTTATTTCTTCGAGTTTACCATCAGATTTTAAGCTACGTACGTTAGCATGACACACAGAAAACTTATTAAGAACAATATTATGAACTGGACCAGGGTTTGGATGAATACTCGTGGAGAGCACCCTAAATATAAGAGCCGTCACATGTCTCAGATGGCATAGACATTCGGTAAGTAATACTGCGGCAAATACTATGAGGAACGTAAAAGAGAGGATGAAACTATGATCGTGATATGAAAATGTAGACACGTTGGCAGACATGGACAGGAACATAAACCCATCTTTGTTGTGAAATAACCCTACCACAGCTCTATATTGATTTAAACAGATGCCCATTAGGGGGTATCATACTGGTTAATGTCCGTCGCTGAACACTGTGAGACACAACAGAAAATAAATGCATTCATGTTTACAAAAAACCCAATAAGTATATGACAATGTATGCTGGAGAATATAGTCTTCAAAACAACAGATAAAGTAACATAAACAAGAGCACGAGAGATTGCAGAAAACAAAAAGTGTACAGACATGGCAACAAAAGAGAGCAAGATCATCACAAGTGTAATGATGTTCATATGAAAATGATTGAAAATCTGGATGTAAGTTAAATCGGAGTTTAACAAATATAACCTGTTGTTGTACCGAATATCATATCTGTAAATGAATGAGGCATTTAGCTCAGTTTACATAAGGTATGGAGATGCAGAGTGGCAAGAATGATGACGGCTACTATGATATTGTAGCAATTGTAGCAATTTTTCGCTCGTTTAAAACAGTCTGTGTGAAGCCTGTTCAAAGATCAGTTTCAACTGTTGTAATATGGTAAGAATCCATAACCATGATTGTCAGTCGAATGTCACAGTGACAACGCTGGTCTAGGATGTTGTTACAAAGTAACATGATTGTAACAAAACTTCAGTGTGTTTAACCATTTTGATTCAATTGATGGAAAAAATGGGTGGAAAACATGGACAAACAGGGACCGATCTTGTTCCATACCCAGGTCTAGTGTTGACCAGTCTATAAGAGGTTGAGTTAGCTGGCCACTGTTATGTGTATGTCCCATAACCAGAAAACATTTGTTTGGATAGCCACCACAGTCACGCCTCATCTACACAGCTGCCAAGACCAGTGGGCGGCTGGCCTTTCATCTTTTTTAGTCATGTGTCACTGTTTGTGACAGTCCACGGCCAGCACACAATAACCGGGTGTACAAAATTCCATCTCATTATGTCTGGGTGCCAACCAAGACATTTTGTTTTTCCAAGAATTCTTTCTTTCTTTCTTTCCTTCTTTCTTCTTTACGACTAGACTTGTCCGGAGTTTTTCTCGGACCCTACTAGTCCGAAAACCACCAAACTTGCCATGGTGAATGACCTACCAGTGAAATTATGCAAATGAGGGGCAATTACAATTTTAAAAGCTCCATATTTTCTAAAGTATTGGAGATAGACACAAAGTTCTAACTTACACATATAGGTTTGAGACAACTGGCAAATCCAATAGCATACAAACAAAACTTGGGTAATTTTATTGTACGCTAAACTCGCCAAATTTCTTCCCCAATCCGCACATACAAGCCTTGAACTGGTTGCTGTATGACCTATTGCTTGACCTCCATGGTACCATGCAACCATTTTGCATTCATAATTAATTAGCTTGAGCCTGTCTCACAGCTTTCTGTCCATGCATGCTAAGTGTACGTTTTGCAAGGTTTGGGTCTTGTAGCAAATTGGGGGTTGGGGGTGGGCGGGTGGGGGTGGGGGGACTCCCAACAACTGTGTAATGAGGCTCTCAATAAAATACAGTATGTCTTTCTGTTAGTGTTTAGTGGTATGGATATGGAGATTTTCAGAGACATGAGCACTGACGATAAACCTGACGCTATGGATTCGTGTATTAGGTATTTAGAATATAAGGCCCTGGACCAAGAGGCACGTAGCCGAAGGCAGAATCTTGTGTTTTATGGAATACCTGAGAAACGGGGTGAAGATGTATTGAGAGTTGTTCAGGACTTTATTTGCAAGCAGTTGAGTATCCTGGATGGGAGAATTACGTTCATACAGAGGTGTCACCGATCAGATCAGCGTAAAATGGGCGCGTGGGAAACAAGTGGACGGCCGATTACCGCATATTTCAGGGATTTCAGTGATATGGAAATGATTCTACAGGTAAAAGGTGAAAAGCTTAAAGGCACGCGTTTGGGTGTCAACAGAGACTATCCTGATCCTATCCGCTCAGCTCGTAAGAAACTACAAGTAGAAAAGAAAAAAAGTGTTGCCGCGGGAAGACGAGCTACTATTTCGTATCCTGCTAAGTTGATAGTGGATGGAAAGGTAGTTCAAGATGAATTTCCTGATTGGGCAGAAACGCTGAATAAATCATCCTGGAATACGCAGTTTGTTGACAAACAAAAGGTGCAACGGCCTGAAATATCCAAAGTCGGTGGTGGTACGAGTTCTACCGAAGGAGCCGGCACTTTCAGACCATGGGGTGCACGTGTCGGTACAGCTTCATCTGGCGATGATGATGAGGAGCTACCGGGCGAAGATACGGATGATGCGACAGAATAGGGGAACGTGGGGGGGGGGGGAGTTACGCTTCGTCGCATTTATCTGATAAGATAACTTTATGTGTGTGGAATGTACAAGGACTGATAACTAAAAGAATGAACAAGTTGGACTCTGTAGACTTTAAAAGGCTGGTAAATGAAAACGATATACCTGTGCTATGTGAAACGTGGGATTCGGACATGGTCAATTTAAACATGATGGGATATGGAAAAATCATATTAAATATTAAAGACATTCAGGTGGTTTAGTAGACTTGCACAAGTCCCTGGTGCATGTCCCTATTTTCCCATCCCGCGGTCCCACCCAGAAGTGCGATACATTTTCCCCTACACAAAGTTAACTGTATAATATTATGCCAACTACATGGTGTTATTAAGTAGGTCCACTGTTATTTTTTTTAGCTGGTCGACACTGTCGTTGTGCCGGTTTCAACAGTAACAGCTGTTGACTCAGACTCAGACTCACATATCTTTTATTTGACTGAATATACATGTACATTATTTCAGTAACATCGATAGCCAGGAGACCCTCATTAAGGCCACAACAGCCGCTATCATAAGGGCCACCTAAAAATACTATAGATATACAAAAAATGTACATAGAATACAAGGTTTTAAATAGAGATGTAAGTACCTTACCCAGTAAGCAGGGAAAAAATTATGTCTTACATATTAGCAAAAGCAAATGGGGGCTGCTTATGAAGTGTTACAAACATAACAGTTTGGGATAGAACAAATAATATTATACTTTTCAATATAATATTTTTTATATAGAGGGCAAAACCATTTTTGCTATGAGTATGAACCTTGTTTATAATGAAGTCAGGGGTTGAGTTCAATGTTTTTATGATTTCATGTCTTAGACAATTTTCTGTCCCTACAAGATTGCTTCTTTCTACAAATATACGGTTTCTATTTCTAACATTGTAATTATGAAGTACAGAAGTTGTATTTATTTTAAAGGTTTTGAAGTATTCAGGTAACTGATTTTTGATATACTTAAAATAGACTTTCAGTTGTTGTTGGAGAAATATATCACTAATCTTCAATAACTCTAAGGTTTTATAGATTGGCTCTGTATGTGCATTAAATCTGCTGTGGCTAATGATTCTCACACATTTTTTCTGGAGCAAAGCAATTCTAATACTTTTATGACCCCAGAGAAGACATCCGTAATTCACATGAGGAGATACTAGAGAGTAATATAGTGTCAGTAGAATATTCTGTGGTAGGTATTCTTTTACTTTGTTTAAGACACCAATAGTTTTGGATATCTTTGAAGAAATTTTATCAATATGACTGTTCCAATTTTGTCGATTTGTATGCCTAAGAAATTAAAGTCATTTACACATTCAATTCTTGTGTTATTTATTTCTATTTCAGGAATTGTCACCTTTCTTTGTGGGTTATGAAATAACATAAATTTTGTTTTCTTTTCATTGAGGGACAATTTATTTAATTTCAGCCATTTGCTGATTTTACATGGTTCAGCATGTATATTGTGTGATAATTCTTGTGTGGTGTCAGATTTTAGCAACACTTGTAAAGTACTGTATAGTGTTGTATCATCAGCGTATATAAGAGGTTTAAAGTGGCTGGAGGCTGAGGGTAGATCATTTATGTAAATTATAAATAATAAAGGGCCTA
This sequence comes from Hermodice carunculata, assembly GCA_964020975.1. Lineage (NCBI taxonomy): Eukaryota > Metazoa > Annelida > Polychaeta > Eunicida > Amphinomidae > Hermodice > Hermodice carunculata. The sequence goes on along the minus strand of OZ026623.1, from coordinate 95,725,498 downwards.
AAATCGAGCCCTGTGGGACACCAGTGGTAATATTTAAGAGCGATAACTTGGTGTCATGTAATTCCACATATTGTTTGCGGTCAGGTAAATAGTTTTTGAGCAGTTTAAGTGCCACATCACCAAGACCATAATATTTAAGTTTCTGAATTAGAATGTGATGGTCTAAAGTGTCGAACGCTTTTGAAAGAAAAAAAATACTGTTAGGAATCTCATTTTTGTCCATACTACTTGATATTTTATCGATTAGTTCAAGGGCAGCAAGCTCTGTGGAATGTGAATTACGAAATCCATACTGGTGATTGTAAAATAAATGATGTTCTGTGAAGTGTTTATTTAATTGGTTAAACATATTTTTTTCAAAGATTTTTGAGAAGCTTGATAACAGGGAGATTGGTCCGTAATTATCGAATAATCCTTCGTCACCCTTTTTGAAGAGGGGAATAACTTTAGCTATTTTTAAATTTTCAGGAAAAACTCCAGTAGCAATCGATTGATTAAAAAGAATTGTCAGAGCCCCACTGATTTCATTTTTTATGAATTTCATTAGTTTGACCGAAATTCCGTCATGACCGCAGCTTGTTTTTGTTATTGAGTCCTAGTCAGCTCTAATCCCATTATCATCGGGATAAGGCTGAAGGCAAAGTGGTCTTCTATGAATGCATGGCTAGTCACTGGCCACTCAAGCGAGACAAAGCTGACCGTCTCCCTCTGGCTGCCGACACCAGGGACTTGTTAAACTTGCACAAGACCCACTCTGGACTACCATCATTTCGGTGGGAGTGACGTCACAACATCCGGGGTTTCGCGGGATCCGAGAAGTCAAATCAGAGGTCAGATCAAGTTCAAGACGCCCAGAATATTTGAGTGGTCTCATTGTGTTGTGCTAATTTACCCCCCTTAGCACTCTGGGCAGTTTGGAGATCTGGCAAAGCCAGCCACTGGTCATTTTTTGTTTTGTTGCGCAACATGCGACATGCTGGCGTAAAAGTGCCACAACTTTTTTATTTTTGCAATAATGCAAAATGATCCACGTCTTTATTTAAGTTTTGTTGAGTAAGACCTCTACATTTCTATGTGGTTCTTTTGTCAATTTAAACAAAAAAAAAAACAAAAAACAAAAAAAAAAAACTCGTGCCCTACACCCTAACAAAGGGAATATATCGATCTCAATCACGATTTGATCAAAGCGGTCAAACCTGTGTGAATTATGAATACAATTGCATGGGTGCCGGTCCGCACATTTTTCTTGGTTAGCGTCACGAACGATGGTTCCTCTTTATTTTATTTTTTCTAAAGATCGTTTGTGTGTTATAATTGTCATTAAATTATAGTGGTAGAGCTTGTTGCTGCAGTAAATAGTCGATGAACACACTTTATCGCAGTTACTGAAAAACTGTCTACATGATCAACACAAGCGGCAGCGGTATTTTCACCCGAGCCATGTTTACCTGCGGCTGGCGCATTTCACTCTCTTTCCGTGAAAAAAATGGACCCTCTGTACGCAAAGACTGGTACAGTTGTAGTATGTTATCATTCTGACCAATTTACAGCGCTAAATTTTGTTTCTTGCTTTAATAAATTGTCCGTAATCGTCACTTCTGTTCACACAAAGTGACAAATGTCACCCATCTTTCAAGCCAGACTTCACAACACGAGGCAGCTAGTACTACCGAACGAAACAGCGGTAGAAAAACTTTTTGATTGGACGGCGAACACCATGTGATTGATTATGGGGGGCTGTAGTTTCCGACTAAAATAACGACGCATCTGTTTGAAATAGAAACAGTTTTGAAGGGATTTCCCCTAAAATGCTTTTGTTTCAGCCAATGGGAGAGCTTGTTGTTAAAAATAGACAATAGACAAGGTTCTGAGCATTCTAACGATATAAACAACATAGCGCGTAGACGAAAAAAGATCGAGATCGAGACGATGAAATCACCCTATTTTTGCGCAGTTTTGCAAAGTTCCATCATTCAAATTGTCACAAGCAACGGCCCGATCATTGATTTATATCATCGTAGAAGAAAAATATTCATTTTAACGCAAAATCGAAATAGCCATCGGCAAGAACTGACGTTTATCTACAATAAAATGTGCGTGCTTGGATGTAAAGATTAATAAACAACAGTCAACACAAGGGATAGTGTATGTGCGTGAAATGCATGAGTGAACATGAAGAAGAACAGAAAGTCCTGCAAACTTTGATAAATTTGAATAAAGTATGTATTCCACCATTGACTGGGCATTTCATAATTTAAGTATGTAAAGCACTAAGTGTGACTGAAAAACGTTCTTTTCAGCATTTTTCATACAAAGTGTGTCGTTGGTTTCTGTGGGCAGTTTTTAGGGAAAATATACGCATTCCTAGTGCATTTCTTTGTAAAATACACACACCCTTGCAGGACATCAGGTAAGACCATTGGGACGTGACTTGTGTATTCAGCTGTTAACAGGCCAATTAAGCCATTGTTCTTGTATACTCGCACATGGGTTATTTGAGACGGCCTTGAATTGGTCACGAGCTTGACTGCTCATGAATAATTCATAGCAGCGACAAGCCGGCAAGCTTTAAAAGTCTCACTGGACGCCCTCCGCCTGACGCGGGGCACTGCAATTAGTGCTTCATTACACAGTAGCTCAATTAACAGCTTCTTATGAGGGGTGCCTTATGACCGCTCGCTTGTCTGTGTGATAAGAAACACAGTGCAGACCGCCCGGCGCTTATCATCTGGAGTCAATGTTATCTGGTTATAGACAGGTTCCACGCCAATTAGCTAAGTTTAAGGACCTACCTGTATTGTAACAGAATAAGGCTACGACGTGTGTTTACTTAAAATTTCATTTTGCAATGAATTTGATTTTAAATAAAATACGGAAGACAGTCCAGTGAGACTTGAGCAAGTCCAGTGGTTTAGCAGTTTATTATAAAGTTCATATGGAAGGAGGTGTGCAAGTACTTGAAAAAGACAATGATGATATTAATTATTATTATGTTTAAGTTGTGTTCAAAATTTTTTACTTTAGAACAAGATATTTTGTTATGTTGTGGTTATGCTATTCCTGAGGGGTCTTCAAGAAGTAATATGAATGATACAGATTTTTTTCAAAGGATTCAAAATATGATTGCCAAATATAGTCACATTACCAATAATGTTATTCTGTGTGGCGATTTTAACGCTAGAACGAATGATTTGGCAGATTATATTGAAAATTATACTGCTGTTCACTTGCCTTTACCGGATGAATATAATATTAACGTAGCTTTACCAGTTCGTGTTTCAAAAGATAGTAAACCATCAAATGGGCATGGTATGAAGTTACTAGAATTATGTAAATCTACAGGATTGAGAATTATTTATGAGAGATTGGGTAAAGATTCAGAACTAGATTAGACATGTCACACTACAAGGGGCAAGAGTGTTATAAATTATATGAAAATGTCAGGGTGGTTGTTGGATCGTGTAGCCGAGTTTTCGATATCTGAACCTACTATGTTGTCAGACCATAGTGTATTGTATTTGACACTGAGAAATTTTATTCATTCTAAGGCTGAAATATTAGCAGATACGATGTTAAGCAATAAAAATATGTTTGGAAACAGGAACATAAAGACGAATTTATTGAAAATTTGAAAAAGGAAAAGACTTATTTGGATAATATGGTTCAACTATTGGAGGGTCCAGTTGATAGTGGGTGTATGAATAGAGCAGTTGAATTGTGCACCAATGCCATACAGTCTGCTGCAGATCCATTACTTGCAAAAGTTAAAAGAATTTGTACTGGGTGTCAAAATCGGGAGCATTTTGTGAAACCGAAATGGGTCAATGAGGATTTTATGGACAGACGTATCGAATATTTTGGTGCCTTAGATATATACAGACTATTGGGCACAGAAGAAGCACGCTTGGATATGGTTGATGCTAGAATAAGTTATAAAAATGTGCTCGTAAATGCAGATATTTGTATGATAAAATGTAAACTGATAAGTTATGTCAATTAAGGTTTGAGAATGTTAAACTATATTGGAAAATGAATTGAGGTGGTTCTTGTGATGAGAAACCAAACATTACAGCTGATCATTTTGCAAATTTCTTCAGAAAGGTAAATAACCCTGAAGGTACTTTTCATGTTCCTGATGAGGACATTGTGGAAAGTTTTAAATTCTGATTTACGTATGATCCATGAAGTACGAGAAATGTTTAGTGAATTAAGTAATAAAATCAGTACAGACGAATTACGATATGCTATAAAACAGTTAAAAATGGAAAAGCAGCAGGCCAAGACTTGCTTTTGAATGAATTTTTTGTAAATGGCAAGTTTGTTCTACTATCCTATAAGTTACAGTTATTTACTGCAATTTTTTCCAGTGGAATGTTTCCTGTGAGTTGGATGGAAGGAATAATGATACCCATACACAAAAAGGGTAGTATACATAAGGTGGAATATTATAGGGGAATTACCTTGTTAAACACGCTAAGGAAGTTATTTACGCGTATCCTAAATAACCGCTTAATGTGGGGGGCAGAGACTTATGAAATATATGTAGAAGCACAGGGTGGCTTCCGTCCTGGTAGTGGTACAATACTAGTAGATGATATATTTGTTTTACAGAATATTATTGCCTCTTTTGTGAATAATAATAAGAAGCTATATTGTGGTTTCGTTGACTATAAAAAAAGCATTTGATTATGATATCAGGGATATTTTATGGTTTAAATTAATTAAATTGGGCGTCAAAGGCAAAATGCTAGACATTATACGGAGTGTCAGATAGCTTTGAGTGTGCACCGGGAGTCAGACAGGGGGAATATCTTTCCCTTTTCTTTCTTTTTTTTTTTTTTGTAATGTACATTAATTATGTGGAATCTTATTCGATACAAAACATTACCTGAAGGATCAGCATTGGTTTGTTAAAATTGTTTGTATTATTATATGCTGATGACGCCGTTATTTTTGCAGAAACCAGAGAAGGTCTACAAAATGATAGTTTGAAAAATTATTGCCATAGATAGAAAATAATTGTAAATGTAGAGAAAACAAAAATTGTTGTATTCAGAAAAGGTGGGGAACTAGCAAGGCTAGACCAGCGGTATTTTGATGGAAAAGAAATAGAGGTGGTTACATATTTCAAATATTTCGGTATTGTTTTTAGTTCATCTGGAAGCCATATAAAATCACAGAAAAGTCTTGCAAACCAGGCAAGCAAAACAATATTTAGTTTACAGAAAAAGCTGTTTACGTATACTGATGTTGGACCTGAGATTTGGATGGATTTATTTGACAAAATGATCCTACCAATTCTATGTTACGAATGCGAAGTATAGGATATAGAGAAAGTGCATTTGAAATATTGTAAAAATGTTTTGTCAGTTAGACAAAACACGGTGACAGAGATGGTATATGGCGAGTTAGGTCACTATCCATTATATATCACAAGATATGGTAGGATCATAAAATATTGGTTGAAAGTAATTAGAAGTGAAGAGAAAAAGTTATGTAAAGTTGTATATAATAGTTTATTGCAAGAGTATTTAGCAGATGGTGCAGTAAAAAATGGTGTACAAAAGTCAAAGATTTGTTATGTAATACTGGTTATGGCGATATCTGGTATGCACAGGGTGTTGAAAATGAAAATTCTTTTCTTTATACTTTAAAATTGAAGTTGAGAGATATTTATCTACAGAAGTAGACTGCTACATTAGAATATAGGAGTAAAGCTAAAAGATTCCGTTTATTTGTTGGCAGTCTGAAATTCCAAAAGTATCTGTCTGAGGTAAAAAGCTGGAAACATCGGTTTGCATTAACCCGTTTGAGAACTAGTTCCCATTCCTTGCGAATTGAGTTGGGAAGATGGGAAAAAACCTGCACTGGAGTTAAATGATAGGAAGTGTGTATTTTGCAATAGCTCAGACGATGAATTTCGCTTAGTCTTGGAATGTCCAGTTTATAAGGAGATTAGAAGAAAATATATTCCACACATTTACAGACGAAGAAGTATGTATAATTTTTTATGCAACTTTTTTTGTCTGAAGATAGTAATGTGATATGACAGTTAGCAGCTTTTGTGCATAAAGCCTTAGGGATGCGAAAGAACTTATAGTTTACATAAAAGATAGCCGGCTTATTGGTAAAATAGAGCAATTTATCTAACATAGCTTTTTTAAACATCTCGCAAAATTTTTTTCGGAATATAGATTTAAATATACAGGTGCTTATCATCATGTAATACTTCCTCCACTACTCACTTAAGATAGAAAGTATTCTTTTTTTGTGATTTGGTCTTCGGGTTAAATGGTGAATAAGGTATTACACAGCTTCAGGGTTTTCCATATTCGGATGTCCTCACATCTTCAAAACTTTATATATTGATAAGCCTTGACATTTATTGTTTCAATGTACATAATGGTGGCACAAGGGCCGGTTGGGCCTATTGCTTCAATGAAGACTACCATATAATCTGTTCATGAATGACCAGATTGACTCCATGCTGCCATATGTACTAGGCAGGCTTTTGTTTCCACTGGTGTCCTAGCTGGCCTGTTTACTTTTATCCTGAGACAATGTCAGTCTGCTGAGCTTATCAGTCCCAAGGGAACTCACACTCTAGACTACTAGGCAGAACAAACCCGAGTGTACCCTCTGTTAAAAATAGACAACATACAGAGCTGAGTCGGCCAGACCAAGGAGGATAGAATTTGTGTCATCTCAGAGGACACATTCATGTCTTTGTTTTCTTGTAACCAGTGAGATGAAGCCAATACTGAGACAGTATAGTTTTGTCTTGGTTCACAGGTACATGTTTATGTAGTTTCTTGGCAGCGTCTGTTAAAATTTGTTTATGTAATAAAGGAAGAAAGACAGTTTTGTATTGCACGTATACCCATCCCTCTGAATTATAATACGTGTACAGTGTACATGCATATATACTTATCAATACTGCCCAGAAGGGCTGACCCTCTCAGGAGTGTGCACTTTTCTCTGGTTGCAAGGGTGCTCACTGTGGAGAAGTTTCACTGTACAGTGGTACTTGCAATTTAAGACCACCCCTTATGCCAGACAAAAGTGGTCACATAGGACAGGTGGTGTTTCTTTCCTTCTTTCTTTCTTTCTTTCTTTCTTTCTTACTTTACGGCCAATTTGGTCCAGAGTTTTTTTTCAGACACCATTTTTCCAAAAAACCACCAAACTTGCCATGGTGACTGACATAACCAGTGAAATTGTGCATTTCATTTGGAATAGTCATGATGTTTAAAATTATGTAAGCTTTTAGACGCAACAAAAATTTTAAAAGTGCCATATCTTCCAAACTATTGCAGATGGACTCAAAATTCCAATGTGCAGATATACCTTTGTGACACTTGCCACTATAATGGACAGTATTGCAGAATTTCAATGCATGCTGATACATTGGAAAATTTAAAAGTTGAATATCTCCAAAACTATTGTACATAGATATGCTATTCCAACTTCAATTTATAGGTTTGTGGCAAAGCCGCATCCAATGAACCATGGACCAAAGTTGTAGGAATTTAATTTATGCAAATTAGGTGAATATGCAAAATATAAATCTTTAATAGCTTCAAAACTATTATAGAGGTGCCATTCCTACTTCAATTTATGGGCTTGTGGCACCGCCCCATCCAATGAACAATAAACAAAAGTTCTTCTAGGCTTAGAATTCATGCAAATTAGGCAAATACACAAAATTAAAATCTTGAATAGCTTCAAAACTATTATACATAGTAGTTTCATTCAAACATCACTTTATAAGTTTGTGACATGGCCACATCCCTTGACCCAAGAACCAAAGCTGAACAGTTTAATTTATAAAAATTAGGCTAATACACGAAATTTAGATTATGTTTAACAATGGCAAAGTGTATCATTTCAAACTGTTCTCATTTTGAAGGTACCCAGACAGATTTGCTGCGAAGCAAATCTTCTTTTCTAGTTGTACCTTTGTCGTTCATATCGAACCAGATAATAAGTCAGTCACAGGAAAATATTTACCATTGTTACATAACGGGTACGATCTGAAATGAAGGATATCATAAACACGCGCACTGATGACAATGTATACGGAAACGTGAATTAACGCCGTCCAAGGGTCATGAGGTTACTGCCGGGTAGGAGTTATGCTGATATTGAAAGCTATACTCATAAATGCAAACTTGTGTTTCATCATCCATAGACCACACATATGGGAAGGGAAAATTAACTGTTTGTTTTTATATACCGTAGGCTTAGGCCGTAGCTGTTTCTGTGAATGCTAGAATTTGAAACACTACAAGACCTGGCCCATCTTGACGCAAATTCCAATTTATTGTATTCATGCTTGTTCTTGTCAAATGGAATCTTACAAGGTTTGATAGGAAATATCTCTTGCAACGAGTTATTGCCCAGACGGCAAGTTGGGATCGCCTGGCTGTACCACGGCAGTACTCCCTGCAGTACTGGTGACAGTAGTGTTCTGGGCGGCCCCTCATGTGTGTAAGGCTGAATGATCTTTTCCTGTGTTGCTTCAGCTTTTCTTATTAATTCTTCTTCATCGTCATCAGACCACGTGCATAAAAAACTTAATTCATACTCTCCGGAATCACTATGCTCTGTTGTATCTGCCATAACTCTTGGCAAAGTCAAGGTACTCTGACTTAGAACACATACACCAAGGCCAGCAGGTTGCGTTTGTGACGCCAGTAACACTTTCCAGCATCGGGCCATGATGGGAGAAAAATCAAGCGCGCTTTCCTGTCGCAAATGTGATGCACTTTAGGAGCTAAAAAAAGGCTGTTCAAAAATGAAATTTAACATTTTGGTTTTCAGATATCATTTCTAATGACCCTAAACATCATCTTTCTAATTATTGGTACCCATTCAATTAATAGGACCTTTAATTTTTTAAGTCAGACAAAGACATTATAGAAGTAGCTGTCGACCTTTCTTTGACGTCAGCACTCCACCTGCCTGTGAAACAAGCACAAATTGCACACAGATCTTTCCGGAAGGATTTTCCAGACAGGCAATATAGGAAGAAATTCACGCAGTGGTTTAGGTCATACAGAAAATATGCAGTTATGTTTCCCAAAAGATATGCACAACGTACGTCGTCCGTTTTGATTGTTGGCGCATAAGTTACCTGTAAAACGGCCATCAGGGCAGCTGGACTTGTCAACAAAGTGAAGATTATAGAAACACTTAGGAGCATGACAGTGATCTGTCTTTCTTTATTGTCTTTCGGGGATTGTCCGTCTCCGCTAAGGGTTGCCTTTCGTTTCGATGCGCGTGATAAACCAATTATAATGAAAATATTTGCTGAAAAGAGGATCGTCAATGGCAGAAAAGATATGAGTGCAGCATCTACCCAAGCTATGTAGCTTTCCGGTTGCTTGTACTGAACTAGGATGGTACACAAATATCTGCAACGAACGCAAGTGCTTACATAGAAAACAATATTTCTACTCTCCAGAGCACTAATTATTGTAAAGATGAGGCTACATATAGCCAACATTCTCATCTTAAAACCCGCCTGCAAGTCAATGACCTTAAACGGAAACCATATCATATAAGCTCTTTCAACTGTCATTGCCACTAAAATCCATGTGCTGAAAAGGATAAACACAGAGCCGCTAAAAATCATAGATTTGCAACCAGCGTCAGTTAAATTTACGAAGTGCAAACCGGCCAGAAGTTTGATCGATTTAAACAGCAATGCCAAAGTGTCGAAGATCGATAAGGCGGCCACATAGAAATGCGCAGCTGACGATCCGGCTCTTTTTACCACAGTCAAAAGTGAAAGCCCATTAAATATTATGCCGCAAGGGACGATGACGTAATACTTATAATTGTTAATAAACCGGGCGGCTCGGAAGGCGGGAAACCTTGACAACGGAGACAAAGGACAAGGCCTTTGGCATTTTTTTGAGCTTCTTCCATGTGAAGCTGAGATGGTGGTGAAGTTATCCGTGTTTGTTATTGTCCCGGTGGAAGTTGCTTTGTCTTCTGAAGAAAAATTTCCTGAGTAATTTCTGCTCCACGCAATGGTGACACCATCAGAGGCACTCGACCACCCCGTTATGGTCTGCTCAGCGTACTCAAGTGCTTCGTCCTTCAAGTTTGACGTGAATACAGGCAATGCAGAAATTAAACACAGAAATATAGGGCAAACCACTTGCAGAGGTGTTGTCGTCATAATTCCTGCAACAGAGACCATTAAATTATTTTCTTACTAATTAACTCTTTCAGTGCCTCCTGCAACTTAACACTAACTACTGAAACGAACTGCTCTGAAATATGATAAGGCTTCATGTTCCTTATAAAAAGACCTTTCATTCAAGTACCTGAAGTAACAACGGAGATAATAGTTCAGGTCAATAGCTTTCCTCGGGGCGCTATCATTACACCGAGCGCACCGAGGTAAGCTGTTGCGCGGGGGGGGGGGGGCTGTACTCCCATTAATGATGATACTGGGGATGTGCCGCTCTGAAGGCCCCTCTTTTCAGCGAAATGTCCTAAAAACAAAAGTCCAGTATATTGCCAGATATTCCCTAGAAAGGGGAAATTTTCTCTCTTTTGGCCCAAAATTCTGGAAAATTAAAGTGTGTGTGTCAACATACACTTTTTTGTTTTTCCTGAAATTCTTTATTAAAACTCTTTCTTTCTTTCTTGAATATCTTCAAAACTATAATAGATATAGATTCCAAATTCAATATATAGGTTTCGAATAGAGGTGCATCCCATGAACCACGAACCAAACTTGTATGATTTGAATTTATGCAAATTAGATGATAACCTAAAATTTAAATCTTGAGTATCTTCAAAAAATATTATAGATAGAGATGCGATTTTAACTTCCCCATTTGTGTTTCTGCTTTAGGCGCATCCAATGAACGACGAACCAAAATTGTAGGGTTTGAATTTATACAAATTAGGTGAATACAAAAATTTTAAATCTTGAATATCTTCAAAATGATTATAGTTGGAGATGCCATTCCAACTTCAATACATAGGTTTGTGCTATAGGCGCATCCAATGAACCATGAGCCAAAGTTGTAACATTTAAATTTATGCAAATTAGGAGAGTCTGGGCAGATACAACTGTATAAGCGATATAAGCTTGTTTCTCGAAAACTGTGTATTTTCGGGCCACACTTACTATTAAACATGAATAGGAAATGGCATATGGGCTTTTGCCTGGTGCTGTCCTTTTCGACCTTGAGTGACCTTGAAAGGTCAAATCAAGGTCGCACACCATGAAAAAGTTTGTATATGGAAAACGGTGCACTTTAGGGCCATACTTACTATTAAACAGGAATAGGAAATGATATATAGGCTTTCATGTGATGCTGTCTTTTTTTACATTGAGTGACCTTGAAAGGTGAAGGCAAGGCCACACAGCATTGGAATCTCTGTATATGGAAAACGGTGCACTTTGGGGCCATAGTTATTATTCAACATGAGTAGTAAATGACATATAAGCTATCATCTGGTGTTGTCTTTCTTATCTGGAGTGACCTTGAAAGGTCAAAGCTAGACATGTCTACCTATATAATTCTGCAACATTTTTCACCAACTTGGCCATACTGTTGGCACCCAGGCTGATTTGCTAACAAGCAAATCAATTTTCTAGTTTCTTTCTTTCTTTCTTTCTTTCTTTCTTTCTTTCTTTCTTTCTTTCTTTCTTTCTTTCTTTCTTTCTTTCTTTCTTTCTTCCTTTCTTTCTTTCATTCTTTCTTTCTTTCTTTCTTTCTTTCTCTCTTTCCTCTTTTCTTGGACACTATTATACATAGAAACTCCAAACTTGGCATGATTGTACCTCCATGCAAGCAGTTTGACGTTTTATACAGAGGAATGAAGTTGTTTAAATTATGCAAATATGGGGGTCATTTGAAATTTTAAATCTTAAATATCTTCAAAAGTATAATAGATAGAGATGTCATTCCAACTTCTACTATGGGGTTATTGATCAGTGTGCATCTTATGAATTTAAAACAAAAGCAATGTACACTATGCTAATTAGCAGGATTTGAAATGTTAAAACTTGAATATCTTCAAAACGTTTATAGATAGAGATGTCATTTTAAGTTCTACTGGGGGGGGGGGTTATTGACTATTGCGCATGTAATGAATCTAAAGCAAAAGTTGTAGCAATTTAAATTATGCTAATTAGCAGCATTTGAAATGTTAAAACTTGAATATCTTCAAACCTATTATAGATAGAGATGTCATTTCAACTTTTACGCGGGGGTTGTTGACCATGGCGCATGTAATGAATCTAAAACAAAAGTTGTGGCAATTAATATTATGCTAATTAGCAGTATTCTAAATTTTCAATCTTGAATACCTTCAACACTCTAATAGATAGAGATGTCATTCCTACTTCTATTGGGGAGTTGTTGACCATTGCGCACCATATGAATTAAAAATAAAAGTTGTAGCAATTTGAATAATGCTAAATAGCACCATTAGAAATTTAAATCTTGAATAGCTTCAAAGCTATAATAGATAGAGATTCCATTTCAACTTCTACTCCTGTGTTATGGAATAGCTGTACGTTGCCATACCAATATGCTTTGAAGACACACACACTGATTTGCTATGCAGCAAATCATCTTTCTTTCTTTCTTTCTTTCTTTCTTTCTTTCTTTCTTTCTTTCTTTCTTTCTTTCTTTCTTTCTTCTTTACCGGCAATTTTTTCCGACACTTTTCTCGGACACTATTATACATTGAAACTCCAAACTTGGCATTGTTGTGCCTCCATACAAGGACTTTGACTGTTTAATACAGATAAAAGGAGGTGTTTAAAATTATGCAAATTAGGAGTGTTTGAAATTTTAAATCATGAATATCTTCAAAACTATTATAGATAAAGATGTCATTCCAATTTCTATTAAGGGTCTATTAACCAGTGTGCTTCTAATGAATTTTAAACTAAAGTTGTAGCAATTTAAATAATGCTAATTAGTAGCATTTCAAATTTTAAAACTTGAATATCTTCAATACTATTATAGATAGAGATGTCATTTTAACTTCTCCTAGGGGGTATTGATCATTGCGCATGTAATGAATCTAAAGCAAAAGTTGTAGCCATTTAAATTATGCTAATCAGCAGCATTTGAAATTTTAAATCTTGAATATCTTCAGCACTATAATAGATAGAGATGTCATTCCAACATCTACTGGCGGGTTGTTGACCATTGCGCACACACTGAATCAAAAATATAAGTTGTGGCAATTTGAATTATGCTAAATAGCACCGTTAGAAATTTTAAATCTTTGAATAACTTCAAAGCTATAATAGATACAGATGACCTTCCAACTTTTTCTCCTGTGTTATAGAATAGTTCTACATTGCCATACCAATATGCTTTGAAGACACACACACTGATTTGCTATGCAGCAAATCATCTTTTCTGGTTTGTACTATTTCGGTTGAAAAAATCCCTAACAAAGGTATCATTTTTTATGAAGAAGTACCCTTACAAAGGGTCGGTTTTTGAAAGGTCGAGCCGCACACCCACATCAAAAATTTGGTGAAGTCCACCCCACACCCCACACCCACACAACGGGCTGTTGACTCAGTCCAAAATATGGCACTGAAAGAGTTAATCGTGGACATACCGAGCACAAGTCCCTGTTTGGCTATGAACACCGGAGAAGGAATGTGTATCCTATGTGCTGATCTATAACAGGCTGATGCTTTTTCAAAAAAGGACAGCTTTGCGTCAACCTTGTAAATACGTTTAAACTAAACACTTACATCACCGAAAGATCGGCAACGTGTGAAATTCTTGGTTGCAAGGAATTGCGTGCCCTGACCACGCTGTTAAATCAGATATCTATATATATAGCTATATTTCATTGGGAGCAACTGGCGTGTGGTAGATGACACTCCAGGATGGTACTCCATACTAAATGTTGCAGGAAGAGACACGGGCGGGGAGGGGGGGGGAGCAAAAGGTGCTTTACTCATTGTTTGAATATGTCATGTGACACAGGAAGCAGGCGCTGCCAACATGCAGAATGGTGTATGAGATATGCCCTTTTTAGGGAAGCACATGGGTGCCATCCAAAGACGGGTGTAAAATGCAATGAATTAATAATACAGGGTCACAGAGTTGTAAGATGTTTGTGGGTTTTTTTTTTACGTGTGTAAAAAGGACTTACCATTGAGTACTGTGACCATGTCACAATTTTGTGCAAAGTAGAATTGATCATGTGGCCCACAGGCGACACTGAAGGTTGTCCCTGCTATCCATCTGCTGCAGGTGGAGACACCTGGCGGGGATAAGCAAAACTTGCTTCCTTCATTATTTGAAGAAAATGAACATACGCATCATGCCCTCACATAGTATTAATGAACCACACTTTGTGAAACGATTTTGATCCCATATATGTTTAGATGGGATCGGACTTAGTGTGGTATACTTTTATGGTTGAATTCGAAATTCCGATAAAAAGATATAAAGACGGCTGATATTTTGAAGCATGTACAGATGTTTCCGGCTGTGGGAGATCATATCACAGACGCAAGTGCAGGTACCAAGTAACAGATGATTGTAAGGCATGTTTAGTGAAATCATTGGAACTCCCAGTCAAATGGAATGCAGCCCAAGTTATGGCTCCTATGTTTACACAATGTGTACAGACAGTAGTCAAAGCCTACATATCAAATCATTATGAACTAGGATGGAATCAAAATTTTACCTTCTACCTTTTTGATGCACCCTTGTTTATTTTCACCCTTTTGACTTTGGAACAGTCTACCTATAAATGTACGTAATTTGGAAAGTGTCGACCGGTATATACCGAGAATATGAAGAAATGTTATATTCGCCCATTATATTCTATGAGCCGGTGGGTGAGAGTAGAGGTGTAGTTCTTCGTGTGCGTTTGCCCATTATATGTCATAACATCCACATACTAAGAAAATGAGACACATAACGCGTTCGAAAGTTATTATGATATGTGAAGTTCATTTAGGCAAACTGGATTCATTCCAATAGTAGCAAGCTGTACTAATGCAAAGATTTCCTGGGGCGGACATGGTTTTCGCGGAGTTTTGTGATCATGATGTTTCTTAATACCACAAGCAATTACACTTATTATAGAATCCATATAGCACAAAATAACAACAATGAACCCTTTTCTTTTATCAGAAGCAGTTAATTTTTAAAAGTATTGAAAAATACTGAATTTGTAAGAACACCCCAAGATTAAAAAGTATGAGGTGTGCTTCTATTAGGGCATTTGCTACGAATGAATACGGTATATTTATACGTTCATAAGTTTAACATGGTACGTCCACAATGCTGGCTTTTAACTCCGGAGGTATAACCCTACGGGTAGTTTTTGAACATTCCAGTGTTCAAACGGCGACCCGTAACAGGCTTGGGCTATGGGTTTAGTATGCCTTTAGTAAAAGCCAATGTTAGACGTAAGTATTCATGAGTTTTCAGTTAGGTGCCATTTTTTTTTTAATGTACCGTAACCAGGGAAACACTCATTTACATTTTTGGGACTCTGAAAGGGGCTTCTAAGAAATGGGAGCAAGGTCTTCATTTTGTCTGCGAGCAGGGAGCATAAGCCTCAAAAATTAAGGCAGCCGATGGAACCATGTACAGTTTTTGGGAACGGAGAGCAGGAAGCATTGTGCCAATAATTTCTGGGAGCAGGAAGCATGGACTCTCACCACCTCCCCTTCTGCGCCCCATTTTGTGCATAAAAAATAGGCCTGACTTTAAATAATCCACATTCCTGTTTGTTGATTGGTTTAGAATTACTGTTATTTACATGTAGAATTAAACACTTTCATTTTTGAAAATTATTGGCGGCCATTAATAACGGGTTTAGGGGCTTAGATTTTAGATTCAGATTTTAGCCTGATTCCATGTCACACGAAATATCCCTACTCCCTATTTAACCTACAAGTAAACAATCTGTGTCCTACTTTCCCCGAGGATCACTTTTAAGAAGGCCCATATATATATATATATATACATATATATATATATATATATATATATATATATATATATATATATATATATATATATATATATATATATATATATATATATATATATATATATACATACATATATATATATATATATACGCGTGCGTACAGGCGTGCGTGCATGCAACTTACTCTCCTATACAAACGTTCCCGTCGCATATATACGTACATGATATACATACAGGTATTGTACAAACTTACATAGCCTACATTCATACAAAAGTACGTCGGCTACGTATTGATATACATACATATATACATTCACCTGTACAAAAATCACACACATACCTGCATGCATAGATCTATACTTACAAATCTGCAAGCCCCCACGCATGCAACAATATACTTCTACATGCTTGCCCGCACACATGTTCATACATACATGCATACGCATACAAACGTAGATACATAGGTACGTACGTACATACATACATACATACATACATACATACATACATACATACATACATTTTGTTCCAAGGCCCTCAAGTCCGAAGGTCGAATATATATATATATATATATATATATATATATATATATATATATATATATATATATATATATATATATATATATAGGCCCTATACACACGCATATATGCTGGCGTGCGTGCGTTGATCATAACCTCTACATATATACACCTACACAAAAATCATACATACGTATAAATACATACATATATACATACGTATATGCACACACACCAACATTCTTAAATACTGATACACATACGTACACACACACGCATACGTACATACATACACACATACATACATACATACATACATACATACATACATGCATATTGGAGCAAAAAAAAAGGATTGTCGTCGAAAAGGCCGATAATTTGTTCGTATGAAAAGGGTAATGCCTGAGTTCATGTTATTGGAGAAGCCACATAAGCCTAACATATAAGGAAATGTAGTGATATATGATGTCAAAATAACGAATTTTTAATGCATAATGATTTTCAACTTTCTTACATCTGGTTGACAATATCTATGACAAAGCAGTAATGAAACGTTGGTAATTGACATTTTGCACGCGCTACATTCCTGTATTTCTAGACAGCTAAAAGACCTGCGGACAACAACGTTTTTCCGCAAAGCATTTTTTGTATACCTGTGGTCAACAGATTTTGGGATTGCATTGACGCATACATGCACATGAATTTCAGCGTGACGGAATTACACGTCGTACTCGGTTTTTATATTTCAAAGTATTACAATGCTTCTGCACAAACATTTTTGTTTCTTCTTTAAAAGAAATGTGATTTCTTTATTTGAAAGAAATGGCACGAAACCAACAAAGACAGACAACAACAAAATGACAGAGCAGAGCAGTCAGACTGCTAGCATGCAGGATCAAGCGGTAGGTCAAACGGGATAATGATGTTGAACAGTTTAAATTGTTTATCTCTACATCACAGGAGAACTTTCACACATGCATTAAAATTTACAAATGTGTAAACAATCTTGCCCCAGATTACCTAAGCACTTACTAAGCCAACCGGGATATCCTTTCATACAATACTCAAAGTGGCCCCCAACCGGCATAACTTGAACCAAAACAGAATACCTATACAATTTTTCACTGTGTCAACCCAGAATTTATGGAACAATCTCCCTGTTTTTATACGAAATTGTCCAAGTCTCATCTATTTCAAAAGTGAATCATACAAACAGTTTGCTATAATGCAACCATTTTAGTTGTATATTTATGTAATTAATTACGTAACGTTACCTCTCGACCACCATTGCCAAGACCTCCGTGTCTGGGCATCACGCCCAAGAAATCCAGATGAGCAGCTTGCAACTCACGCTTGATTCTAAAATCTGACAGTCCCGTGGCGCCATCTCTCGGTCCATGTGAAACTGATGGTGGCATCATGTGCAATGCGCCCCTTATCATCCTTCCTCTTTTGGGCGCCATTACTGGCTTGCTCATTCGAGTTGAGGGCTCCGTGACCTTTTGTTCACTATCATACTTCAGGCACTTTCCCTTCTGTGGAAAATCTTTTCTCAGCGGTCTGGGTCTTTTCGGATGCCTTGATAGCTGATTTCTGATGTGCAGATGCCACTGAAATTACTGGGAGTAGAGCTGGTTGTATAGCTTGAAACCTAACTTTTCAAGATGGCGTTTCAAAGTTCAGATCGCAGAGAGAGGGAGGACAGTACCTGTCAGACATTTGTTGCTTTGCAGGGTCTGCAGAATTTATTTCTAAGTATACCTGGGCTTATGGATCGCTTAATTTGATCTTATGGATGCATGGATCCAGGACTGGTAGGTTCTGGCTCGATTCTTTCCTTTTTCCAAGATGGCATTTTGGCAGGTTAAATCGCACACAGAGGGAAGACAGTTTACGGGCTGTGGTTTAGAGGCTACTTCTCTTTGCCTTTGTCGAGTAAATTGACAGAAGTACGACTCACTTAGCCACTTGTGGTTAGAGACCACTTCTCTTTGCCCTTGTTGGGTAAATTGTCAGAAGTAAGACTCACATGGCCACTTCATGGCACCATGTATCATGATCATTGTTTGATTGTCCCTTAACTTGACTTGACTCGTGTGTTCTCTGAAGTCACATATGGGTTTTGTGTCAGGTCGGGAGTTGACACTTGTCTTCTTCCTTGCATCTGTAGTCGCAAGTCGGTTTGTTCCCCTTATGGGGAGCTTGAGCATCAAACACTACCTGGGTGACAACTGTGGCTCCTTGCTCACTGTCAGAGTCTTGTGGATACGTCCACTGGGACACAAATGCTATTGATCTGATTCATGTACTGTTTCTTCCAGGCCATTGTTCTTCGGAGATTTCTTCAAAGAAGTCAGCCATACTTTGACTGTAGCTGTTGGGTTCTCGGTCCTTTGGGTCTGAGTGCTGAGAGTAAAGTCATGTAATCTGGTGTATCTGGAGAGGGATCCCTTGGGTTCCTGTCCAGGTGTCCCGGAATCTAAGGCCGAGAAGTATGGGAAGCTTCCACCACCTTGGCCAGTCTGAGCGCTCGGGTCTGAGTGCTTGGATTGTAAGTCTGAAAAGTCCAGAAAACCACCAAGTTCCCAAGAATGGAGACCCTTGGGTTTCCATTCAAGTCTTCTGAAACCTCGGCCAGGTTTGGGTACTCAGACTATAAGTCCGAGAAGTACGAAAGGTCTGCTTTGATGGGCCACTCCTGCCAGCAGATTCCTTAGTCAGCAGGTGCTGTGGAACCTCAGAATAGAAACCTTCGGGTTTCACTTTGGGTGTTCTGGAACCTTGGCCAGTCTGAGCGCCGGGTCTGGGCGCTGGGACCATAAGTCTGAGAAGTATGGGAGGCTCTCCGGCACCTCAGCCAGTCAGAACACTCAGGTCAGAGTGGTTGGATCATAAGTCCGAGAGGTCGGGAAAAAAAGAGAGATGAAAGGATGACACCTTGGTCAGTACGGGTACTTTCCAAAGTTAGGGGGCCTGTGGCCCCAGTGGTATTGGAACCTGCAGAGGCCTGGGTGACACCTTGGGCTCCCCCATTAGCAGTGTCGGCTTTGCAATTGGAGACTCTGTCTTCCCCCACTCAGGCCGTCACTGTAGCCAAGTTTCTCTTGGCACTGAGAATCTTTGGACCCCTACCGCCTGCAGATTTCTGAGTGGGTAGTGGCTGTGGCCCCTGTTACGAGTCTCCAAGATGGAGGCTTTGGGGCTTCCATTCTGCAACGTCGGCCAGTCTGAGCCCTCCAATTCGTGCGCTTGGACCATAAGTCCGGCAGCTCCAGGAAACCAATGCCTCCGATTGTAATCCAAGGCAGTGGAGATGGAGGTAAGACACCCTGACCTGTTGGTGGCTCAGGTGGGTCCTATAGCTCTGGGACTCACAGGGCCCCTCCTGCTAGCAGATTGCTCGGTCAGTGGCAGCTCTGGCCTCTTGAACGAGTCCTAAAGATTTGAGACCTTTGGGTTTTCCATTTGGGTATTCTGGAACCTCGGCCAGCCCGAGTGCTTGGATCTAGGCACTTGGATCACAAGTCCAGAACGTCCGGAGAACCGGGCTGAGCTAATCTCCAGCAGTGTTGACCTTTGCAGTTGGAGACTTTGTCTTTCTCCACACCTGCTGTCACTGCAGTTAAGTTGGAGCAGTCTCTGTTGGTTGAGTAGTTTGCTGCTTCTGCCTTGAGTCGGTTTCCTCTTGGCACTTAGACTTTCTCCTGCCCCCCTCCTGCCAGCAGATTTTTCAGTCGGCAGCAGCTGTGGCCCTTGAGACTAGTCTCCTGGCACCCCTGTGGGATCTTTCTGGCCTGGAGACATCTAGTCGGCAGTTGTTGGGACCACTGCATACGGTCCATCAGAACCTCCCCTCCCTAGCTCCATGTGGGCTGAGCAGGCGGAGGCAGCTTTTTAGGCTGCCATGACTTTATCTGAAGTCCTGGCTACCCCAGTGCCAGGCATGGTGACAACGGATATGTCTACCACCACGCTGCTTATGCTCTGAGAGGCTGAGCATATCGGAGACCATGAGGGCCGTCGAACAACCTTACGCACCCATGGACACAACTCCTGCTCCACTTGTGGGTTTTGATTATGTTGAAGCACTCATTCAGAGCCTGGTTGGTGACGAAGTATGGTCCCGCCAGTTGCTGTACTTTCCAGACTGCGTCTACTCGCCCCTCGGCTCATGTTCCCTCTGGGACGCAATGCCCTGGGAAAAGCGGACAGCACTCAGGGAAGGGCAAGCCTTCTAGTTAAGGCAAGAAGTCAGGAAAGGCTACTGCATTCCTAACTCTTGTATGCCAGATCGCGCTGTCTCAAGATTGCCAACAGCCACATTGTTAGACTCCACGCTGCGCCTGGTCGGCGGCTGCCTTACTGCATATCAAGCAATGGGAGTCTATCACAGATGATTCATTCGTCCTAAACATCCTGAGACATGGCTACATGCTCTCTTTCGGCGATGACAGCCCTCTGTTAAGCAGAGTTCCACGGTAGTTTGCGCCACCCAACTCAGAACCTAGAGCTTCTGTGTTCCTGGATGATGTTCAGACGCTTTGGGGTAAGTGAGCCATAAAGCCGGTAGAGGACCAAGGTTCTCCCAGCTTCTACAACCTACTCTTCCTGGTCCCCAAGTGGGACAGAGGATGGCGTCCAGTAATAGATCTGTCGACGCTGAATACCTATCTGGAAGTCCCATGCTTTGGGATGGAGACACCCTTGTCATTGGCAGTAGCCTCACAATGCATGGAGTGGACGACGTCCCAGCATCTTGGGGTCACGTCCTTCCAGATGCCTATCGTGATGTCCTCAAGCAAGTTCCTGCGATCTGCATTTGTGAGTCAAATAAACCAGTTCGGGACACTTCCGTTCGGTCTCGCCACAGCACAGCTGGTGTTCACCAGGTTCGCACAGATAGTTGCTGCTTACCTTACCCGCTCAGCTGTTAGCATTCACGTGTATCTTGACTATTGGCTTGTCAGGGTGTTTTGGTGCTTAGACTCGAAGCGCCATACACAGACCGTTCTGGAACTCTGCCAATGCTTGGGCCTGATAGTGAACCTACCCAAGTGCAGTCTTTGTCGTTCTCAGCATCCAGTTCAATCTGGTAGCCTACATCTGTCATCCTTCAGAGGACAGGTGGGACAGACTGCAGTCTCTGCTCAGACCTTTTCTGACTGGCAAGGTCGGCTCGGCGCAACAATGGCTCACCCTGCTGGGCTCCCTGTCCTCAGTGGACTCTCGGGTCCCATTAGGCTGGCTCCACCGTTGCCCCTTGCAGCTCGCTCAGTGGGGCAGATGGACGAGAGACCAGGGCTATTGCACAGGTGCCGGTCCTCATCAAGGACCAGCCACACCTTCAGTGATGGACCATCAGGGAAAATGTCATGAGCCTTTTCAGGCCCAGCTCACCATTTACATGGAGTCATCTTGGTCCACATGGGGAGCCCATGTGGAGAGTTGGAAAGCTCACCACATAAACTGGTTGGAACTGGAGGCGATATGCTTGGCACTCCTCCACTTCCGCGACCTGGTGGAGCGCAAACATGTTCTCATAAGGTGCTACAACAGGATCGGGATAGCCTACCGTAACAGGTAGGGTGGGCCGTGGTCCAAGAAACCAGCAGAGTTGGCTGGATGTATCATCATATGGTGTTATGTCCGCACGCATGCGAGGCACATGAATGTCCTAGCCGACCAACTCTCGAGGAAAGGTTAGCTGGAAGGGATGGAGTGGTTGCTCCACCTCAAGGTCATTCAGGCCATGTGGGCACATACGGGGACTCTACACATGGATCTGTTTAGGACTCAAAACTACCAGTGTAGGTCTCACCTGTCCCACACCCCCGAGCCCTAGCAGTGGATGCTCTAGCCATGGACTGGAGCAACCTATGGGCATACGCCTTTCTGCCTATGCAGATCCTTCCGAGGGTATTGAACAGGGTTCAGTCCGATTATTGCAATTAGATCCTGGTTGCCCCCTGGTGGCCCAGAGCGATTGCTGGATCGACATGTTGGAAGTGAGCACCGAGCCTCCCCTACATTTATTGGCATGGCCAAAGCTTCTTGTGCATCTGCGGATGAGCATGTTCCATCAGAACCTTCAAGTGCTCAACCTCCTATCTTGGCAGTTATCTCACAGCACGTCCGCGATAGAGGCTTCTGGGAGTCAGTCTCAGATAGAATTGCCAGAGGAGGGCTTCGATGTTCTTTAGTTTTTTACTTGGCTCTTCAAAGGGTGTGTTCCGACTGGTGCTCCATTCGGCGAATTCACCCTTGGGCTCTGCATGTCGCGGACATTGCCGACTTCCTGTTGTATCAGTAGGAAATTTTAGGCAAGAGCTTGAGAACAGTGGGGGGGGGGGCGTTTTGATCAGCAATCTCTTCAACCCTTGCCAATGTCTTGGACGTGCGCATTTGTTGGCCATACTTATCTGCTGGTGCTCATCGCATCCTTCTACGCCGACAGGCCAGCTATGCAACAGGTCCTTCTTCTGTGGAACTTACCACTGGTTTTAGTCATGTTGAAGAAGTGGCCCTTTGAGTGCCTTGAGGACCCCAGGCAGGTGTCCCTCAAGTACTAGATGTGGAAAACTTGTTTTTCATAAACACTTGCTTTGGGGGCTAGGAGAAGCGAGATCCATGCTCTAGCTTATGACCACCTCGAATGGTCATCTGACCACTCCCAGGTGACAATGAGGCCTCACTTGGGCTTCCTTGCAAAGAACCAAGTGGCTCGATATCCGGCTATGGCCCTTAAGGGTTTTATGCTATGTGCAGTGGATGCTGTTTTTCCTCTCCACGAAAGAGTGCTGTACCCAGTGAGAGCTCTTAGCTGGTACCTTTCCCGCACAGACGGACTCAGAGGAAAGAGGTCTGCCCTCCTTCTACCACTGAGTTACCCATCTAAGGAGCAGGTTTGCAGAAAAACGATTTCATCGTGGATTAAGCAGACAATCCTTAAGGCCCATGAGACCTCGCTGGATAGGCTGGACGCCTCACAGCTTGTCTCTGCCAGAGCTCACGAGGTTAGAGCCTTCAATGCCTCCTGAATGTTGTGGTTGTTGACATTCTGTGAGCCTGCTGATGGCGATCGTCTACGAGCACTTTCATCGAGCACTACTTGCATGATAGTGCTCGAGGAGGGCATGTACACCTTGCAGGCATAACAGGCTCCTTTGCATAGGTTCTGATACTGGTCCATTAGGCCTTTCTAGATCCTATCACAGCTGCCACCATGTTCCAGTTTATGGCGCTCTTGTGGTCGATCAGATGTGGGCCTATAGGTAGGCACATTTCTTAGTGGACCTTATAGGGCTTCATGCCTAGTAGACCTAATCTCGGATAATATCTGGCAGTTTATCCCAACTTCTGGTCTGTTGTCAGCTTTGACACTGGGTTATAACTGCCCCTGGAACCTCATAACCGCCCCCAGTTTTGTGACAGCAAAAGCTTTTTGCTTCCTAATCACTGTTAGATAATGTCTTCCCATAAGGCGTTGTCATGTTGGCGGGCGAGCTTTCGAGTCCGTTCGCGGGGGTCACTTCCGTTCAACGAAGAGTGGTTCATTTGGAATCGAGAGGATTTGCGAGGAATAAAGTGGCCAAAATGGTTTTAAATACGTCGGACCATTATTAGGCAGAGATCGAGGGAGTGGATTGTGACGAATCGTTTGGTATATAGATTATACGCGTCGGAGCAGCAGAAGGCTCGTCGGAGCAGCAGAAGGTGTTTAAAACAGGAAAACAGCGTGCGGGGGGGGGGGGGCACCGTTTTTGTTTTTGTTTTGTTTTGATTTTTGGTTTTGTTTGTTCCATCCAGACTTACCCTAATCAGTATTTTCGGTGGACAGTGAATTTGGCGGTATGTATAAATGGGTTCGTACGTATCGATCGGAATATGATGACAAGCATTCTGCGGGTTGCCTCTGTGCTCACACTTGAGCACGTACATTGGATGAAAATAAAACGGTTATTTTGCCACAGTTTCCATGTGTAATTATGTCTCTGTGTGTAAACATAGATATATATAGTGTTGCCTGAAAGTCTTTTTCATTCATTCATTCATAAATGTTTTCATATATCTATCTATAGAGTATACGTATTCAGGTTTTTGTAATCTTAAGTTTGTTTATTGTTTTTCTTAACGAGACCACCACTGAAATAAGTCACTAGACTTTCTAGTGCCATCCTAGGTTCTTTACTGCATGGTTTTGTTTTTACTGTATATGAACCTGAATGAATTCAATCAACCAACCAATAAATCAATCAATCAATCAATCAATCAATCAATCAATCAATCAATCAATCAATCTATCTTTTTTGTCTATCTTTACTATTTATCTCTGTGTCGGCTTAAACGATAGAAACTTCAAATTTGGCACAGCTATAGCCTCTATATCGCTCAGAACAGTTAACCGGTTGAAAATTATGCAAATTAAGTCCATTTCAAGTTTTCAATCCCTTCTGGCTTCCAAAGTATTCAACATAGAGGACCACATGCAATTGGTACATTTTGGGGGGCTGCGCATCCATTGCATACATTACAGCAGCTATAGAGTTTTAATTTATGCTAATTATGGACACATCAAAACTTCAAATTCGAACGCCTTCAAAACTATTATAGGTGGAGGTTCCATTCCAACTTTAAGCCATAGGTTTGTGCTGTATGTTCATCTAATGAACCACAAACAAAAATTTTAATTTATGCTGATTAAGGGCACCTGTAAAGTTTAATGTTGAATATCTTCAAAAGTATTACAGATCGAGGTGCCATTCCAAACTTCAATTTATAGCTTTACGCTGTAGGTGCATCCCATTGAACCGGAGACAAAAATTGTAGAGTTCTAATTAATCCTAATTAGCCATGCCGCTTGTAGAGTTTATGTGTTGAATATCTTGAACACTTTTACAGGTAGAGATGCCATTCCCTTATGCTAAATTATTTGAACTTCCCTGCAATACACAACCGCGCTTCTACACCAACCTGTAAAAGCTGGCTACTATTATCCACCTCCATGCTGTTGTGCAACCATAATAAATCAGCCCAGAATATCAGAACCTGTCGTGGTTCCACCTGTTCGTGAAATACACTATCAATGGTCCACGACTTTTTATATTTTTTTAACTCAAAAAGCACGCGTCCTTCTCTGTGCGGCCCCTCTGGACCTGCGCCTGGAAAAGGGAGTATATCTACACTGGGAACATAGAAAAAAAAATGGGGAGTATAAGACTCTCGTATTTCCTTAAAGTATAATAAATTGCTGTAATTTCGCTGTACTCTTATTTTCGCTTAGTTCGCTGATGGCACAAAAGCGTGAAAATAAAAACACAGTGAAATGGTATTTTAACATTGTTTGAATAGGAACTATGTCCAAAACAGTGAAATTAAAACTACAGTGAAATGTCAAAATTAGAAAAAAACGTGAAAATTTATACACGCGAAAATAAAACAATGCACAGTACTTACAATGCACAAGATTTCCCATTTACACGAAAGCTAAGACAGAGATGTAGATTCAGCCCAGTTTAAGTCAATACTAAAGCTTAAGAAATACTGAATGTATTGACGCTTTTGGGCGTAACAAGCGGAAAATAGTCAATATTTAATTTGTGTTAGGCTTATATTGTATAAACACCGCAACAAAGATTTACATATATTCTAAATAAAATATCTTAAAATATCCAGCGACGATTTTTGATCTTTTCAGTCATTCTAATGGGCTCTATTGATGTGTTCCAGGAAATGAATCATTAACTTTACAAATACACTCGGAGTGTTTTTATCCTTACGGTGTTTCCGAGATGAACACCGCAACAATATTCACCGTAACAATATGTCATGACAATGCGCCATTTATTTCCATGCGATATACAGGTGCAGTCCTCAGGCCAAAATCGATATATTCGACCGTATTTTTTAACGTTATCATTGACGCGAACTCTACCTGTGATGTGTCATTTTGTCCAATGTTCTGTTTAAACTATTTTTGGATCACATCTAAAATCATAGACAAAATCCAAAGAACAGACTAGGGGGTTCGTACATGAGTACAAATGTTGTGTAATGCGGTGGTACATGTCAGATATATGTTATAAAATAGACAATCAAAAAAGACAAAAAAATGTACTGACAATAATTCAAGGACTTCAAACTCGGATGACTATGGGGCGCCCCCGCATCCTCCATGGGACCCGTTTGCTGCATGCGTCCGGAATATGTATCCAATGGTCAATCCAGAATTTCAAAAGAAAGAGGGCTAGAGCGCAAAACGTGCAACACAATTTCGTCCACAGAATTGTTAAGTATATCAATTTTGTCCACAGAACCCATAAGTTTATCAATTTTGCACACGAAATCGGTAAGTTTATCTATTATATCCACAAAATCGAGTAGATTTATCAATTACATCCACGAAATCGAATAAAGCTACCATTTTTTTCCCCAAAAAATCCCGTAATGAACTTATGATTCTGTAGAAAATCTATATCGATTCACAGAATTAAACAAATTTTCATGATCTTGTAACCCTTATTTGAGTCTGTAGACGCAATTGGGAAAAAGCACGAACTCCAATCAGTTTCAGAGAATTATTATAAAGTCTGTTGTCTCATTTCTGTGCGCATAGTTTGTAATTTCGTTCACAAAATGGAATATGGTTTCCCCTTTCTTGTAACTTTGTTATTTCTTCCGCGAAATCAAGTAATTTTTCAAATATGTCGAAATTATTATCACGAAATTCAAATCATCTTATCGATTTGTCGACAGAAACGGTTTTCAGTTCACAAATTCCTAATACGATTGATCCAGTTTCGCGCATAAAATTGGAATAAATGACAGACAGAATTATACTTAATGAAAATGAAATTACAAAAATGTATAAAGCCACAAGGTTTGTTATCGTGGTCATTTTTTATCAGTTCCGATAATAACCTGTAGAGGGTATTGGTCTTGCAATAAGTCAAGTGCTGTCATAAATATTCAACAATCTGTTGAAGATAGCCGTCTTGGGCCACTCTATGGCAGACATACCTAGTGTAACTTTTTTTTCTTCAAAACTTGACCGTGCGACAGGGGATTTTCAGTGTTACATTGCAGACTGGCCAATATTGAAGAAAATCTGCCTGTTAGTTGTCCCTTTCGCCCATATTTAATTTAATTCTATTTTATTTGTTCTATTAGGCCTATTATCCTTTTTATTTTTTTAGTGCGCCAAAAGATCAAAATTAAAGCATAGATGCTTGTTAGACATTTGTTAAATTCTGATAATTTCGTCAAGGGTCGGTAATGGTACGAAATTCTAAACTGATAACTTGACACGTTTGGATTCAAATGTCGCATTTTACCAGTTGAACGGGCATAATCGATAACGTTTTTCAATTCCGTGTATTTTAGAAGTTTGCTCACAAAACTGAGGTAGTTTTTGTGATTCGCGTGCAAAATTTGGAAACTTAACGATTCTGTTGACAAAATTGTATTATCTTTAGATTTCCATGAACAAAACTGTTATACTCTTACAATTGTGTGCACAAAATAGAGTAAGCTATGGATTTTGTGAAAGGTTCTAACAAATTTCCTCCACAAAATAGGATAACATGTGGATTACGTGACATGTTTTTCGGGGGGGCGGGGAGGGTTGGCCCAATATTTGATCAGAAAATAGATTGTGTGGACGAAATTGGCAAGCTATTAAGATTTTGTGGACGAAATTCAAAACCTTACCATAAACTTAAGAACAAGCTTGTTGATTTTTTGTGGAATAATTTCAGTTTTGTGATTTTTTTCCTTCCAGATTCGTCAAAAAGAAAAAAAAAAAAAAAAAAAAAAATCGTAGTGGGACTTCGATTTTGTAAATTGCTCTTACCCTTTTGTGAATCCCGTCGTGATCTAATTAACGAAAACAATAAGGATTACAATTTCGTGCACGAAACCAATGATGTTACACTTGGCATGCCATAAGCAAGAAATTTGGAAATGATCATTATAGCTGGTACGAAGTACGGAAAATAAAGGGGCTCCCGGTAAATAAAAAATGCCCACTACGATAGTACGGAAATACCTTTTATCCCCCTCCCCCAGCTTGTACAAACCTGATCATTATTCGCTTAATGTTGCATCTTTACGAACGCGAAGATCCCTCCTCGGCAGTTGCAGAGGCTTTAACGGTCTGAAGATGTAAAAAGAAACAGGGTTAAATTTCTTTTACAACCGGGTCCGTAATTGGACGCATGTATGCACTTAAAACTAACAGGTCACGTGAGCGGAAACCAAGGTATATGACCGGCTTGCTCAAAACAGGTTCTGATCATTTCGTTATCTTTGCTACCCAATCATGAGAAAAATAAGTAAATCCAGCAAACCTGTGTCACGGATTTCATACAAACCTTACCAAAAGTCAATTGTAACACCTAAACCTACCCCCTCTCCCCTGCCAACCTGGTAGAGAATAACTGGGGAATTTCAGTTACATTGTAGTGGATGATTGAAAATATTAATTCCCCATACTTTTGTGGCAGACATGCAAGTGATTTCACCCATCTGCTGGCATGAACTGAAACCTGCCCCAGGGTAGACTCCAGTGTATACACTGGAGTTTACCCTGGGCAGGTTTCAGGTTTGTATACAAATTTCCTGCACATACGTACAGCTGGCAATATATTACATAGATAAGTGAGTAAAATGAACAAATATGCAAGGGATGAAAGAGTCCCTTCAGACGCAAAAAATTGAAGTCTCGCAGTATCTGTATTCAAAATATCAAAAAAGTTGCCATTCAAACTGTCCAAAAATTACACATGTCTTTTTAATTTTTCAAACGATATGTTGCTGTTTGTTTGTTTAATGTTTTGTCATATATTATCTTGATGGGAATTCTCTCTCCCTCGCTCTATATATATTACACCACGTTATAATATAAATGTATTATCAAAAATGCATATAGTATTGCCATAATAAAATAAGATTATGAAACTAATCTTTCGGGTTTTATGTTCTTGCTTTTTCTGCCGTTCTTTATCTACTACCTAACAGCATATTTTATAAATGCCCACACGAATCAACATGAAAGCTGACCTGTTGAAAATGCACACGGTGTTTGGAAATTTTCTAGCATGTCAAAACCATCGCCTTTTCCGAAACAATCTCACTGTTTTTCCTGAAAATTGGGCCAGGCATACTTGGAATCTTTTTTGTTGGATAGGCTTACATTTTCCGTGTATAACTGTGCGAATGGTGAATAAAACTATGGTGGGGGTTGTTTTGTCTGTTGTACAGTATAAATTCCACAACCTGCATCCAGCTCACCTGGCAAGGATATAAATAGACACCAGAATCTTTTCTTAGGTGCAATTCTCATGTAACAGAGGACCGTGAAGGTAAATTCCTATTGCATTCCCCAGAGACCGACGCTTCAACACTTAAATTCCCTTGTACGTGCCCTGTGGATCCGAGCTTCAAATGAATGCTGAGATTTTCCTGGAATTTCCCATATAATGCCCGGGGGGGGGGGGGCAGAGTTACATCTAACCAGTGGATTGTGCATGTACGTAGCCCTTAAATTAGTTAGAGACTCCAAATGCAACAGTATCGTGAGCTGCTTGAATATTTATACAGAACATTTAGTCCTCCCCAGAGAGACAAGCCCCTTGCCGTTGCCCTTCGTTCAGGCAGGTTCAGTAGTGGTCATATAAAGCAGATGGTGCTGCAGTGCATGTTGACTTGTCTTGTCCTTACTTCTTCACATGATAGGCCTAGGCCTATTTCTAGGCGTTGAGCAAACTGCTTCCTCAAGCAATCCTGGCAGTTTGTCAGCATAAAATCCAAGATTCTTAAAAGAGAATCTTCTTCAATTGTCACTGATTTATCAATCCAATAGGCCTATCTCCTAAACAAAGCAGATGAATATGGCCAACTTAACAGGTCAACACGTCATACATGATGATGTAGCAACTAGCAGGTCAGATTTAAGTGGTGCCAAATTGTTTTTTGTACTTTTTTTTCTGGAGAAAATAGGTTGACTTTCTAATTTAAGACTATCAAGTTGACTGATTATCTTACGACTATCAAACTTAGTCTTTTTTAAATATTGACAGCTAACACTAGCAAAGCCTTTGTCCCCTAATTCCCCATACTCAAGTTGGCTTGTCGTGAACTGTCGAAATAAAATGTATTTAGCAAAAAGAAAAAAAAAAAAAGAAAAAAGATCAATATGCAGTAACTGAATTTCAAAGGGATCGGGCTTTGTCTGTGTGTAAAGGCAAAATTTGAAATAAAAGAAGGAAAGAAATGAAGAGAAAAATAGTAAAACGCGAAAGAATGAGAGAAAGAGATAATGGACGAAAAAAAAGAAAGCTTTCAAAGTGAAGAGATTTTCCCGAATGTATATCGGTCTGTTAGACCCCAAAATGTAAACACGACTTTAAATGTAAATTTACATTGAGTGCTAGATTTCTGACCACTAACTGCAAAAAGTACCACTAAATGTAAACGCAAATTTCACGAATAAAACGGAACCTCAACCACCAACTGTAAACACACTCCTAAATGTAATTATTTGGGTAGGTGGACACTGGACCGCTAAATGTAAATGTACGTTAAATATAAATGACCTCATACGTGTCAAGAGTCTTGTATCTAGGCTTGAGACTGGCTCAACAGTAGGGCTCTGTCAGATATCCTGGTACCGGGGTACCCGCTAAAAACGCGGATACCCGAATCGACAGCTATTAACCTTGGAGTCGACGAATATTATACCCACACACACACACACACACACACACACACACACACACACACACACACACACATAGATATATATATATTAGATAAATAAATGAATGAATGAATGAATTAATAAGTAATAGCCCTTCACGTGTAATGCGTCACAACAGGTGGAAATTTTAAAATTCCAAAGTGAAGCTCTCCTATTATTGCATCCAAATGCTTGTCAAATATGGCAAGAATATAGCTTGGAGTTCACGCCACTACTACACTAGCATGCCATATGAAAGATTGTTTTCAGACGCCGAAAATATTATAACCAAGCTGCTGGCTTCTTTGAAATGGCGGAAGTGCTCAATTTCTCCCGTTATAACAGGAGACACCCAAATAAAAAGTAAACTGGACTATATTGTGACACCCGAACACTCAAGGTCGATACATTCAGGGACGTACATGTATCTGTATACACCTCCCTAATACATTTAATGAAATGCTTTTCTGTTTGATTGGAAGTTCCGCTGTGGTCTCAATCTTTTGAATGTGGTGTGACGTGGTTGCTTTTGATTGATGTGTGCGTGGATTTGGTTTGCTGGTTAATATACTGTATCTTATGTGTGGTGCTAATAGAATAGATTATGCAATCCAATGTGGCGGGTAATACCCGCGGGTAACCGGGTATTTTAATACCCGGTATGGTGGGTATCCGAGTATTAAAAATCACTACCCGACAGAGCCCTACTCAACAGTATTGTGGCTCTGATAGGGGTACCGGGAAGCAAGTGCCCGAACATTAGGGGGGAGCAGGGAGAATTATCCCCCTCCCGTATATCCATTACCCAGGGCCCACAACTGGGCTGAACGTGGTAGTTCTGCGCCATCTAAAATCTCTTTTATTATTTTTTTTCTTCGAATGTTGGCAAACCTGGACAGAGTCGCCCTAGCTTTAATAGAATTGATTTTATTCCCTAAAGCTGGGACACAGTACAGTATTTTTTGCCGCAGTGGGAAGGGTTTGTCTATGCGGGCAATCGAGATGTAAAGAGGCTCCACCTGCGAAATTGTCCGGGCCATCAGACTGGAGGATACCATTACCTATAAATTTTAGAAACTGGAGCTTTGTATCCACAGAGCTTCTGCCTAATAGTGAAGTAAAGCAAAGCTAACGTTAGGTGAACCTGAACTTGAGCGTGTAGAAGGGCGCCAATTTTTGCTGATTAATCCCCTATGATATGTTCACATATGGCAGATGATGAATATGAAAGTTTGGTGTAAATTTATCAAAGAGGATTATTAAGAAAAATTTTAGAGCCCTTCCACACACTCACGTTCAAGTTCACACAGCCTAGCTTAACCCCCTAATCTTTATCTGTTCTCGAGAAACTTGCTAAATTTTGTTCAAGTCCTAGGCCTATTGAAAATTGGTTCAACAGGTTATCGTGAATAGGAATCAACTGAAAGATAAGAATAACTTGTATGGGCGGCCAAAGGGCAAAAAGTAACTAGAGTAACACGTTACTTTGACCAAAGTAACGTGTTACTATTTGACACAAACATACATTAACAAGGGAAAAATTAACTAAAGTAACACGTTACTTTGACCAAAGTAACATGTAACTCTTTGACATAAACTTACGCGTTACTTTGATGGAAAGCAACGTGTTACTTTGTTCAAAATAACGTGTTAATTTTGCACAAAGTTAACCGTTACTTTGAGAGAAATTAACATGTTACTCTGTCCAAGGTGTTACTTTGGTTAAAAGTAACACGTTACCGTCTGTCTACGTAATGCATAACTTGAGGCAATATAACACGTTACTTTTGGTCAAAGTAACGCAAAACTTTTGGTCAAATTAATGCGTTACTTTTGATCGAAGTAACGGGTTAGTTTTGGTCGACGTAACGTGTTAGTTTTGGTCAAAGTAACGCGTTACGTTTGGTCGAAGTAACGCTTCACTTTTAGTCGAAGCAACATTACTTTTGGTCAAAGTAACGTTTCTTTTGGTCAAAATATCATATTACTTGGTTAAAAGTAACACATTACTTTTAATCAAAGTTATGTGTAATTTTCGTCAATGTGTCGCGTTATTTTTGGTCAAAGTAAAGTGTTAGTTTTGGTCAAAATAACGAGTTACTTTTGCTCAAAGTAACTAACAAGTTACTTGGGGAAAAGTAACGTGTTACTTTTGGTCAAAGTAACATGTTACTTGGGTAAAAAGTGCCGTGTAACTTTGGGTTAAAAGTAATGAGCTACTTTTGGTAAAAGTAAAGTGTAACTTTGGGTAAAAAGTAAACTGTTATGTTTTGGTCAAAGTTACATGTTACTTTGGGTTAAAAGAACGTGTTACTTTTGATCAAAGTAACGCATAAGTTAAGTAACGTGTAAGATTCATAGTTTCTGCTCTGTTGGCTGCCCATACCTTTGGTCAAAGTAACACGTTACTTAAGTAATGTGTAAGATTTATAATTTCTGTCCTGTTGGCCGCCCATAAACTTGGATTAGTTTGCTTGGTTTGGTGAACCTACACTTTCTTTCGTTGATTTTGATAATATAAAAAAGGAACAAGACTGGGCACGCCATCTTCAACACAAAACAGATTTATTAAAAAAAGAAACAGTTTGTGGTAAAGCTTAAAGAATGAAACCGAGCTTAGGATGAGGATAATCTCACAAATTATGAAAGTTCTGATACCAATTGATTTTCAGAGCGCCCATAACAAAGTACAAATTTGACCCCTACACTTATGTGCGGTTTTTCTCCCGCAACCGAACTTTCAGTTTTTATTTTCACATATATAGGTCTTAAAAACTTGTGACCGTAGCAAAGAAAATATATAGTTTATTTGGTAAAAATATAGAATAAGCTTTCAAAACGACCGACGAACTGGACTCATTTCGCACCACCACGTGTCTTCTACTTCAATTTGTCAAACTGTGAGATATCACTTTTCTATTGTTAGTCGATTGATGGTAAATATTTTATGTGAAAACTAGATAAGGTTTTTTCCCCCCTATGGACCTTTGCACTTACGTTTTGGTCTCTTTTGGGTAAATACGAACTATAAATTTATATGTTTCAGCTATACATACCAAGGAACATTGCCTTTGGTCGGAATTGACTTGGATTTGTTTCGTTAGGACTACGGTTTGGATATGGTAATCACACTGTCTAATTTTGATATATCAATTATGTTAGAGATCATCTATGATTTTAGAATTTAGAGTAGTTAAATTATTTGCCCCGGAAAAGATATGGTGTCTTTCTCTTAAGTGGCTTGCTACAAAAGGATTCAACTCAATCATGATGTGACAGAAACAATATATTTGTAAATTAATGACACAATCAATGATTCTTTGCAGCTTTGACATTCTATTACCTTTGATTTGATTTGCAATTTTCACGTTCATTTTATGATTCACATGTTGGCACTTTTAGGGACGACGTATTAAAAGCTCAAAACACAAATACATATTATATATATATCACATCAGGGTCATTTATAATGATTCTCGTCTGGTCTCATCTGTCCCATAGTGAAGTCAACTGTACGGGTGCCAATGTGGAATTGGCAACCAGAACCAGTTCTCTCCATCACTCCGGTTTCTCTACTTTCTTTGAACACTCCTTGAGTTTCAAGCCAGTCCATTCTCCGATGTTACCTTCCCATCTTTTCTTTAGTCTCCGTCTCTTTCTGGCTGATCTTTTTAGTAAGTTGACTGGCCAAGACATTTTGGAGTCCCAATAGATGTCTTGCATTTGCACGGACACCATTTGTAGAGTGCTATAGTAGAATACGTCCCACATGAGTGTTCAGTCCTTCAGACTGTGTGCTTCCTTGTTTGCTGAGGTGGCACTACCTTTCCTGTTGTCGCACTTAATGAGTATGTGTTTGTGGTTTGCTAAGTGGCTGAATTAGAAGACCAATAAATGTATTGCCCCTCTGCCAACCGGTGTATGTGGTGTGACTTTTCCTGGGTATCATGGCAATGTTAAAAGTGGTGATGTCTCAGGTGATTTTTTGTTCATAAGCAAGACAACATTTTACACCGTGACCTTAGAAATTCAGTCAAGATCACTAAGATCTAATCAACTCAAGAAATGACTGAGTAATAATAGTAAAACAACATTACGGTACATATGAGCAAAGGTTCATGAGATATCTTGTTCACATGATTTAGGGCAGATGGACGGAGAGACACACTCACTCACACACACAGACTTGCACACAGATGGAGAAACAAGCCAAAAACAGTAAATTCTCCGCACTTCACCTGCAGAGGTTATAGAAATTGATTTCACATTAAAAAAAATGTAGCTTGTTTGCAAGTCTAGGCCAAGTGGTTAAAAGTTATGATTGTTTGGGGCACCAGCTGCCATCTTGGTAGCCGTATTGAATTTCTCAGAATGTTCAAGCATGTCAAGGATATCCATTTGATAATGCCTGATTTTGAAAAACTATGACAATAAAAAAACAAAAGTATTTTGATAATTTATATTCATTGAACATATATCTTAGAGTAACAGAATTTGCAACCTCAGCTTCCCATGGAAGCCCATTTATAATATATACAAAAAATAAACTTTGCTCTCATTAATATTTCTAGTCTTTTCACATAAGCTACTGGTGGTCATGTTAAACAGAAAAATTAACAAAACATTAATATTGCAATTTGAGGTTGATCATCACATGTATTGTTGCACAGGCTATTAATAAAATATGTACACAATATCTTTCAGAAATTGTGCAAGGAACATACCTGATCCATAACTTGGTTCTCATTAAATAAAAATCCAGATATCTTATAAACTAGCAGAAAGGTATCAATTCAGTGGTAGCTGGGAATGAACTTTTAGGCTGGTGACAACTGTACACCACTGACAGTTCATTCAGTTCTGAAGATCATGCTGGAGTATTTATTGGTAGCCAGTTCCGTCCATTGTTCACAGGAAATCGGTTGTTCCCTTCTGTTGGGGTCTACATTATAAAGCAGCCTTTTAATAGTCAATGCTGGCAACATCAAACATGTCTCTTGTATCCCTAGACCATGTGCATGCTGCATCTACTAGAAAATAGCACATGTGTGTAATTAATGATCAGCAAATGATCACCAACTTTGCCTTGCCTGTACCCTACAAGCCAACCTGTGCTTGTCACACAAGGATGCTTTCTGAGCAGAATAGAAGCTCCCAACCTTCATCTTCCGGCTTGCCCACACTGGCTCTCTTTTCTCGTCAACTTTTCTTGGTGGTAAGGTAGGTAAAGCGAGCATGGAGCCCATTTTGAGTCCCTGTGCTGAGATAAGACACTAGGTGACTCGACCAGGTCACTTCAGTCTCTAGATTGGATATTGGAAGCTCTCTGGTAGGAAAGATCAGCCTTCTGAGGCCACACTTGCCCCTCAGAAGGCCAAGAAATTCTGCAAGAGAACTCTCAGGGGTCCTGACTCTACAATTCCTACAACAGGACTTCTCTCAGAGTTGCCTTGCTCTACAGACTCCCCCATCTCTGAGCACCCAGTCAGCACATACCTTTCTCCTTGTCTCTCTTGGTAGGAGTCTATCACAAACGATACATCATAAAAAATAACCTAAGACACGGGTACCCCCTGCCTTTGGGCCACTACAGTCCTACGTTGCACCAGAACCCACAGAGGTTCACACTTCCTACCAAAAAATCCAAACATTTTGCTTTCTTAGAGGCAGTCTAGATGCTATTGGCCAAAAATGCCATAAGAATCAGTTGTAGATCATGATCACGATCTCCAGCTACTACAATCTCCTCTTTCTGGTTTCCGAGCAGGGCAGATGTTGGTTCTCTGTCATAGATCTGTCAAACCATAGCCATTACACAGAGATCCCCTCTGTCTACATGGAGACACCAGTGACATTGTCCTGGACCCTCCATCCTTGGGAATTAACACATCCCTCGATTTCAAGAAAGCATTTTTCCATGTGCTAGTTGCAGAGAGTTCTTCCAATTTTCTTCTATTTGCCTTCAAGGGCAATTATTACCAGTTCAAGGCCTTTCCATTCAGACAAGTGACATCTTACCTGGTCTTCAGTAGGATATCACAGGTTGTGGTGGCGTATTGCCACAAATAAGCCATCCACAATCATGTGCACCCAGATGATCTGGGTGCTGCAGCACTTGGATCTCTTTCACCACGCTCAGTCCATACTGGCTTTATGCCCCCACTTAAGCCTGATTGTGAACTTACCTAAATTAAATCTAGAATCTGAGCAGATCTTTTTCTTTCTAGGGCTTAAGTTTGACCTGATCTCCATCTGGCACCCCTCGAAAGACAGCTGGAACCATCTCCAGATGATCATAGCTCTATACATGACTAATGAGTTTCTATTGGCCAGACCATGGTAGGCCTTAATGGGTTGCCTGTCTTCCATGGAATCTCACTTGGTTGACACAGGATAAGGCTTTCCACATAAACCGGTTGGAATTGGAGTGGTATGCCTCCTCCACTTCCACCATCTAGTGGAGCACAAACACATGCCTGTCATGTGTGACAGTAAGACTGTGATTGTAAACCTCAACAAGCCGAGTGGCACACAGTCCAAGAGTCTTGACTGCGCCAGTGGTTGGCCGGCTACTATTACTGTGCTCTGTAAATGGTGTCCACACAAATGCCTGACATGTCCCAGGAGTCTCCACACAACTGCCTGACATGTACCAGGACTCCAAAATGTCCTAGCCAATCAACCCTTTTGAAACAGTCAGCTAGTAGGGGTATTCTCAGGCCCTAGCAGTGGATGCTCTAGTGATGGTCTGGAGCAGCCTAGGGGCTTATGCTTTTCCTCCCCCACAGATCCTCCTCAGGGTCTTGTAGAAGATAAGGTCTCATCACTACAACCTCATCCTGTTCGCCACTCGTGGACTCAAAGAGAGTAGTCAATAGGCCTTCTGGACCTAAGGGACAAGCCACCACTGAGACTCCCTCCATGGCAAAAATTTCTCATGCAACCGTGGACATACAGGTTCCACAAGATAACTCAGGTGCTAAATTGTCAAGTTTTGTGGTTATCACACAGCCTGTCCATGCCTGTGGTTTCTTGAATTGGTCCCAGGTAGGATTGCAAAAGGAGATCTTTGCGAATAATTGTCTATTTAGTCCACTGGAATGTCTTTGCATGCTGGTGTGCAGAGCGAGATATCAATCGATGGTCACCTCAGGATATCCACTTCATAGACTTTCTGCTTCAGTGGGAAGTCCTTGGGAAGACCTTGAGGACAGTTGAGGGTTCCGTACTGCTGTCTTATCCACCCTCACCCTTGTCCTGGACAGTCAGATTGGGAAAGACCCTTAACTGGCAGCAACCAGTGCCTCCTTCTACACAGACAGACCAACAGCAAGGCAGGTTCTCCCTACATGGGACCTCCTGCTGGTTTTGACCATGCTTTAGAGGTAGCCCTATATGGAGACACTTTTATTATGCTCACTGATAATATATACAATGTGGAATTGGTATTTCTACCTTGGACTTTCTGGATTCTGACCTTGCTTGTTTGATGATTAACAAATTGAATATGCATAGTTGTTGTTCCCTCAAAATTTCGGTGCAGTTTCTCTGGCATCATTGAAAACTGTTGTCAACTTCTATTTTTCATGACAGTTATTGAATTATGTTGTTACTGTGATGTCTTGCTGCATTTGGATGTTGGTTGACAATGTATTGCTTGATTAATATTCAATTCTTGCTCTATATCTGGTTATGTTCATGTTGATAGCTTGTCAATGTTTGGACGGGTTTTGACTTGGACTGGTTTCTGGACAACGATGTTGACATGTTATTGCCTCATACTATTTGACCACCTTGAGGACCCTACTAAGGTGGACCTCACGCTCTGGATGTGGACAACTAGATGAAGTGAGACCCATGCCCAAGTGCATGACCAAATCTGATGCTTACCTGACCACTCCTTTAAAGGATTCACCCTCCGTGCTATGGATATATCTCTTCCCCTAGAGGAAAGAGCTTTGTGCTCTTTGAGAGCCCTACACTGGTATCTCCAGTGCACTGACGGGTTTTGTGGAGAGAGAACACTTTTGTTCCTCCCGATGGATGAGTCCAAATGAGAACACTCAGTCGGCAGAAATATTTAATTGTGGATCAAACAAAACCATGCTCGAAGCCTATAAGACAGTGCAGAACCACCTGGCGGTTATCTAGAAATTGACTTCCAGAGCTCACGAGGTATAACTTCCAATGCCGCATAGCAGGCCTTTCCGAATGTCACAGTAGTTAGCATCCATGGGGCATGTCACTGGAGGTCTCCAATCACCTTTGCTGAGTACTACCTTTAGGACATGCTCATCTTGGAGAAAGGCATTTATGCCTTTGCTGGCATGGAAGGCTCCTTTGCTTAGGTTCTGGCCTTTTAGTATGGCCCTTTCACCATCTTCTTTCTGGGCAGCCTCTGTCTGCTGTTCTAGCACCTACAGAGCTGTAGTTTAAGTCCATTGAATCCCTGTTTCTTAACAGGTTTTACATTGCAAATGACCAGAACATTATTGCCATTAAACTTACCTGACCATTCCTCAGTGTTATTGCCATTTTGTCTGAGAGCTAAACAGCTCCCATCTATGCCTGGGAGCTTGACTATCAGATATCAATCGAATATGGTTCCTGAAGCTAGAAGCCAGTTCCAGTCTTGGCGTACCACTGGGGAGGCTACTTGGTTTGACAACAGGTCAGTAAGGAGGAGATCCTGCCTAACAGCTCGGGATCCTGCTGCAGATGGTCTCATGTACACTGACCCTGGGGATTCTACAGCAGATGTCACCTCTACACAATGACTGATTAGGTCACAAAAGACCATAGGTGTATTGGGACAGTATATTCACTTGTAGCCTTACTCTTCTACCAATCATTTGTATATGGGCAATGGTAATTGAAAGGTAACGTTACGTTAGTAATACGTGAAATATTTAGTACTTTCTGTATTAATGAGAACACTTGCCTCCCAATTACCCATGAAGCCCAACTGGCCAAGAGGCTCTCTTACTCTAATGTACTGAGTTCACTGACCCCTCTCGAGAACGAAGGATTAATGAGCACCCATACGTGAGCATGTTCACCGAGTCATTCCTCGGCCACTCAACAGGTGGTACTGTCACACCAATGGACTTTTGTCTATAAGACAAAGAATGATTAGATCTTAATCTATTGATGAGGAGCAGTTCCAGCTGCTATGCACAAGGCAAAACGCAATGGTAATTGAGAGTTAAGTATACTCATTAACACCAAAATGCTGAAAACTTTACGTTATAGGCTTATTTTTAGAGAGAGTCCATAAAACCATTATAATGAATCAAAATGATACCAGTCAAGGTCACATGTCAGTTAACGTTTTTATCAGCAGTCTGTTAATCAGTATTGTACTACTAAGACTATAAAAAGTTTACAGACAAAAACAAATGGATTTCCTCTATGCTGGGGGTTGAATAAAATTATCAAATAAAGGCTTTTGATGAGGTGATATTACCTAAGAGGTCACTGATTGTTCGCCAAGCATCAAGAGTATGTGTTGTGTCATTTAGACACCTCTCTCATGTTTTCGTAAATAAAATTTAGCCACCAGATTTGATGAATATGATCAAAAGAGAGTATCAATGCACAAGCAAATAGGATAAACAGAACACAAGTTTTTGAGATATAATTAAATTGGTACTAATGTCACTTATTTAAGGTTGTTCTATTGACCTTTTGTTTATTTGCTTATATATATACTTGTATGTTTAGATTTTGTTATCGGCCACTGTCTAATGTATCAATGATGATGATGATGATGATGATGATGATGATGATGATGATGATGATGATTTTATTAACACCGCCAGACTTAGGGACAGTGCCTGCCTTCAAAGGTATTCTGCTTACTTTGACTTTAAGCTATGTTCCACTTTGAGTTTATTCATTTATCTGTACTTTACTTTCTAGTCGCGATGTATTTTTATGTGATTATTTCCCCGATATCGGGTAAACAAAATTATTATAATAATAATTATCATTATTATTAGTAGTAGTAGTGGTAGTAGTAGTAGTAGTAGTAGTAGTAGTAGTAGTAGCAGTAGTAGTAGTAGTAGTGGTAGTAGTAGTAGTAGTAGCAGTAGTAGCAGTAGTAGTAGTAGTAGTAGTAGTAGTAGTAGTAGTAGTAGTAGTAGTAGTAGTAGTAGTAGTAGTAGTAGTAGTAGTAGTAGTATGCAGTACCAGGCCTTCAGAGGTATTCTGCT
Source organism: Hermodice carunculata (assembly GCA_964020975.1). Classification (NCBI taxonomy): domain Eukaryota; kingdom Metazoa; phylum Annelida; class Polychaeta; order Eunicida; family Amphinomidae; genus Hermodice; species Hermodice carunculata. Next base: position 95,684,066 of record OZ026623.1, on the reverse strand, counting down.
TACTTTAACTCTGGCTTTACGGTATATTCTACTTTTAGTTATTTTATTTATCTGTACTTTATTTTTTAATCTCGATGTGTTTGAATGTGATTATATTCCAGATATCGGGGTTAATAAAATTATTAATATTATTATCATAATCATCATAATGGACGACAGCCACTGTAAAACTTAAAGAAATGTTTTTTTGCAATAAAATGGTGACAATTAGTAATGAGTTAGAAAAGTTGAATTTTTTTATTGGTGAGGAGTAATTATGTGTAATTTATCTATAGGCTCTTAAAAAGAAATTTGAAGAAAAACCGGTATACAATATTTTGGTATGATTTCAACCACTTAGAGAATTGCCGATTTAGACTCCTCCCCTTCCTTTCTGGGTATGCTCCCGACGATCTAATAAACGTTTTATAAATAAATAAATGGTGAACATGCTTATGTAATAATTATATATATATATATGTGTGTGTGTGTGTGTGTGTGTGTGTGTGTGTGTTGGTTATACATATTTTTACATTTAGTGGTCTAACGTCCACCTGCCCAAATAATTACATTTAGTGATATGTTTACAGTTAGTGGTTGAAGTTCCTTTTTTTTGCATTTACATTTAGTGGTACTGTTTGTAGCTAGCAGTCTGACACCTAACACTAAATGTAGATTTACATTTAGGGGCGTGTTTACATTTAGGGGGCTAACATCGGGACTTGAGCAATGGGGAAAAAGTTTTTAATTAACGTACAAAGAATCCCAGAATATTTTTTCATGGTAGTAGCTATCTAATCTGAGTGTGTGATGTCTGTGTTAAAAATCCATGTTGCTCCGATGTTATGGACCTCTTTCACGAAACGGTTAACTCATCATCACATCTGGTCATTGATTCCATGCAAGTTGAATGAATCTGAGAGCGACAAGTTTTATGTTTTTCGTTAAATTCTTGTCGGTCAGTAGAACATTATTATGTGGGTTGTCTTTGCTGAATATTTAGCTTAGGCAAGGAGCCGCTACTCAGAGAGACATATACGGGTAAAAGGCTCCGAAACATGTTGAGTAGTTACCAGCTGAAGACCCTTTAATTTATTTGGGCTGATACAGCCTATGTCAAAATTTTACAGAGGAACGTGTGCAATATAGACAATAGTAATTCCATATATATACAGGTTAGACAGGGACAGGTTAGCTTATGGAGAGTAAAGAGTTCGAACTGCGGAATAGGATATTGACTACTAGGAAGTGGTTCTGGGCAAAAAGACACAAATACAATGTAGCAATCATCCGCGGATAGATAAAATTAGTAAATACATCTCCGGTTCAACGTACATTACCGTTTCATATTTCAAATTGATGAATAAACCACGATTTTAAATGGCTACCATGATACCTGTCCTGGGATAAATTGCTTAAAATAATAACAATTAATGAAACGCGCAGTTATAGGGATGCAAGAAACTAATTATTCAATGGTGTCACATGGAAGGTTTTTGATATGCCAGGTTTTACCAAAACAAAGTCGAATCGTATATTATATAATATGACGTTGGAATCACTGATTACCTTATTGTTAATGATTTCATGTTCAGGTAAATGACGTTGGAATCACTAATTACCTTATTGATGCTGATTTCATGTTCAGGTAAAATGCTCAACATCCATACTTTTGACAAACTTCCGATGTTTTTACTTGGATCAACCAAGGTGTGATCACATTTCCTGATAATTTTTTAATGATTCAGCCAATTTTAATTCATTTTATATTGCAGACTTTGATGCTGACAATGGGAGCGACCAGTCATTTGCCATCATGTCTTACATTTCCAGTTCCCATTAGCATTACATGAGAAAACAATCAAACGTATCGCGCGGTGCAGAACACGATACTTGCATATTAATTTCTTACCAAGATCTCTCAATCTTTCAATCGGCCACTACGAAACATCACCCACTATAATACTGGCGCGTTCGTGGAAACCTAATACAAGACAACTCATCCCTGTATCAACTTCTCTGACTTTGAAGAACATGGCCATCCGTACAACCTTTGAAATGTTTCATTCCATATGCAAGTTCAAGACCAACATATTTTGCAATGTTTGATACAGGGATCTGTCGCACGTGCCGGTATGTTCCTTGTCTAATGACACCCGACCTAGTGCAACGAAACTGCGGCTGGGCTAAGTCAAATGATACCATGGATACATTAACTTTCATGATTTTAATGATTTTTTTCATGACAGTCAGTATTATTTAATGGATGTTGTCCGTTTGAAGTTGATGGCAGGTGCATGGCTTGATGAATGTTCAGGACTTGTAGGTATGTGTTTTCACCTTCCTATTGTGAAAGATATTCACCTGTGCAGAAAAAATGCAATTTAACTCAAAATCTATTTAAACTGTACAGAATTTATTTGCGGTAGCCGACTTTGATATTTGAGGTGTTCTCCTCACTTTGTGTTTGTTTATTTATTTTTTAACCAATAATAATAATAATAATGATAATAATAATAATAATAATAATAATAATAATAATAATAATAATAATGATAATAATGATAATGATAATAATAATAATAATAATAATGATAATAATAACAGCAACAACAACAACAACAACAACAACAACAACAACAATAATAATAAGGTCAATGGATACAATGGGATTCGAACCTGGGCGACTCTGAAGTTTCTGACCCACAACATGAATGCGTTGGAACTGAACGATCCTTTACATTGTGTCGGTTGCTTTGCTTTGGTGACAAAGTCAATCGTCACCATGTTGCCAATAATTTTCAAGACACTGTGAAACACACAAGCTGCGATAATAGCCCTGATTATGCATGCTTATGTCAAGGGTGACCTTGCTGAGTGAAGTGTATTTTGCTTTCTTTTTATTGAAATCTAAATCATATGATAATAACAGATCATTTTAAATCTGCTTTTGTTATCCTTTGTTCACTGAGAAGCATATTGAGGGTTAACTTTGCTATCCAATGACATTTCTGTGAACTCTCCATTTCAACTCTGACTTGTATCCAGTGTAAATGCAGCCAAGCATGGGTGCCAATGTTTTTTTTTTAAATCACAGATATTGTGGACAAGATGTTATGTCCTAGATGTCAACAGAAATTTGGGAGATTTATCTAAAAATATTCAAAACACAGATTCCAAAAGGCGGAGAGTCACTTTTGTTGCCTAGTTTATAGGACCACAGTGGTTGACATTTGCCAGGCAGGGAAGGAACACCCTAGCTGCTGGGTGCAATGGTGGTTCCACTGGCAGCGTGCGTATGCCGCCAGAGTGCTTCCGCCGCGCCCAGCGCTATGCATTCGCGGATCCATGCGTTGCATGACCCTTGTCGGGCCATGCGGTGGAACGCCGTGAGTGCTGGCGGGTAATGGTCGGGCCAGCATCTCCCTTTCAGTCACGCGGGAAAGTATTATTTGGTAACTACTATCGTCCACCTGGACATTCTGCAGAAATCCGTGACGCATTTCTCAGGTCTTTGGCATCGTCTATTTCCTCTGCCATTGAATGCAACCCTCACCTTTTAATTGTAACTGGCAATTTCAACGACAGGTGCGCCGATTGGAACTCCCAACATGAGGACAGCGATTTAGGTTTATCTCTGGTCAACCTTGTGAATCGGTACAATCTCTTTCAACATTTAGATGAACCCACTAGGATAAGTGAATGCTCGAAGACACGTTTACGCAATATTACCATTAATGAAGACAGTGTCAAGAAAGTTCTATCTTCCCTGAGACTATCCTCTGCATCAGGCCCAGATAATATAGGGAGTATCCTACTTAAGAACATAGCAGATTCGATCTTTAAACCACTTACAAAAATCTTCCAACTTTCTCTTAGTCTTTCTCTCTGTCCCAATGCTTGGAAGAGATCCAACATATGTCCTGTCTTCAAAAATGCCAACAGACAGATTAAAATTAATCATCGTCCTATTTCTTTGCTGTGTGATGTTTCAAAGGTGTTTGAACGACTGGTCTTTAATGCACTCTATGAATACTTGGCACAAAATAACCTACTCACTTCCAAAAATTCTGGCTTTAAGGCCAATGACTCTACTATCAATCGGCTTGTGTACATCCTCCACAATATCTATAATGGCCTAGAACAGTCCAAAGAAGACAGAATGGTATTTCTAGATGTGTCCAAGGCGTTGGATAAGGTCTCCTTTTTAAACTTCGACAACTCGGCATTTCTGATAATCTTGTAGCGTGGATTGATAGTTATCTCGCAATTCCAACGAGTAATTATTCATGGCCAATCTTCATGAAGGCTACCTATTGAAGCTGGTGTACCCCAGGGTTCCATTTTGGGCCCACTTCTCTTTCTGGTCTATGTTAATGACCTAATTGACAATATTACATGTGATGTAAGACTTTTTGCTGACGACACCAGTCTACTTGAAGTTGTTAAAACCCCCAGCGAAACTTCTAACCACTTGAACATTAATGTCTCTGTTATACATAACTGGGGAAAGTAGTGGCGTGTTATCTTTAACGCTTTAAAGTCTCTTTCTGTCATATTTTCAACCAAACTTTTTAAACCACACCATCCACCCATTCGTCTTAGAGACTCTGAAATACCTGCGGCAGACTCACACACTCATCTTAGCATTACTCTCAGTTGCAATTTATCCTGGCATGCTCATATTACTCGTATAATCACCAAAGCGAGCCAGCGAATTGCCCTTCTGCGTAGATTCAAATATAAACTTTCCTTCAAAGCTCTGATTAAACTTTATTAAACTATGGTTCAACCAATTCTCAAATATGGTTGTGTGCTCTTTGACAACTGTGGTCAGGGAATTTCTAATCTTATTTAATCCATACAGTTTGAAGCTGCCAAAATATGCACAGGTGCATTAAGGTACACAGCACGTGCCAATCTCTTAGGTGAACTTGGTTGGACAACACTCGTCAGCTGGAGGAAGTATTTTAAGTTACTTCTTCTTTACAAAATGTATCACAACTTAACACCCTCCTTTTTCTCTCTCAACTAATTCCTCCAATTTTAAATGCTCGAAACCTCCACCACACTAGCTCCATACGTCCCATCAATTGCAAAACTAACCGCTTAGACAAATGCTTCCTACCTGACGCTATCAAACTGTGGAACAATCTTCCCTCCGATAAAGGAGACTCAATTTCCCTCAAAATATTCAGATCAAAACTGAAACAACACGACCAGCAGTGGATCGTGTTCCTGTTTCCTATACATAATGACACAGATTTGCCAACATTTGTCATACCCAGCTTCGTCTTGGATTCTCGAGACTTAACTTTGATCTCTTTAAAGTCAACATCATCCCACAACCTACATGTTCTTGTTCCTACCCGACTGAAGATCTGCAATATTATCTGTTCTTTTGTCCAAAGTATTCAACTTAAAGAATTAAACTTCTCAACTCCGTTATCCCTATTATTGCTCCCGGCGTCCACCCGAATCTGATCGTGTACACAGCGAGTGACAGACTAGCTCATATTCTTCTCTTTGGTAGCGACGAATTGTCCATTCCCTTGGACATACAAATTTGTGATGCTTTCCACAGATACATCGTAGATACAAGACGCTTCATATCTTAGTTCTGTTATGCACAAGCAGTAATTTTCAATTGAGTTAGTCGCTGATTTACATAATTCTTACTTCCTAAGTGTCCCTTATGAAATTTCCTACCGCTAGTCCGTATTATTGTGAACAGGGACGTATATGTGTACATTCTACCTGCAGTGAACTATTTTGCTTTGTTTTGCATTTTGGTGACTACTACTACTGTGATTTTTGTATGCAGGGTACAAATCTGAAGCATGTGTACAGCTTCTCTGTTAATTGATAACTTCGGTCTTGTTTTGTCCTGTGTGTTTTTTAATACACATTTTGTGTTTCACTCCATGTTCTGGAGAACCACTCGATTAGTGACATCTCGATGTACTATGGGGCGATCCAGTTAAAATAAAAATGTTTACACTAAAAAACAGTCACCACCTATGGTCATTGCATATGTAATAGTTCACGCTTCGCTGTCGGTCGGTATCATTAAAATCGACCTGGGGACCATTGCATATCCGTTTCAGTTCATTGTTCAACAATACAACGAGAGTTTGCATTTTCAAACAGCCTTAGAAGTGCACCACCAAGGTCAAAGTAGAAAAACAAAATATCCACGAATGAATGACATCGGTAATCGGATTTAAAGGTCACACACTGGCGCATGCTGTTGTTTCCTGAAATACGAAGAAGTTAGCTTTAGGCTTGTGGACAGTGGTCAATATGGCAGAATTACATACACACCATGATAATAATGATATTGATACTGCTGCCGCAGCTGATGATGATGATGATTATGATGATGATGATGATTTGAATTGAGTCAAATCTGTGCATATACTGAGGACATTTAACTGACTGCTGCGGATCTTGGTATATCTGTGCACCAATTAGCAAAGGCACTGGAAAATCATGTATGCACACTGGACAAGGAGAACCCCGATGACCCCTATATTCTCCAGTCCTGGAAATTCTAAAAGGGTATTTGTGTGACTCATTTATTTCATTTATTTTTGTATTTCTTGTTTTCTTTTCTTTTTTTAACATACAAGTGCCTCCGGCTGTGCCCAGGTAACAAATTAAACTGACGTCAAAAGAGGTAATGTGTAAAAGGGGAAAGAACATACCTTTTCAACGTTTCAACAAATGTCCAAGTTACCCTAGGCCTAACAAAAATAAATGTTTAGTTCTGGTAACCTGACAGACCCTACTAAAAAGGACCAACCCTAAAATTAATGGAACAAAAAAAAGTACCTTTAACCCACTCTTCCCTAACAAATACTGGTCGACCCAGGCCAGCGCTACAAACTCAATCAGAGATCCAAGTGGCCAAAAAATGTCCTTAGTATTTTTCAGTGGCTCAAAGGGCCGAAGGCATGCTGGGGGGTTAGGTGGGGGTTTGAGGGCATTATCCCCGCCCCCCCCCCCCCGATAAAATCTGAATTTGGGCATGCAAATATGGTTTTCTGGGGAGTTTCAAGTATCTTGTCTTCACATGGTTTACGAAATCACAACATTTTAGTCATTATTGTATTGATTTGGCTATTTTCCATCAGATTGTTAAAAAATCTGATGAAACTTAGTAAAAAATGAATTAAAAAATATCACCATGTTATCTACTACCCATGGTGGACCACAACATGAAAATAGCAGAAATGCAAGTATCAAATCGGGAAAAATACTCAGTTGCTTTGCACAGGCTTGTGGCTGAAATTCATTAATTATTTATGAATTAAGATTGATCTAATTTTTTAATTAATTAATGTATAAATAATAATAAGCACCAAAGGCGTAATTTTTATAACTCCATGGACCTGCTTTATATAATTTACAGGACCCTGGAAACACTACAATACTTAAACTATAAATATATAAAGCGGTCCCTCTCCAGTACTCCCATTTCATGCATCAAGAATGATTTCACCTTATTTTTGAAAATGTTCTTACATTTATCTGATATACCCTGGGAGGTTCTGCATGCGAATTGGTATAATCATGGTACAGTAGTACCTACAATTACCGACCTGGCCAAATTCTGTAGCATTTTTCAAGGACTGTGATGCAAAAATTTGCTACTATGCTCCAGTTGACAACCTTGGACCAGCTGGAACACGCGACCGACCAGCAAAATCACCCCACAAACAACCACCCGTAAAAAACAAAACAAAACAAAACAAAACAAAAAACAGTTGTTCAAATCAACCGTAACCAAGTTGTAAGACAAAGCTAACAGAAAAGCTGGCTAACGTGGGCCGTTATTTTGCAGTAAAGTCAACTCAAACACAGCATTTTATTTCAACTTGTCTGGACGGTCAACTTCGGCCAGGGAAAGGCATAGCGCCACGATGGGTGCAGTATCGGTATCTAGCATCGCTAGGTTTCAGGTGTCCGTTCTTCGAGTTACCAGAGCAAACGGTCTTCAACGTATTTTTTAAAAGATGACTTACAATCTAAAATTAAATCTGCCCGCTCGTTTGTGTCTGAAGCAGTTATCATCGTTAGTTATAAATCCAAATGCAACACGAAGGCATATGCATAATGCACGTACATTGAGTGCCCATTTAAACATGGTGCAGTGCATTGTGGGAAAGAAAAATCACAGCGAATCGTGGCCACGTTTTCAGCACGATTCAAGGTGTCCGTTCTCCGAGTCACCAGGGCAAACAGTCTTTCTATTTTGACTGTAATTTGCAGGCACGGTTGTGTCTGAAGCAGTTATCCTCGTTAGTTAAAAATCTAAATACGACAAGGCAAGCTTGGGCGCCATTTTGAAGATTGAACAATTTTAATGCATTGATTGCAGAACAGTCTCAAAAAAGTACACTTGATTTGGATATCAAAGTGAATCACGGCCACAGCATATATATCCTTATTGATGCTCTAAAATAATTGCAAAATATATATTTTTGGTTTCATATATTTTAACTCTCTTCCCATCCCACTCGGCAAGATCGTCCCAATGCTCATTCACAAACAATTGGCATTGGGTGCAGAACTCACTGTTTTCACAATGGCAGCCATGTCGATTGGATATTTTGAAGAGGTAGCGTCCAGAATATATGTGTGATTAGTGTTAAGGGAAAGTTAATTTGTCGAAAGAATGTAATGTACAATATATAGTGGGACTTTTCCAGAGTGAGCATTACCTAAAAATGTAAATACAACGACAAACAGTGACCAGTTGTTGGCCCCAGAAATGGTATCTTGTATCAGACGTAGAAATCGTCCTGAGGCAACAAATTAAGGGTCAGCAATAGGCTGAGTGCCAGGCGCCCCACTGCGTCAAAGCTCAATGAAGAAGGTTGCCCCGATAGTGTATACAGGTCCGAAAATATGGCGAGTTTTTATACAAGTGGTAATAAACTATTGAAATATGTAAATCAACAATGCTCACCGAGCTATGACACCATAGCCATATATTCAATTTGGAAAAATAAAATGGTTTAGTGAAGGAAACCTATGCCATCAATATGTTTTTTTTATTTTTGTTTTAGTCCATTCATATTTTGTTGAATTCTGTGCTTCTCGTTTTATGTTGCATGTTATGGAACACAAATTATTTTCAACAGGCTGTGTGTTAAAATTTTTGAGCGGTTTTCTGCGGACACAATTTGTAATATCCTTTGTCGCAGTTTTGCGACGAAACGGTTAACATATCTTTTCTGTTCAACAAAATGCAGTGATTTATTTTAGTCAGTCTCGGTCATTTGATTTGATTTGAATTTATTCGGAAAATCAACATACAAATTATAAATGAAACAGATGAAACATATACAGAAATACAATACATCAAATACTAAATGCTTCATGCCAGACACTGCTGATCAGTGTCATTCTGTCATTTTGTTAAACGCAGTGACATTAGTTTATTTCATGTAATATATACGTGTTCAAGGGAAAGTAAATCACAAAATTTCTACATTATTAAAAATGATGACTTTATTTTATGTATATATGTCTTCAATGATAGTTGACGGATATCTATTAAAGTTAACTTTAAAGGCTTCGCGGAGTTAACGAATTTTGCTAAAGAGATGTATGTGGCTACAGGACTATGCGATACATGTTAAAATATATGACAGATATATGGTATGATTAAAACATTCTCATGTTGATTGATTGCATTAAATTGTTTGTTCCTTTATTTAATCTTATGGGATGGTTCTTTGTTCTCAAGCGGTAGATATCAGCACGCGAGGTACGTTTTTCTCATGATACCAACCTCTCCGCGAAGAACAATAGCTATTGTTTCTATTGTAAAGCAAGGCGGTAGGATATGTACCAACCCCTTGGGAACAAAGGAACTATGAACTAAGGGTGTGTAAACATGTGAGTAAGTTTGTTTGCATGCATCTGTGTTGAAATATTGTTCAACTGTTGTATCACAATTCCTCGTCTATATGTATAGTCTAATTTATATCATACACAGTCATCTCATAGTCATATTGTCATGATTTGTAATGTCCTGCGAGTCTTGTATATATTATTGTGCGTCTCCGTGTCTGGAGAACCCCTAGATTAGACAATGTTTGTACTATTGGGCAATCCAGTATAAATAAATACTTTTAAACTAAAAAAAATCATTTAACATGGATGGCCACGAGGAAAAGGTGCAATAACATTAGAACGCCTCAAGATAAACAATTTAGCACATGGACACGAAAAAACGTTCGTGAAACGCCCTTTAGTTTACTCTGTTAACTCACATTTTTCAATCAGATCGTTTCGACAATCTTCAATTCTTTGACATGCGAATACTACGTTGGTCCCACATGTGGTTTAAACATATTTTATTAAAGCAATTGGAAATCAGGCATAGCCCACATGTAATAACGCAACTGCACGCGAATGGTTTTACATATAAGAGTCCTCACCTTGTATCAGTGGCTCGTGCAGTTTTCCGACCGATCGAGTAACAAGAATAGTGTGACATCAGCACACCCTCAGAGCGGAGAGTTTGTTCCACCTCAGCGTACACATGCACGTCTGCTACATTAGGAAATGGCAATCATTATACACCGACGTAATATATGCCACTGTAGTGAGATGAAAATATATAGTTAACATAATTTATGTTAAACAACGATACCATTTCGTCTCACTACTTGGCATATCAGTGATTGGAGGACGGAGCCCAAAATTTATTCACGAATATCAACTAGGATTATACATGATTCTTTCATCGCCTTGATCTTCAAGCTTTCAAATTTAAATGCTATATGGGGGCACAATGTTTCACTTATACTTTGCTCCTGCATGTAAACAATGACCATAAAGCTTTTGCACCGGTCCACTTTTTAAACGATGCCACGTTTTATGATCAAATAGACATAAGCGACATAGAATGATCTTTACTAGTGCATTGACTCAGGGAAAAAGTCGGGTCCCGGGACCCGCAAAAAAAAAAACAAACAAAGAAACAAACTATGTTTAATACCCGGGACCCGTCACGGGTACCCACGGGGGGGGGGGGGGCAAAAAAAAAAACAACTTTACTGAAATGACACACCGAAACATATTTTAACTTGCTTTTCTTTCAAGTACGGTATATAAGAATTCGACCATTCAACATGTCGCATATTCCTGAGAGAAAAAAAGGGAGGGGGTGAGGGACGTACAGAACGTTACATGTACGTATGCGTCGCTTGTAGCTGGTTGAACACTGTAAAAGTTCATGTAGCATTTACTTTCTTATTTGCACAAAATATCCGTCGGTAGGAATAATGTAATTTTTAGCTGTACTTCTAGCTTTTGAATTTTGAATTTTAAATTTTGAATTTAGATTCAAGAAAACTGGCATTTCTGCTGTTTCTGCACCTAGAGAACTGCAGTTTGTTGTTGTTGTTGTTGTTGTTGTTGTTGTTGTTGTTGTTATGTTCTCACATGCTGAAAACGCGCTCGCAGGGCACGCTAGTTGCAGGCACTCCCAATTTGCAAGTCGCACGTCCATCTTTTTTTCTTTTTTTTTTCAAAATGTGTCCACACAATGCCCAGTGCATGCTTTGGGCTTGCAGCCATGCTGACATATGAAGGAATAAAAAAGTGTGATCCACGATCCAGTATTTGAGGGACAAAAACAGCCAACAGATTTTAACCAATCAATTAAAATAAACTTGTATTAGAAACAGCAACAGAACAAAAACTGAGGCGCGCTAAAAGTAGGAACAAAGATTGGCAGTGAAAAAAGCAGAAATACACATAGATCTCTAATTTGTTTGTTCATATCGAAAGTATCGGGTATAAAAAATTGGATTCCAGACGCAACTTTTTGGTATTTTGATGGGTGGGGGGGAGGGGGTGTCCCGGGTACCGAGTCAATGCATTTATCTTTATCGACACGTACCTTTACATACAATAGGATGCAGTCACACATCTAAAATCTAATCTACTCACATCACATAAACTACCTATATACATCGAATAATTTATACAATATAATGTAATATTAGGGGTTATTTACAAAATATCACTGGTGCTCCCTCAGTCATCAGCATCTCTAAAATGTATACACTGTAACGTGCCTATTTCAATGCGGACGTTTTTGGTTAAACCTGGTTTCAAATGCCTCATTAATAAAAGATATGATAGTCTTAAAGGTGTTTACACTCACATCAACCAATGTAATAATGTACTTGAATTTATCAATTTGGCTTAAACAGGTAAATTGGCCATACGTTGAGACAAGGCTTGAGTACAAGTTCATTGGTGCTCCATGATAACTGATACATTCTATAACAAAGTGAATTTCTTCCTCAATAACATTGGTCTGGCATAACTGACATGTTCTCATTCAACTGGTGTTTTGGGCCTTGTAGATCGGCCTGTTCCAATCTGTCAGGCATCCACACTAATTCTCAATTTAGAAATTTATTCTTGTTACTAACTGGTATTCCAAATTTCAAGAAATTTACTTTTTCAAAGTTATGTTTGAAGGTACAGTATGTCAGTAGGTGCGCAGCTCACGCGAGCCACTTTTATTGGTACCATTAAACTTTTACAGCCAGTCTAAACAATATGCATTTTGAAGCTTCTCCTTCAACTTTGGAACAATTGTGTATTGGTTTCTTTCCCAACATTTCCTTAAATTTCCTGGAAATCCGGTTTGTACAACATGTCTTTTATGGCACCACACAACAAATAAATGAGTGCTGGAAAACTTCCAAGTTCGGTTCTAACTACTGCATTTATAGCCTTCCTGTGCCACCCTAGAACACATAAACTTGGACAATTTAGTATGAATGCTTTCAGGTAAAGCTTTATCACACAGGCTCATAAGGTTATTAATGTTGAGACTTTTAATAAGAAAAACAGTAGAAAAAATTAGGGATTTGTGCAGCTTCATGGCTAGACTTACACCGTTGTTGAACGGAAGTTGACGGAGTTTAAAAAAAAGCCTTGTTTGCTTGGTCTTTGAGTTTACTAATGGCTCGCGTAAAAACACCTGAATACACCCTTACGAACAATCGATTTCCTTCTCCGTGAACTTTACCATCAGATTGTATGACTGGGTATCCAACTCATGTAAATAAAAGACTGTTATAGCAGTTTACCTTCTGCATCTTTTATGATCAAATGGAAAAAAAGTAGAGTGCATAGTCTCACATCGAATCGACTCCATTAAACAAGCTTACCAGAATGTAAATGGGCTGGCGCTGGCCTGCAATTGAGAGAGACCAGTCACCCAATACTTTATTCTACAGTAATAGTTGGATAACAGAGCAACACAGAGAGAAATTAAACTTACACGCATTCCTTTGGATAAAAGAAAATCCATTTCATCTGCTATCTAATTTCGTTCCTTGTGCCTGCAACGTCAACATGTTTGTACCGTTATATCAGGTTCTGGTGAAATGATGGAATATATTGCTTCCTTTATTTATGACTTTGGCTGCAGATCGATACGGTATAATGACGCACCTAGCCGAGTCGTCAGTCCTAGTCATCAGACGGAGTTGCGATCATACTTCCCAAACCGGGAGCTCGAATGCACGTCGGACGAAGGTACAATTGGTAAACAGGACTGACGACATGGGTGGTTTTGTTTTTGTTCTTTCAATAACTAAATAATAGTGCTCACATAAAAACTAAGTTTTACTGAAAACAAGCTGCTGAGGAACAAGACGGACAGGCTCGTTTGACATAGGATGTCATTTATAACAACCCGAGCAATTTGGTCACACAGATAACAAACGGAAAGAAAGTGGCTTCACCTCTGGATCACAGGAGAGAGATCTGGCATAAAATCTAAAGTCATCCATGTGATGATAGGCTAGTTACATGCAAAGTAATAGTTTCACCCAACACTTTTCGAATGGTTATGGGGAAATCATTGGAAATTACACCTTGAAAAGCCCCAGAACCACTGGCGCTCGTAACGTTCAGCCAATCAAGCAATCGTACTAATAATAGGCTACACGGGGGTGGGGGAAGAGGTCCTGGCTGGTAGAGAGGGCGAACCTTGCACATTTGTACATGCAATGACCCACATAGGGCCTTTTCTGCCATAAAGTATTGTGTATTCATCTGTGCAGTCAATCATTCGTGCTAATAGGCCTAAGATGGGAGGTGGTGGGCCTAAAACCACTAGTTACTACGTCGTCAGACGGAGCTCGAGAGAGGAGCTCAATCGCACGACGTAGTGGTTTTAGACCCACCACCTCCCATCTTTTTAGCACAAATGATTGACTGCACGGATGAATACACAATACTTTATTGCAGATAAGGCCCAAGGTGGGCCATTGCACGTACAGATGTTGCTGGTTCAGCCTTTCTGCCAGCCCCCCCCCCCCCCCCTTTTTATATTAGTACGATTGTTTTACTGACTGAACGTTACCAGCGCCAGTGCCCAGAACTGATGGAGGCGGTAGCTGTAGTTGACGTGGCAATGCAGGAGCTGCGGTTTGGAAAGTATAGTGCAACAATAGACCAGTTCGGAAAGCCCACCCTGCTTTGTTTAGGCCTACATTTTGGGCTTGACCACGCTGGCCGGATTACACGAGGAAGCACAAGAAAGTAAAACACAGGATCTGCTTGGATTTCAGTAAAAAATTAAACCGTCAACAAACTATAAATGCACGTTTCACCACTGATGTGGCATTTTAGGTAAAAGATTTGCACTGTTCAGCACAATCCATGCTGTAATCACCAGCGATAGCCTAGCATCCGTTGTAAACATATGACAGCGTGGGCCGGACTCGGCTACTTGCTGATTTGACAATCAGGCCAACAATGGAATGCATAATTAATTACGGTCCGGAAAAGTTAGGGACAACTCGGTATGAACTGGTTCATTACCTAACATCCAATCAGAAACGACCATTCCATGCACTATGGTCAACGTGAAGCTGCCGTAGTCTGTATTAGCGTGATGTCAAGGTAATACGATTACGAGCGCAAGTACTGAATAATTGCATGAGCAACTTCATACATGAACGTAATGTAGGCCCAAGGCATTTTTTGTCGCTCAGTTTGCTTATTTTGATGGTCCCCGTGCGTCTGTATGTACTGAAAAGTAATGTGGCGTCCAAAACGTTATTTTCGTCATGTATGTACATTTCGGATTTGCAAACTCTTTTAAACTAAGAAATATTCTGAAAAAGCTGAATGTCCTCTTTTTTCATAAAATATTCTTAGCCGTTGTTCACATGTACAAGAAAGCAGACAATAACAACTTTTTGTCTCCTTTCTCCACTTGGTTACTTCTTATGCAGAGTTCCTGATGGCGCGTTTTGTCCTCAGCTCACAGTAAATTATTTTACAAAGCGAAGGCAAAGATGTCACATTTATTTTTGCCTTGCCAATTAGGTGCTTGGTGTTTTCCGTAATTGCATTTCTTTCGACATTTTTTCATGAATATGACTAGTTTATCACTCTGTTACAACTGTTTTCTGTTGAATTTACAAGATAAAATTAACCACTAACATGATTTATCAAAGATGTGGCATAGTTAGAACTTCCTCTACACATTTGCAGTTCTGATGTTAGATCAACAAATGTGTCGAAATCCACTCCGTTATCAATATCAAAACTGCGTTACTAGAAACCATGAACTGGAAACCACGAAAATGGGGTTGGGAAGTTGAATAACAGAGTGGTAATATTGGTCTTTTAAGACACTTTCAACATGTTTTTTTTTCTTCTATAATAGCACGTAAATTAACAAGTTTTCATGTGAATTCCTTGTGCACAAAACTGGTGTATCTTCTTTGGGACAGTACTGGTATTGCATCAGCATGATATCAAAGTGGCAGACTTGTAAAAAATGGCAAAAAAGTCGTGCTGCTTAGTTTTCACGTTTCAAAGATGGCACATAATTTACAATGAACAGAATGATATGTGTTCTCTGATTGGAATCGATACTGGGCTTTGTTTATAGAACCAATGATCACATTATAACTGAGTTGCTTGTTGCTATCTGCAACTAAATGCCTCATAGACACATACATGATAAGTAACAGTGTAGTATTAAATATTAACAGCGTTGATTTTTTCTTCAATCGGAGACGAGTAATCTTCCGATTAACAAACTACTCCCTGGCTGATGTTAGAACAAAAGCCAGTTAGTGTTTTTGCAGAAACTTGGATCAAGTTAAAGCAATTAATAGTACCTTAAGGAAGCGCAACATGAAATGCAATATAAACTAGAAAAGAAGATTTGCTTCACAGCAAATCTGCGTGGGTGCCTTCAAAATAAAAACAGTTTGAAATGCTACACTTTGCCATCCATTGTTCAAAATAAACTAAATTTTGTTTATTAGCCTAGTGTGCATAAATTGAAATGATGTGACTTTGGTACTTGTGTCATTGGATGTGGCCATGTCACAAACTTATAAACTGAAGTTTGAATGACACCACTGTCTATAATAATTTTGAAGCTAGGATAAATTTTCAATGTGTATTTATTTTATTTGCATAAATTAAAATTGTACAACTTTGATTCAAGATATGAATTGTAATTCAACTCAGTGTGAAAAAATGAATTGGGGAGTAGTATTTGCATATTTTTAGTTCGGCAAAAGTTGGAAAAAATTAACTACAGAACGTTAAGTGTTCCGCAACCGCACCTGTCCCCCCCACCCCACAACAGTTAATTGAGACAAGCACACTTTGTCCTACTCGAAAGTGAATTTCATTCCGCAACCTTCCACTCTGGTAACGACTTCAGACAGCTTTTATGCTGGGAAAGATGGCATGACTTGACAACTTCCACATTTGGAAGGGAAGGCGCTTACACACTCATGAAGTGACTGCAGTGTAATATCGTCTGCTGGAGCTGAGCTATGATCTGATGCAAAGAGGACCGCACGATGTAGGCCTGGAGGTTCCGCAAAGGGATTTTAGTGATGCATGTTAAGCAATTAAGTATGGCGTGGCATTCATTGTTGCCAATATATAACGAAGGAGGCGGTGAGATTGAAGTCAGTTCACGAGCAGATAGGCAAGCGATCTGACGGGGTCTCACCGCCTCTTGGGTGATAAATTGGCAACAATGAATACCACCCGATACGTGCAAATTCTTGCACCCATTTCAATTTGCGACCACTCAGTCGTAGGTGCTGATCTATTGTTCCGGCGTTAAAGAGACCCGATATACAAAAGACATGTTTGGGACTATAGCAAGGCAGATTTTAATTTATTTCGGACCTATTGCAATACTTTAAATTGGGACCTATGCTTCCCTTCTAATGATATTAACGATTGCTGCGATTTATGGTCGGAAATGTT
Source organism: Hermodice carunculata (assembly GCA_964020975.1). Taxonomy (NCBI): domain Eukaryota; kingdom Metazoa; phylum Annelida; class Polychaeta; order Eunicida; family Amphinomidae; genus Hermodice; species Hermodice carunculata. The sequence continues at coordinate 95,666,783 of OZ026623.1, read as the reverse complement.
TCTTGACGCTGCCAAACACTGCATCCCAAACCGAGCTATCGATATTCGTCCCTTTTGACGTCCTGGGATACAATTCACAGTTACGATATTTACATTGTAAAGTGCACCAGGCATATGAGAAGGCCAGAGCTAACGGTCTTAGTCATGACACTGACATGTGGTCCTCGTATTGTAGATGAAGGAATTATTATCAAGAGCAACCTAGAGCTGCCGAACATAATTATCATGATAAACTCCATATCTCTTTAAACAATCCTAATCAAAATAAGAAAAGTTGGTGGCGCACAGTCAAATTGTCTAAACTGTAACCGCATAACCTCAATACCTTCGCTATTAGTAAGTGATGATCATATAACTGACAATATGTCTAAGGCTGAAATTTTCAATTTATTTTCTTTCAAACAATGCACACTTGAATCTACATCTGCCTCTCCTCCTGGGCACGTTTTACATCCCAATAATACAATTCGCTCAATTTCAATTTCAGATAGGGAAGTTCTGGATATTCTACATAGCTTAGATGTTTCTAAGGCCACCGGACCCGATGGCATTAATGCTAAACTTTAAAAGGAAGGTGCGGCGTCCATTCATAAATCATTAGCTAAACTTTTAAATTTATCTTTGAATAATAATACGTTTCCTACTAAATAGAAACAAGCTAATGTTACACCTTTACATAAGAAAGGCGCTGAAAATCTCTGCGATAATTTAATTATGGACCGGTTTTCTTTGTAATTTGCGTTGATAAGGTATTCGGAAAAACACATTTTCAAGCATGTTTTCAACTTCTTTAGGGACAATCTATAAATCTCAGCTAACCAATCTGGCTTTACACCGGGCTACTCTACTGTTAATCAGTTACTTGTTATCTATCACGACTTATGTCTTGCTGTTGATCAGCAACAAGAGGATAGCTTTGTTTTCTTGGACATCAGCAAGGCTGATAAGGTCTGGCACACTTTCTTACTTTCCAAACTTGAGAAAAATGAAATTTGAGGGTATCTATTGATATGGTTTTCTAGTTATCTTTCAAATCGTCAGCAACGTGTTGTGATTCAAGGACAATCTTCCAGCTGGGGAACAATGAATGCTGGAGTTCCACAAGTTTCTGTACTCGGACCTCTTCTCTTTTTAATCTATATTAATGATATTGTTGACCTTGTCAGATGTAATATCAAGTTATTTGCCGACGACATATCTCTTTATTTAACAGTGGACGATCCTTCAACTGCCAGTGAAATTATGAATTCGGATCTTGCGCCTATTTACGAATGGGAAAACGACTGGTTAATCACCTTTAATGCCCATAGAACAGATAGTATGCTAATTGCACATAAGGTTGTTTCTCCAGACTACCCATCTATTACATTTCAAGGCCACACACTGCAAAGTGTCAATATCCACAAACATCTTGCTATTACTATATGCTGTGACCTGAGATGGTCTGACCACGTTAATAACCTAGCTGCTGAAACTGGAAAGCTTCTTAACATTATGAAAAGCCTCCAGTTTCGCCTGGACCGCCACACTTTACAAACCATCTATTTTTGTTTTCTAAGACCTATTTTAGAATATGGAAGTCCTGTCTGGAATGGCTGCACATCAACTAATGCTAATAACTTGAAAAAAATCAGTTGACTGCTCTAAGAATACTACCTGAAAAGTGATTGGACAGTGCACGCCCTCTGTAGTCAGCACCTTGAGCCCTGTGGTTTGAACCAGACTGGCACGTCCCTTTCGACGACTAACTATTCCGTTCTTTAATGCAAAATATGTCAGTGCCTTCAGTGACTGTATGCCTTTTTTCCTTTTTTTTTTATTCAACGCAAAAGCCTCTTTATTGGGACAAAATATGACGAACCAGTCTGGAGCCAGACGGAACAAAATGACTCTCTCAATACGTCTTCATTTGCCAACTGCACTATTTAAAATGTGACGAAAGGCGCCAAAGTTGTGGCGCTTCCCTTTCACATGCTGGGTCACGTTTATCTGCACTTACCCACCCATCCACACATTGTACATGGCTCTGTGACATGATCCTATGGAGTGTAGGCTGTCACCCCCAACCTCCACCCCCATACAGCAACTGTCATAAATAAATCACAGTACCAAGAAACTCCCAAGGCCAAATCAAGGAAATGTAGGAGGTAGGTGAGAAGCCAAAGTTTTGATAGCCTGTATCTGTGTAGATAGTTGTACTGTGATGTATCTCTGATAGGCATCACTGCACCAGTCCCCCTGTACTTTAATGAGGCCCGGGGATACTGTGGCCTTAAAAGCATAAAGGAAAGGCATGGGGACCTTTAACACTCCTTCTTGATATTGTATTGTCTTACTCCACTTCACAAGAAAAGAGCATCCCATGGAAAGAAAAGAATGTCACTTACTGTCAAGTTCTTCTCGTTGTGAAATGAAACCTGAGATTTTGGCAAAAGATTTGATTTCCAAAAAAAAAAAGCAGAATGAAATGCCATGAGGGCGGCAGTCCATATGCAGGCATCTAGTGGTAGATCTAAGTCCAGTTGTGACAATATTTTGTACAAAATTTTGGGTAAAATTGGACATTTGTTGTCTAACCATTGTCCCTTTATCTCTTTTTATCCCCATAAGAACTGTTTTCAACACCCAATTATCCTGCAAGCGATTCAGGAAACCTGCCTCAAGACGCAGCATATGCAGTGTATTCAAACATTGGTGAAGAAACTTTTAAGGTCCTTGCCAAAAAGGCCACATATCTCATGAGAGTTACAATACTCACTGGGATGGGTTGATACTTGAAAAATGTGCAGAACCATAGATAGGCATTCAGTCGGGTCCTGTATGTTGCTTTGGAAAAAAACTGCATATGCTAGACCCCTATACTGTGCATTCTCTTGATCCAATGCCTTTTCCAATGCCACCACATGTATATCTGGGGAAGCAGAAAATGAAAACTTCCCAGAGACACGTGACACAATAATGTTTGTGGTGTCACATATAAGAGACCCAGTCCATGCCCGTGTTACGGACTCCATGTGTGTGCCTTTTTGTGAGATGGAAGTTGTATTTAGCGGACCACGAAAACAATTCCCTTAAGGCTCCCATACTTAGAGGATTCCTGCATGTACCCGTGTTTATGATGCCCTCAGCTGCAGTGCTATCTGTACACACTCTGACATTTCTATTGGCCCGTAAAGGGGCCCAGCAGCTAGTGGTGCAGATAATCACCGGAATTTCTTTGTAGTTAATGTGCAAATCTGCCATGTCCACCCAGTCTGTCTGACAATGGACATAAAACCAATCAGCAGAAAAAATGGTCCCTCCCCTTATTTGAAGAGTCCATGGCCATGAAATCCACTGGTGTGCCTTCAAGGATGACTTCCCATTAAATGTGGACAGGAAGTCTGCCAACCACTGTTTATCTGCCCATGAATACCCTTTGATAAGTAACTTATGATTTGCTGCTTTCAGCTTATTTTATGCGTCAATAAGAGACTTTAGAAAGGTGCAGCTACCACTGACTACACGACGGCTCCAATTCAGCTAACTAATGAGATGCTGCAGCTATTTCTTGGTCGCCTGGTGCTTCCTAGGAATTCCCATAATAAAGCCTGTAATGCTACAAGTTTATGCTGGGGAAGACAGATCGCTATTTTCACCGATAGGATTGTCTGTACTTATTGGCAGGATTCAGGATTCAGGAATCAGGATTCGTTTATTGACCAATACACAAATACAATTTACTATAACAATTTTAAACATATAGAGTAGCATAACGTAGATTGTATAATGGTCAGGGAGACCCTCATTAAGACATTAATATGTCGCTATCATGAGGGCCACCATGTAGGAATTATCAGCTATTAAACAAGATGATGGCGAAAGATCATAAAGCTGACTGTTAGAAAACAACAATTCTCTGTAATGTCTACATTTCAATTAGAAGTAAGAGAAGAAAAAGGATTTTAAAATAGTTGTATAACATTAACGTTGCAATTTACATTAATTACTGGTTTGTACAAATATAACAATTTGGCGTGTCACACACTTCTTCATAAAATTGAATGTAAAAGATTTTAGCATATCTTACTAAACCTTGATAACTGTGTGTATAAAATTTGTCTCGAATGGCAATTGGCAACAACGTTATAGTTACTGGTAAACTGCATTGAAGGCCGTTTTTAGCAAAAACATAAGAGTACCTTGCCTGCTAAACATCCGTTCTTGGCGGTCTACTACCCCCCAGCGAACGTCTGCCTTTCTTTGGCAGCGTCACTGTCTGGAAGCAGGCAGCGCCGTCCTGGCATCGCAGCCAGCGAGTGGCCAGGTGTGGGGATGCGCGCAGTGGATTGTGGGATAGTGACTCTGTGAGCGCCATTTCGTTTCTAGGCTATTACACGGCCCAGTGGGTAGTGACCACACGCCGCTCAATTAACTGTTTGGGTTCACCTGCTGGGAAGGTGGGAACAACATAATGGGGGTAACGGGATTAACACCTCTGCTGTGCGATATCCAGCAGGGGTCACATTAAGGATTTTTCAGTGTGGGTCCGTTGGACCCATCTTTCTCCATTTTCAGGAAAAATAGTAGGTCCATGAACTGAATCTATGGGTCCAGTCTGAAATTGTGCAAACTGGACTTCATTTGATGTAATTTGATTAATTGATTTTATTTGGTATAATTAACATATATCACTATGATAAATATATAAAACATGCATGTAACTTAAGCCTAGAAACCAACATAACATAGGGTCTGTATGCTCACGTAGGTAACTCATTATTATAAAATTTAAGATTGAATAAAAAGTCACCAATATGCCAACTTGATGTAAAAGGGTCTAAAAGTTGTTGACGGTACCAAGGATGGATTCAATCTACCCAGGAACCTCCTATTACGACTAAGTCTGTATAGCACATCCCTGGTCTACCAAAAAATTGGTTTTGAATGGGGCTTAACCCCTGGCACGCTGCCACTGTTCCAGTATCTGGTGTTGTACACCGTGTGCCACCGGACAGTTTTTCAACTCGCTTGCACAACAAGCGGCATGCGTGATTGAACATGCCTGGGCTCTGTTGTTTTTGCGATTGATTCCACGTGACGAAATTGTCAGAAATTATATGATTTATATTTCTGTGCACTTTCTATTTCAATATACCTGAAAAATTTGATACCGTAGGCGGTGTTAAGAGTCTGATCTTAATTGCGGTCATTAATTCACCAAGCAACATGGCAGGCCCACAAGCCGTGCAACACACAACCTCACAAGCGAGTGAACACAGCCTGTCACGGGCATGCACCCAGGCATGGTTTTCCGCTACACAATTTTCCGGCCTTCGATCATAATTTTTTAAAATTCCTACAGATTTGTTCCATTCAAACATTTCAATGAAATCAAAACAACCAAATTTTGTTTCAAAAACACCAATAACCACGTGAACCAACGGAGACAGTGATGAACAACATCGTGTTACGCTGTTGGGCCGGCTAATGCAAAATTTCGCTTCGTCCACGTGTAACCTTGCGATGACTAATCTGCGTATTTTCCTTGCCGTCCGTAATGAATTTTCACTCGTGCCTTTATCAGGGTCTAGATTTTTTCGATGGAACTCTTCTTGGTGAAAATGTGATTTGAAAATTCAACATCTTAGTCTAATAATCTTTGCGTGATACGACTTGTACCTTCCCAACATTGCGGACATGAGACAAGCACATGGGGAACAACGAATTTGATTGGACACTGAGCGGCACGTGATCAAATCCACACAATGAGGAGCCTGGACGTGCTCTCAGCATTTATAATGAGGTGAAGTGACGTCCATCCATTCCCATTCTGGCAAATTTTTGGAGGGATACCCCACGAATATTTTTTCTTAGCAAATAAGAGAGCTTGTTACATAGAAAGACGAACATCAGAGGATTCCATCAGTATAATGAATAATCACGAGATTGATAGTGGTCGATACAAAACACCGTGACCGCTTGGGGTAATTTTTGCAGTTGTAGGCCTATCTTTCAAAAATGCATCGCGTTTTTGTGCGCACGTCCATAGAGACGCAAAATGACAATGTTTTATTAATTTCCAGGCGTTATTTCTTTATTTTTAGCGTCTATGACGCAGGACGCAAGCTTAATGTGACCCCTGATCCAGCAACTGTTCTGCCATGTACGGCAACTGTGTTACGCACTCAGCCCAGTTGTAATTACTAAATTAGCTGCCTACGAACAGCGTCAGTGTCACGGGAAAAAGAAAAAAATGGATGAGAAAAAATTTCGGGAAGTTCTTGAGGATTGTTGGCAAGAGATGGGAGTAAATTATCAGGCGACCAAACACCCGGAGCAAGCATTATTTAATGTTATTGTTGAGAAGAAAGACACTTTTGTAATTTTACCAACAGGCAGTGGAAAAAGCCGAATATTCCAACTAATACCTGACCTGGTGAAACGGATAAGGCCTATTCCAGCCAAACCTGTAGTAATCTTAGTTTGCCCGCTCGTAAGTCTTATGAAATCTCATCAGCAAGAATTGATCGTCTTGTATTCTGGGTGAAGGTGACGACGGGAACATTTCCCGATCGCAATGCACAGCACCCTGTTCCATTCTGACATCTTTTACTCCAGTAAGTCACAGATACACAAGCAGGTAAACTACGTTTGAGAAGGTGTCAATTGGATTACTCCCTTGGGTCCTCGACCTCGTGGAGTTATTTTGACTGCTGTGTGGGAAGTGACGTGTTGCTCGCATCTGATTGGACGACGCACAGCTCATTAATAATGCAGTAGGCAACTTTCACGATAAGCGAAGTACAATTCATTGGCCCAGCGGCGCCTGACAACGTAATCGCCAGATCTGCTAATTGCCTCCCGAAATGGTATTGTGACACGGCCGGGCAGACTTTCGCTGGGGGCCAACATAGTGTATTGCCCCAAGAAAGTCTGCTTAGGAGGCAAAAGAGTACCGATTAACAAACAAATTTTCAGCATATCTAGTGTCACAGGAAAAAATTCCGTATTTGGGAACAAACTAAAGGTAACTCTTGGATATTTACAGGAAGGGTTGGATTTAAGAATCTATAATAAAACTTTATTTGTGCAATTTTAAAAATATCTCCAATTTTATATAATCCCAGTTTTTTAAACAATAGATCAGTGTGTGCGTTGTATTTACTGCATGTTATAGTTCTGATGATTTTCTTTTGAATTGTTTTTTAGGCTAGAGCTCTTGAATCCCCAAAGAAGTATCCCATAATTTATAAAGGAAAGAATGATGGAATTATAAATTTTTAGTTTTGCATCAATTTGCAGAATTCTTTTCAGTTAGTGCAAAATCCCTACAGATTTTGAGATCTGACTGCTTATTTTAATTATATGAGACTTCCAAGTAAGGTTTGTATCAAGTACAGTACCTAGAAAATTTAAAGTTTCAACCCGTTCAATTAGGATATTGTTTTATTTTTATAATAGGAATTTTGAACTTCTTTTGAGATTGGTGGAATATCATATATTGTGTTTTCTTAAAATTTAGAGATAACTTATTTGCATCCAACCAGTAAGTGATTTTATTAAGTTCGGAATTTATATCTTTGTCAATGTCATGAATTGTGTTGTTTCCAAATTGATTTAGACAAGCTGATAGGGTAGAGTCGTTGGCATACTTTATTAGTTCGAATTTGGGACTAGCACAAGTTAGATCATTTACATATATGAGGAATAACAAACGTCCTAAAAATGAGCCTTGTGGCACTCCAGTTGTTATAGGTAATAGATAAGAATTTACATCATCATATTCAAGTACTGTTTACGATTAGTTAAGTAGCTTTCAATCACTCTCAATGATATTGGGTAAAAGGCTCAGAAACATGTCGACTAGTTACCCGCTGAAGAACCTTTAATTTATTTGGGCTAGTACAGCCTATGTCAAAATTTTGCAGAGGAGCGTGTGCAATATGGACAATAGTACTTCTGTGTACATAAGTTAGACAGGGACAGGTTAGCTTATGGAGAGTAAAGAGTTTGGACTGCGGAATAGGGTAATGGCTACTAGGAAGTGGTTTTGGACAAAAAGACACAAATACAATACCTTGAATACCATAAAATTTCAATTTATTGATCAAAATTTCATGAATTAATGTGTCAAAAACTTTCGATAAGTCCAAAAATATACATATAGGAAGATTTTCAATATCCAGGACCTTTAATATATTATCTATTGATTCAACAGCAGCTAATTCAGTTGAGTGATATTTTCGGAAACCATATTGACTACCTAATAAAATAATTTTTAACGATTGAAATAATCATATAACTGGTTGAATATTACTTTTTCAAAAACTTTTCAGAATGCAGGTAATATTGATATGGGATGATTATTGGTGAAAAGGTCTTTATTTTGTTTTTTGATAGATTGGAGTTACGTTGGCAATTTCTAATTTTTCTAGAAAAATACCACTCTTTAAAGTCTGATTTATGATTATTGTCAATGGTTTTGCAACAGTATCTTTAATGAATTTTAACAAATTTGTTGACATACCATCAACACCTTGGCTTGATTTGGTTTTTAAATTTTCGAAAATTTCGTTGATGACATCAGCATCAGCATTTTCAAATATAAATCTATGTTCATAGATTTTGCTTAAGTACTGCTTGTACCCATTTTCCGGGGCTCTGTTCAACTCATTCATCAGATAAGGACCTATGTTTGTGGAGAAATGATTAAACATATTTGCAATGATTAATTTGTCTTTAATTTCTCCTCCATTTTCGGTAAAGAATTCTGGAAATGTTTTTTTCTTTTTTGTTTTTAAGAGTATTTCGTTTATAGGCGTCCATGTTTTTTTTTTTTATATCATTTTGATATCGCCGAAAACAAGTTTCATAATAATATCTTTTAGCTCTATTTATAGATTTTCTTAAAATATTATTATAAGTCGATAGATTTACCTTTAAGGTTAAAAACAAATTAGAATTTCTGGGAGTACATTTTAATCTTTTATACATATTATCTCTGAATTTGATTGACTGTAGAATTCCTGCTGTTATCCAGTTTTGTTTTTTATGTTTATGTTTACAGAACTTCACTAATTTGCATGGGATATGTTTGTCTTTTGGCACGAACCTATAGGCTGACCTCAAGTTCACTTTATACATGGAAGCATTGGGCGTTACTGCTTTTGCCACCTCATCAACAGACTGTGAAGAAAAGAGTTCACAAGTGGCACACTCATTGAAGGCCCTGCCCTCTGGGAGACTGCAGTCATGTATTAGTCTAATATCTTGCTCATCTTTGGGTGCTGCACCCAAGGCAGTGACAATACATGGCTTCCCGTCCACTTTCCTGTAATTTCCACACTCCATTTCTGCCAAAAGTATTTTCTCCAAAGCTGGTTTATGATTTTTGAACTCTGCTGGTAAAGGAGATGTACTTGGGTCTATAATGTCAAAACCATTTTTGACACCATTCGCCAGAAAAACCTTATCAAAATCTGCCTGTAATTCCGTCTCCCAGATGGCAGGGTCTGGCCTCTGTAGTGGTCTCGCTTCCCGTCAAGTACCAGTGCTACCAGAGGGGTTGCTAGGTCTAGGATGCAGCTGACAACATCGAGGAACATTGCCCATGTAGGCATATCTCCACCTGGCTCCCCACCTGCACCCCTACAGGCCATTATAATCCCTATATATTTCTTGTCCATTTTCTTCTGTAACAGGGCTGGACCCTGGTTTGGTTCCTGTGATTAGCAGTGTGGGAAACATGAGGTGCACCACCACCATTACCTGTGCCTGTGTTCTGGTTGCTGCTATTAGATGGCCTCCCTTGATTGTTCCATTTTTCACCCTTCATTAAAAACATTGGCAAGCGGGATTGGTTTGCTCCCCATCTGAATCCATCCCTAGCTTTTATGTACCTATACACATGGCCATACTGTAAAACTTTCAGCAAGAGATACACTTCACTAAGCTGGGCCACTTTCACTGTATATGCAATGTAATCTGATATGGTTACTGTATCTAATTGACCTTTGGTCAACAGCTTGAATATAATTTGTATATTAGCTACAATCTACTGGAAAAAAGATAGACTCCAGTTTTACCTTCCTATGTGTTTTTACACATAGCTGCATACCCTTTGCGTTATCTTTTTCTTCCTCGGTATCAACCTCGTGTTTGTACTCTATAAAGGCAGTAATATCATAGAACTATATCTCACCTCTAGCCCCCAGAGCAGTCAAACGTAGCAAATTGTTTACGTTTTGTCCTTGCATTGGACGGCCATGCCTGTTGTCTGTTTCTTCGCATAGAGGCCTCCGTGTGCATTTATTGCGATAGAAGATCCTGTGATGTGTTCCCTTGCATAGACCCTTCTAAATCCCATGGAGACCTTTTGCTGCAAACGGATCATCACGCAAAGTTTGGAAATTCAATTGCACTATGTCCTGTGGAACATGTTATTGCCTCTGTGGATGAAAGGTGCCATGGATGCCACCATTTTGGGGAATCCCTAGATATTCAGGCTGTTCCCTCTGCTGCTTGGGCCCCCTTTTGTTGATGTCACATGAGGCCCCCAGATTCCCTGCTGATTGTGGAACCTCTCCTTCCTGCTGCATGGTTGTGTCAAATGTTGTGGGACCTCCTTGTAATTTCTCCAGCACCCTCACAAGCACCAAACACTGGCCAAAAGCTAGCTTTTTCCTTGAATTTGAATCTTGGAGCCCTTTAATTATCTCGTCTGGTGGTGGCAACATCAGCATGTTCAGGTTGTCCATGTCTCGGCTCTTTAACAGTTCTACTGTGTGGGCATGGATCCCTTGTTCGTTAGCCCACACATCAAGATTCTGTGATGATCCCTCACCCTGTGGTGATGAGGAATCATCGTCTGGTGATGTATTCTCCGTAATACTTGATTTAGATATATTTCATTTATTGATCAAATACATTGAAATTAACATGCAATATAATAACCTCATCGATTTGGAAAAATGGCAAAACCCTATTCGAATCCTTCTTGTGAGAAAGGACAACACATAAACTGGACAAAACTAGACGCATTAGACAAATAATAAGATGACGAAGGCAGTGACGTAACAGATAGTGGGGCTATGTCATTTATTACTATATTAAGTCTGCAAATGTGTATCATTAGCTGGCATTGTTGCAGCATCTGATATGTGTTCCTTTTACCGAAATATTTAACCCATGCCTGCCGGTTTGAAGCGGCCAGTTTCGGAAATATATTTGTGTAATGCTGAAAAAATCACAATATTTACTTCAAGAGAACATACAGGGCAGCCATATAAAACTATCTGTAATGTGAATGGAACTTACAAGGAAATCGTGGTATGGAGAGTTGATCACTGAACAGTATAACCAGGACATGTAAAGAAGTAATGCCAAGCATCTTCACTGGATATACCACAATCACATAAAGGTGTATCTTTTACGCCAATCTTAAACAAGCGACAATTTAATTGGCTGGCACCCAGACGAAGGGGTGTGTGTTGAACTGTGAGAAATCAGTTACCAAAATTGTGTAATTCAGGGAATTTCAAGGCTCTGACCACTGGCTTCATAATATTTGACTTGAATATTTTGGTTGAAGCTAAATTTTTAGTTTCTAGAGATAACTGATTCCACAGCTTAATAGTCAAGGGGAAAATGAATTATCAAAGAGTTCAGTACTAGTGCTAAAATGGGGATGATTAAATTGCTAAGGAGTTGATAGGTTTGGTTACTCGCAGTAGAAGCAGTAAGAAGAATCGAGTACAATGAATCAGGAACGAGCTTGTTAACAAGTTTGTACATTAATGTCAGTTTTGATATTTCTCTACGTTTGGCAAGAGTAGACCATCCGATTTCTTCGTACAGCTTTGCATTGCTTGTTTCATGCATTGCATTGCGATACAAGCAGCACTTAATTGAATGTTTTCCAGCCTTTGCTAGTCAAATACCGAACAGGCACTCCAGACTTGACTACTGTATTCGAAAATCGGCCTGATAAAACTAATATAAATAGTTATGAGTGTACCTCTGTCCAACCTAAACTTCACGTTTTTCATAATGTTATTAAGTTTACTAGATTGGTTAGAGATTTCAGTAATGTGATTGGACCATCTTAAATCAGAGAGCGTATTGTAAGTCCAAGGTGTTTGTGATGGGTAACAATTTGCAATACATGACCTTGAAAATGAATAGGTGCATGGTTGGTTTGGTTTGTCTTCGCAGAGATGAGCATGGAGTTAGTTTTCAGACCATTAAAGGTCACCAGCCAATCTTTGGACCATTGATCAATATCAGCAAGATCGGAATTCATAATTTCAGCGGCAGTAAAGGGACTATCAATATTCAAGTACAGAGAGGTATCATCAGCAAAAAATTTTGTTACAACAAACAAGATTCACCACATCGTTGATGTCAATAAGAAACAAAAGAGGCCCCAGCATGGAACCTTGAGGCACCCAAGCACAAATTTTACCCCAACTGGAGGACTGACCTTGAATAACTATGCATTTGTTGCGATTCTTTAGATAAACCGAAAACCAATCGTGAGGATCTCCCTCAATACCTGCTCTCTTTAATTTGTACAAAAGGCTTGAATGCCAAACCTTGTCAAAAGCTTTACTAATGTCCAAAAAAATGATTCGTACTTCCATTTGCCGATCCAAGGCTAAACATAGTTCATGATAGAAAAGGAGCAACTGATTGACCGTCGAGTCGCCTAGTATGAAACGAGACTGATGAGCAGAGATAACAATTTTGTCGTGAAAAAAGCTAAATACGTGCTTAAAAACTATCTTTTCTAGAACTTTTTCAACACAGCTGAGTAGACACACAGGCCTGTAATTATTGCACGATTTCTCTGGGCCTTTTCATAAAGTGAAGAAATGTTTGCTCTTTTCCAAGCTGAAGGAAATTGTCTACTAGAAAGTGAAAAGTTAAATAATCTAGCAAGTGACAGGGGGGGGGGGGGTAATAGGTATGGCTTCTTTGAGCAGTTTTGAACTTATACCATCAGGACTCGAAGCTTTAGTTGTGTCAAGACTTAAAAGCACCTCAAGAACTTCTCTCTCCTTTACAGTGAGTCAGTGAAGAGTAGATGCAGCAGGATCTGCATGTTCGGGAAAACTGGTCATTGCAGAATCAAGGTTACATTGTTCTAGAAAGTGAGAATTAAAAATTTCAGCTTTGGACAGGGAATCAGAAATGTGCTTACCATCATGTATGAGAGAGGGAATAGTGGAAGATCGATTATGGTTCAAAAAATATAAACTGTGTGCCACCAACTTTTGCTTTTCTTCGAAGGGTTGCTGAGGTCCTCACGAAGCTTCGTAGTGTACTCGTCTTCAGCAGTTTTAAGCTGTTGTTGATAATGGTTTAAAACTTGACAGAAAGAGGTCCATGCATGGGTGTTCAAATTTTGATGTTTAGCATTTTCGTATTTTCTTTTAACTTGAGGTTAAAGTGAACGTAGGCTGGAGTTGTATCACAGTAAATCATGTGGTCTGACTTGAATATTTTTGTTTTGGATTGATTTCTCGGCAGTTTCCATGAACAACGTAGACCAGGAATCACAACACAAATCAATATCTTCAGAAACAAAACACAAATTCCAGTCTTCACTTCAAAGGAAGCTCTGAAGACTTCAAAGTCTGTTTTACCATAGTCCCAAATGCGTTTTTTGAATGCATGATCTCTCTTTTTCTAAAACAATAGGTTAGCACCTACAACACTATGGTCACAGTTAGAAATTGAAGGAAGCACATAGGTATCACTTTCTTTGTTAGGAATGTTAGATAGGACCTTATATAAACGTGTAACTGAATGGTCAGCAATGCATTTGGGCTCATTTATATGGACCGTAAGAAGATTGGTACTGGCAAATTGGTGAAGCTTATGGCCAGATGGCATTTGGAAATCGCAATTTAAATCTCCCGTTAAGATAATATGATGAATATATGTGCCTTTTGCCAGGTCGAAACTTTCCTGAAACTTGCTCCAAAAAGAAACCGGGGAATTGGGTGGCCTATACATGACAGCAAATAAAAATTTAGTATTATGAAGTGTGATTTCACACCAAAAAATCTCCAGATCAGGTACATCAAGATCCAGTCGTTAAGTGACGTGTAAGGATTTGGATACATACAGTGTAACATGACCACCTACCCCTTTAATGATGTCATAATAGTCAGGTATATCTAGATTGCTTGCTAAAGAATTCTGTGAAAGGTAAGTTTCTGATAGAGAAATTATGTCACATTCTGAGATGATGTCTGTATGGATGCACCGCAAATTATCTGGTGACAGACTCCGTATATTTAAATGGCAAAATGAAATGTCTTTAGAATGATGTTCAGGGCCCAGGTTTTTATGAACATCTCCCGCTAAGAGTATCAGCAGAAGACAGGTGAAAGATATATTTACAAACTTTAGTTGCTGTCTATACAGAGCTTTGGACATTAAATAAACCAGAAGAGGGGTTCTCTTTTTGTCTGAAAGGTTCAAATTAATAAGATGTACAGCAATAGAGGTATACGTGACAAAATAAATGGTAAGGTTACGTATGCTGAGCAATTTGCCGCAGATTCGCCAATTCATTACTCGAAGTGTAGTGCTGATTTGTGATTGTGGTATGTATGAGATTGTGGTGCTGATTTATGATTGTCAGATCCATAGCCAGAGGGTGCTGTGACAGGATACGGGGACGTTTGGGGGACAGATCGATCAATACCCTCACCATGGACGGATGGACGTACAGCCCAGCTGTGGATCTTTCCCCTGCTGTTGTAACCGGGCGTCTTAGGGATCTGTCAGGCAACAAGGTACATGAGAGTTTCACTATATTGGTGTCAGAAGTAAAGCAAGTTTCAACACCTGTGGAGAAGTGAATTTTTTGAGAAGATAGTCTGATTACCGTGGAGGCAATCCTGAAGTAGCTCTGCTCGATGGATGGACATTTCATGCTTGTTCGAGCTTTATAAAGTGCTAATTCGTATATATTCAGTGGTTTTCTATGCTGATTGTACTGTTAGCAATTTGAATCATTTGGGAAGAATCAGGATCGTCACTATCTATTCATATTTTCAACAGTTAGATTTCTTTTACTCCACAAAAAATTCGGCTATCATTTGCAGTCAATTTTCCAGGGTTATGACGTCACATGGTTTGGAAATAATCATCGTCATGTCAACCATACCACATAATTAGATGTGCTAAGCCTTCTGCAATAATTTTGAAATACTTGTTGTTTTCTACAAGGATTTCGTCTTTCAGTGGTGTTCAATAAGGTTTACTTTGTTGATCACTCTGACTTACAGATAGCTGATTCAATATTTGACATACAAGCATGTGTTGAATGTAGTGCAAGTGACTCTAAGGCAGAGCACATTTTCAGTCAACAGCTTTTCAGTTTTTGCCCAGGATATATTGCATTTTTTTACACTTTTTTCATACACACACAGTGTTTATGGACTTATTTTGAAAGAAAATGTTTTATAACATGAATTGGTATGCAACTTAAGAAATTTGAAAAATATTCAATAATGTTATAAACTGACATATTTTTTTTCTCTGTCTTTGATCTTTTGCATACACTGTACTTGTTTTTCTTTGTGTGTGCACAGTGGGTAGTATGCTGGTGTATGTACACTATGCTTTGACTTTTGTGTATGGCATTAGTAATGTTTTTGCCTTTGAGCATGCTGTACTTCTTTACTTTGAGTATATTCTATTCAAAATTTTGTACAGTGTAGTTAAAAATTTTCTGTACATTACTGTGCACATTGTATTTTCAATTTTTTGTGTGCAGATTCTTGGATACCAATATTATCATTATTTTTTTGTTCCTTCACTCCTTTCATTGATCCATACTTGAATCATCATGACTACAATTTTCATTAACGAAGCAATTTATGAGCAATTATTGAAGACTGATAGTATTGTAGAGACAAAAGCCAGACTTATTATCAATAAAAGGCAAAAACTAGATGGATCATTCACTCAAGATTCTTTGTTAGGAATATCAGAGAAAGGTATTGGCGGATTATTTGATGAACTTTGTGGTGAAGGAAGAGTGGATTTTTAAGGTCTTTTCCAGTGAGCAAACGGTGGAAGGTATGCTTGAAACACTGTTGCACCATCACACAAAGAGTGAGTCATTGTTTAATCAGTGGAGCCTAAACTTGGACAAGCAAATGGATGATGTGAATGGTACTTTGAGTTCTTTGACAACAAAAACTGATAATTTGGAAAAATAAATGGCGGACAGGATTGATAGTAAGTTTAATGCCTTAGTGGCAAGAACCGGTAAGTTGGAAAAGCAAATGGCTGATCAGATGGCTAAGCTGGGTGATGAACCAGGAGCCACTGCAATGGCTGGATGAAGTTTGCCATGTCCCCGACCTCCAGGAATATTTGGCCCATCGAACATTAGGGAACCACCCCATACACACAGTACAGTGGATACACATAACAATTTATTGTATTCATTTGATTCATTGACCAATAACAATGTATATAGCACTTATGCAACTGATGATCCAGAGGACCATTGTAGGGGTGGTAGGCATGTTGCTGGTGCAAGTAAAGGTAAAGATAAGGTGGGGCTTTCTTCGCCTAAAGCTGCTACTTTTGACGGTGATGATTGGTGACCATTTTTCTTACAGTTGAAAGGTTGGCAAGGAGGTATGAGTGGTCTGTTGAGGTGAAACTTGATAGGCTGGTTGAGTTGCTCAGAGGTAAGGCATTGAGGTATTATAGTACGCTTAGAGAATCTGAGAGAGAGGATAACAGGGTCCTAACATCTAGAATGAACAACCATTTCAGCTTGCGTAATCCACCTGTGACTATAAGACAACAACTGCAAAACCTTAAACAGAGAGAAGGTGAATCCTTGGAAGAATTAGCAGAGCGTTATCAACAGCTTACCATAGATGGATATCCGGATGGTGGGGAACAGTTCATGGATTCGATTGCAGTTGGAGTGTTCCTGAAAGCTGTAAACAACAAGGCTGAGGTGGCACAGGTACTCAGTCAGGATTCTCCAACATTGTAAAAGGCTTTATCTGCTTTGAAGTTGGTCATTTGCAGTCAAGACATTGTTTCTCGTACTTCAAGTTTAAAGCTACAGCTGAGACAAGTTGATGTGGATGAGGAGGATCAGCGTGTTAGGGTTATGTCTTTTCAACAGAATAAACCTCAAAGTTCCCGAGTATCATGGACAGACCAGTACAAAGAACATCGCAAAGAGATGGAAAAACTAATGAAGAAGTAATCAAAGCATTGCTTGAAGAAAACAGATGTTTCATGACTTTGTTGGTATAGAAGACTCCAGTAGGGGGGCTACTCAGGCTAATATTGTAGGCTTACCAAGGGCGTTAAGGATATCTTTATCAGAGATACAGTGTCATAGCTGCCAGGAATTTGGCCATTACATTAAGGATTGCCATCACAAGCCTTCAACACCTTAGAAGCTATGTACTGAGGGGAGATCTAGATCAGTTTTTCCCAACAAATAGATTGGATCGGACTTGTTGGTCGATGTCCGATCCCTGCTGTTAATAAAGACCAAGAAGTAAAAAATGATACGCTCTCTTCAGTGAAATCAGAATTCTCAGGTTTTTGCAAAGGCCATCAGTAATCAAAATCAACATCAGGAGAAATTGATTCGGTGCTGGAGGAAATTACTGTTGGTTCAGTTAGTAATGGTCTCAGCATGGTGATTCCAGTTCAGATGGACACAGAACCTGTAGAAGCTGTCATTTATTTAGCGGCTCAAGTAAGTTATGAATCTGGAGCTATTTAGTTGCCTGAAAGTTAGGCTTAAAATTTCAGAGGAAGTTATACTAAAAGGTGCAGCAAAAGAAGGGGATATGACAGCAAAGCATGTGAAGGAAGTTTCTATAGTCATTGAAAATTGGTCATTTCGGCTGGACATTTATGTGGCTCCAATAACTGATTGTCTGATTTTAGGCCTAGATTTTCTTGTGGAGCAAAAAGGCAAAATTGACTTTGATCATTGTGTGTTGCTATTAGGGGATCAGCTCTTGTAAGCTATCATGAAAAGAAACGGGGAGGAATCAATGAGCATTTCCAGGGTCACTTTGGTGAACAAGATCACAGTCCCTCCAAACAGTATGAAACAAGTTATGTGTTCTTCTACTATTGAAGATGGTTGAAATTATGTGGTACATCCAAGAGGGTATCATAATGGATTGATTGTTCCCTTTTCATTGGTCAAAGCTGGTCCAGATGTTGTTATTTCCATCATAAACCTGTCGGATAGATTTTTCAGTCTCAGGGCTGGTCATTTGATGGGTAACGCTACAGCTGCAGATTCTGGTGAGGCTATGGAGTTGAAGGAGTCAAATTACGTCAGAAGTGCAACACATTTGGTCTCAGAGAATAGTGCCATTGGTTCTGCATCTTGTGGTCTTTCTACGAGATGTGAGAATATTCCCACAGTGAAACATATTGGTAAGTCAGAGTCAGAGGTACCAGAGCATCTTCAACACCTGTATAGGGACTCATTATCCAATCTGAATAGTGAACAAAAGCAACAGCTACAAGAGGTTTTGGTTAGATATGATGTTTTCTCGAGATCAGACATGGATATCAGATGCTTCAAGGAAATCAAACATCAATTCCAACCAATGAAGCTGCTCCCATCAAACAGCAGATGCTCAGGACTCCACTTGGATTTCAGGCGTCATCACTTCATTATGTTCTGATTGGGCGGCGGCCCCTGTTTTAGTGTGGAAAGGATGGAAACGTAAGATGGTGTATCCATTATAGGGCGTTAAATAAGGTAACCATAAAAGATATGCATCCATTGCCGCTAATTAAAGAATGTCTCAACACTTTCTCTTGTAAGGCGTACTTCAGCTCCTTAGATATGGCTTCTGGATACTACTAAATCGAGATTGATGAGCGTGACCGATACAAAACTGATGTTATTACAAAGTACGGCCTTTTTCAAACCCAAAGAATGGCCTTCAGATTAACTGGAGCTCCAGCGACTTTTCAGCGAGCTATGCCCCTGTTACTTCAAGGGTTAACATGGAAAACAATGTTAGCATATCTAGATGATGTAATAATCGTCAGCAAAAGGGTTTCCGGTCTTTTACATAATTTTTTGTGAGGTCTTGGACTAATTTTGCCAGTTCAACCTCAAGTTGAATCCACGGAAATGTTGGCTGTTTCAGTTGGAGATCAATTTCCTTGGGAAGCTTGTGTCAGGAGAAGGAGTGTCCATTGACCTAGATAAGGTCAAGGCAGTTGCTGATTGGCCAGTGTCAAACTAGGTCCATGAAGTGGAATTGTTTCTAAGGTTCAGCAATTACCACCATGATCATATTGCTAATTTTGCTGAGATTTCAAAGTGCCTGTGCCAGCTAAGGGGACCGAAAGCGATCTTTGAATGGACCAATGAAATCAACTAGCATTTGAGCAACTCAAGGAGGTCTTAACCAATGCTCCAGTCCTGTTTCTGCCTACTGCAGATAGTACTCTTCTGTTGGATTGCAATGCCACTGATTTTTTCATTGGTTGTGAGCTCAGCCAGGTCCAAGATGGGGAGGAAAGAACCATTTGTTATGGTAGCTTTGCGCTAACTCCAGCACAGCGTTATTATTGCACTACCTGGAAGGAAATACTTTCAGTAGTTAGATTCACCAGGCAGTTTCGACACTATCTTCTGGGGCGGAACATACTGGTTAGGACTGACCATAACAGCTTGATATGGCTCTTGAGGTTCAAACTGATTGGTAGACAGGTGGCCAGATGGTTGGAAGAACTCTTGCAATATGATATCACCATTTTACATTGCTCAGGGAAATGTCATGTTAATGCTGACCGTCTTTCCAGAATTCTGGATACTTTGTCTTTCTGTAATTCTTATGCAGCTGTAGCTGATATGGGATCTTTGCCATGTGGGGGATGCCCATATTTTACTAGAGCACAGAGGCAGTGTTCTGTGTTTGAGGAGGAAGTTGATGACATTGTACCATTGGCAGTTCGTCATACTTCTCTGGAATCTTTTGCTATAAGGTCAGTTAACTGGGTCAATGTGTACTCAGCTGATAATATGAGACAGGTGCAGAAGGAGGATCCAGATATATTGAGAGAGTGTTTTCATGGATAGAGTCTGATGAAGTACTACAAGATGCAGAGCTTGTGACCAACAGTCTGGAAACTATGCAGCTGTGGTTAACTCATAGTCAGCTTTTCATGAAAAATGGAGTTCTTCATTGCAAGGTAGAAGGTCAGGTCCCTAGGTTGTGTTTGGTGGTACCTTGGAAGTTCCGGAAGGAGGTTATTCAGCTGAATCATGAAATACGGTTTTCTGGACATCTAGGAGAAGTCAAAACATCGGCTAAGGTGAGAGAGTTTTTTCTGGCAGAGAAAGTCATCAGATGTTGTGGATTATGTGAAGACTTGTGCGATCTAGAACAAGAATAAGAACCCTTGTCAGTAGCCAAAGGCTAAACTTGGAGTTTATCATGCTGGTTCCCCCTTAGAACAAGTTCACATTGACATAATGGGTCCCTTGGTGAAGAGCAGGAAGGTGAATTAGTATATACTGGTTTTGCTTGACCAGTTCAGTAAATGGGTGGCATGCTATCCATTACCTGAACAAACAGCAGAGGCCATTGCTGAGACATTTGTGTGTGAATTCATCTCTAGATTTGGTTGCCCTCAGCAAGTCCATAGTGACCCAGGAAGAAATTTTGATGGTAAGTTGTTTCAGGCAATTTGTGACCTCCTTGAGATCACCAAGACAAGGACAACCCGATATCGACCATCTTCAAATGGAGAAGTTGAAAGGTATAACCGTCAAATCATGCAAATTGTCCATTGTTGTATAAGAGGTAATGAGAATACTTGGGACCAGGATTTAGCACTCTTGGGAAATGCGGTAAGAAGCATGGTTCAAAGGCAAACAAGGTTTTCCGCCAACATGCTCATGTTAGGTTGGGAGGTGACCAAGCCAGTCGATATTCCGTTTGGTACCTCTGATACAGTAGGTCAAGATTCCACTGTAGTAGAGTATGTGGTTTGGTTGAAGGAACGCTTACATGAAGTTCACAGCATAGCTAGGAAAAGTCTCCAATCAGCGCAAGCAAGACAGAATAGGGACTGTGACATCAAACTAGCAAAACAAACCTTTGACAGGGGGGATTTGGTGTACAAGTTGCATTCCTCGTCTAAGATAGGCCAGAGTCAGAAATTGGGACCGATCTGGGCAGGTACTTATTTGGTGGTCGACATTCTGTCTCCTGTGCTGTACCGTATCAAAGATAGAAAGACGGAGAGGTTCATAAACCATGATCGTCTGAGGATCTGTGAGGTACGGTTCATTCCTATGTGGTTACGTTGAATGGGGCATCATCTCTTGAATCTGGATGCAACCATCACATACGATGATCAGGAGCTTGATGAAGAGCAGGGGATTTATCTGGATGCACTGTTTGGTGATGGCAGTGATGAGAATGATGACAAATCCATGCCTGCTAGTCAAGTGGACATGCTGGGTATTCCCGTTGGTCATAGTAGTCAGGTGGGATCTGTAGACTCCGAGAACTCCAGCAACAATGACGAGGCCAACCCAGGTAGTGATCTAAGGCCAGTGGTTTCCACTAGGGGTGGGCCCCAAGTCAGCAGACCAGCATACCTGGTGGATTAAACAGCTTTAGTCAACATAGATAGAAAAAATGAGATGGATTCCTATCTCATTCATATGTTAAAAGTTGCTATGGAAATGTTTTTGTATATAGTAATGTATCTTATCTAATATTATGTATCTCAGTATGGACTCTGGAAAGGAATGGACTGTGCTGGATGAGACATTGGGTAGCGAGTCAGATTCAAGCTTGAGTGACATTCCACACATAAGGGAGCATACTGGATTAGGTCAGAGGAAGAAGGTATGTGCTGTATGTCCTCGATGTGTGGTCCATGTGAAAAGACATGTGTTCTGTGATCATCTGCCATTTTATGTATACCCGGAAACTGCATGTTTGGCATATGGTAAACAGGAAGCCCAGCAGCACAAGATCGTCCTACAACATATTGCGGAACATGGAGATACAGAGCCTATGTTCACGGATGAGAAAGTAGAATTGTGGGTATGCTTCATGAGGGATGCCTTGCAGTTCCTTAGCTTTGAGTTTAAAGTGGATCCAGCTGGGTTACTGGAATTGGTGCGACAGAGGAAATGGTTTCCAGATGAAAGGGCCAGGGTTACTGACATCGACCGTGCTTCGTGTTCTTTCTATGAAGCACGGGATGGTCTACCAGTAGCAAGACGTCATGAAGTTTCAATCCTAACTCCATTGCTGCATTGTTCCATTGGTGGGTTCTTTTTCAAATATTGTCACAGATTCCTAAGAAGAGAAAGAAGGTGTTTAAGGAGTTTGAAAATATGGTCGAGGCAAAGAAGGGAATCTACAGCTTAGTAGAAAAGCCTTTCGAAATGGGTGACAGTCACTTCCATTTGGTAGAGCTGTTGAAAAAAGTGGACATGCCATCACTGCATATAGTCCTGAATGAAGAACCAGTTTACTTCAAATCGTTTGTGTTGCAGTTGGGGATTTCCAATCACTGTTTTCCTAGAAGTTGGCCAACAAAAGAAGAGCAAGCTCATATCTTAAGAGATCACCAGTTAAGACTAATGTTTGGGGTACATCCTAAGTTTGCCAGTGGTTTCTCAGACAAGTATGATTGTCCAAGACTGAGGTGGTATTTACAGGAACCTAAGTGGTAGCTTTGGGAAAAATTAGGATTGACTGCAGTAGCAGCTTTTGGCAAAAAGACAGAGACAGGCTAGGTATGGCTTTTAGGAGCGTACTGCCATTGGCAGGAGATCTGCAGTTACCAGTGGTCATTCATTGCAGAGGGGAAGGAGCAATGGAGGAGTGTCTGTATTATTTGCAAAAGGAGCTGTGCAGGATTATCCAATCCATTTCATTGCTTTTCAGGAACAGCAAAGGAAATGGAGATGATAATTCAGCATTTTCCATCAGCTATGTTTGGGTTTGTGGCCAAGCTGTGCAATGACAAGTGTTCTGAGTTGAATGCGGCAGTGACATCAGTTTCATTGGAGAAGATCCTTATTGAGAGTGATTCACCTTATTTGAGAGGTTCAAGTCCCAGGGAAAATATTGTAACCAAGGGATGTTGTTAGAGGTGGCCGAATATCTTGCAGATTTGAAGAATCTTCCTCTACACATGACCTTGCCAGATGACCTTGCAGAACACCTGGAAGTTCTACAGGGTCTAAAGTCAGAACATTTCCTGAATCAGAGAGCTGTGCCATTTGGTGATGTTTCTGAATTGTTTTCTCTGATGTCAGGAATAACGCTTTGCACCATGTTGTATATAATATTTTATTGATATGTGGTATCTGTGAATGTGTAAATAATGTGGTTAACTGTTTGATTTTTTATTTTCAGGGTGCATGCTGGCAATGGATAGAACAGCATGGGGGAGATGCATATGGACTATTGGTTATAGGAGTGATGTTATGATGCATGCAAGAAATGATGTGCATGTGTGCAATTAATATGCATGACGAACTTGGAGTCATATTGTAATATTTTATATCTAGATGTGCTTTAACTCTGGATAGACACTTAGTAAAATGTAGGATTCTATATAAGATTTGTATACAGTGTTGTAATATGGTGGTAAAATTTTCTCAAGTTTTGCAAACTGGTAAAACTGGATGAACACAGCATGCATGAAATAATATTCAGCGGTTTACTGAAATCAGGATATAATATATTTTTTGCCTCTATTTTGCATAAACCTGTGGCCTTCTCCTGTTAAACAGAGGGAGAGTGTAGTGCTAGTTTGTGATTGTGGCATCTATGAAATTGTGGTGCTGATTTATGTCTGTCAGATCCATAGCCAGAGGGTGCTGTGACAGGATACAGAGATGTTTGAGTGACAGATCGATCGATACCCTCATCGTGGATGGACAGACATTCAGCCCAGGCATGGATCTTAACCCTGCTGGTGTTACCGGGCGTCTTGAGGGATCTGTCAGGCAACAAGGTATGTGATAGCTTCACTATAGAACTAACAATCATGTGCGGAACAAATAAGTGATTGGAGTATACTGTGTAATATAAATGATTGCACACCAACTTGAAAACATAAGCAATGACGTACGACACGACTTTTAACCTAAGTATCCACATCAGCTTCAAAAAAGTAAAATACAATAGCATATATTTTGTGGCGAAAAATGATCTATAATATATGAAGAATTCCATCACAGTTATTGAGATACACAAGAAAACACAATGTTCAGAATAGAGGCAGTGGAAACAGCACATGAAATAAGGAACGGCTGGAATATATATACTGACTGCCCCAATGCTGAAGCAGATGAAATGCATGTAGCAGCTTGACAAAAAATGTAATACCATATATTCAACAGCGGATACCATACTTTGCATGACAGCCATGATAGAAGTCGCAAATATGTTGAACAAGTGCAGGAAAAACGATGAGATAGAAGTAAACGCTAATGCCCAACATATAACAGAATATGTGTTGCCAGAAAACTGGCAACACAAAAACTCAAGTCAAGCCACATGAAAACAGAAGCTAAAGAATAAGCACAGAAAACATTAAATACAAACATGGGCACATAATAGGATGAAAATATAACTGGACGGCTGTCTGGATATGCATTCTGTATGTTGTTAATGTTGCTAAAATGACAATACTTCAACAAAAAGTACATGTGACATGTGATCGCTGGTTACGATTTGAAGACTGTAACAATGTATCAGGTAACATTGGTTAATGAATCAATCAAACATTTGGTACAAATGTAACCAATTAGTATAAAGATAATTCCAGGTCAAGTAGGGCAATGTAAGCACAAAAGTAAGATAATCAGCCAATAACAAAGTATTATAGGGGCAAAAAACGGCTGACACAGCTGAAGTACATGTTAAGCGTAATGCTGACCAGGGAACATGTTTAACGGCGTTTTAGTGTGTCAAAACATTTACACATAGAAATGCCTTTTGATTCTTTGCTTGTCTAGGTTGATTGACACCTGGAAACAAGCAGAGAGTAGCGAATAACAATATCTATAATAGGTAATATCATTGTCAGGATAGTAACGTGCAGCATGAAGGTGCAACACTGGGTGATCGACACTTACAGTTTGAAACTGAATGGATAAGTTTCACCGCTGACAAGCAACAAATTGCACATTGATTGTCTACACGGGGGTAGGGGTAATTCGTATTTCCCAATGAGCAATGCGACACAAACAGAAATTTTCCATCTTGAAAAAAAAAAAAATTAATAATAATAATTATAATAATACCATACTGCCCACGCATAACGCACACAATAGCAAAACTCATTCTGGAAAAACTTCAAAAATAATGGTAGAGTTGTGTCGCTGAAGAATGAATATAGTCAATCCCCCCCCCCAACAAATCACAGTGCTAAAAGTTTAACTCTTTTTCAGTCTGGGATGGCAGCTACAGAACTGCATTGCTGATGAAAGACAGCGAATTTATGAAGTAAGAATGAGCACAATATGCTCCATGAAGAGCACAAAAAGATGAATCACATAATTTCCATTCCATTTGAAGAGAATATAGTCTGATAATATGAACTATTGTTTATTGGTACTTATCCAGGTCCTCCTTGTAATGGATTTGTACAACTTTTCCCACATTACTGTTCGCATTCCAAGGGTTGAGCTCTCGCACGAAGAGACGTCCATCCTTAGAGCAGCAAGAGTAAAATTAAAATAAAATATATGCTCGTTTGAGAGTGAGATCTTCTGTAATATATTTGTCAGGTTTCTTCTTCCTTGCCTCATACACTCTTTGACGTACCCTATATGAAGCAAACTTGACTATGATGGCTCTGGGCTTACCATCTTGGGGTTTACCCACACATAATATTTGATTGGATTGTCTGGCGTTCTGTATCACCTTCACCTTTTTGGCATTGTGATAAAGTAGCCTATTGTTGAACTTTCCTCACATGGTGTGGTCAGCTCAACACACTTCTCTCTAAACTGGTTCAGTCCACTTCAAACACCCCATTTATCCTGTCCACCTGGTTGTGGCCTGGGGGCTGTGGTTGGCAAGGACGGGGGCACAGTGGTCTGGGATGGAGGCACTTAAACTGTTTCACCATTGTCTGTGGCCAGTTGTACCCGTATCTTGTGAGGCTGCTTCTGAAGCATTGGCAATCTCCTGGACAGCAGTTTGGGCCGTTTTTGCATGCAAATCTGCCTGGCATGATGGCTGTTTGATGCAGTAGCACCCAAACTTCCAGAACATTTGCTGTTCTGTTACAAAAGATGCTGAGCAAAATGTCTCTCAATACGTCTTTGCCAGCTTTACTATTTAAAATGTGAGGGAAGGTGCCAAAGTTGTGGCGCCTCCCATACACATGTTGGGTCACGTGTTATCCGCCTAGTAGAGACACATACCCTCACACACTGTACATGGTGACAGGGCACTTGACTCTCGATTAATAAATTTATAGGTGTCGAAAAAAGGGAAGAAAACACACACAGACACAAAGAATCAATTGGTATTCACCTGCTTTTCCACTATTTTGCTCATCCAAATGGTTGAAAACTCGGTGAACTCTATTTGCTGGCTGACTCTAAAACAGGAGGGCAGTGTGAACAGCCTGTCCACAGGTGGCATTTGACAAAAAATAAGTCTGGATACTTGTTATGAAAAAAGATAGATTTTAACCTCTTATATGGTGGGTCTTTTTCCATCGGCCTTCCGTCTGTTTCAGTGATCCATCTGCCATCCACAATTGATATTTTGGACTTCTCCAAAAATGTTAGCCAGATTCACTTGAAACTTGGTGGGAACGTGCCTTGTTAGGTCTCTGGGTATTTTTGTTTTGTTTTTTGTTTTTGTTCAGGGTTTAGTAAAATTGTAAAAAAAATGTTTCCAAAATCAGGTCGTCAATCGCTTTGAAACTAGACAGGAGTACTCTTGGTAGCCCTAGATCTGAATTTGTTCAACAAGATGCGCTACATTTTTCCCTTTTTTTAAACCTTTTTTTGTGTTTTTAACATTTAAATATAAATGATCTCGTAAGCTTAAAAAATAAATACTTCGGAGAACATTTTTCGCAAATATACCCTGATCATTTGGAATCAAAGGAAACTACGGCAAATGACATGCAATTTTTATTTCTAGATACAATGATGTATATTGATAACAATGAATTAAAGTTACAATTATGTGACAAACGTGATGATTTTGAATTAACAGAATAAATTACTCCTACATGGATTGTAATATTCCACTTGGGCCAGTTTATGGTGTCTTTGTGTCAAGGTTATTGCTTTTGCCAGACTATACACCAATTTTTACAACTTCGACTCCCATTATTCACTTCTGTTTCAATAACTTGTGCAACAGAGACATTAAATAAAGAAATTAAAGTGATCGTTTCTTTCCAAATAATTTGTACGTATTTTCGTTATTTGCTTCTTTGGATCTAAAATTTTAGCTCAGATTGTTCTGTAGTTGATTGCAATGGTAATTCACATCTTTGATATCACCATATCTGGATTATAGTGACACCTTTTGCAGAACCAATAGTGTTACTATTAGACAGATTTCACGTCCCTGAAACGCATTCAAGTTCCGACTACAAACAGAATTAGAACTGCCACCAATAAATACAAGTTACGACACCTGTACAAACATTGTTGAAAACATAGAAATGAGAATTGTAGGTGCCATGAAGAGTCATCATGCAGACTCTATTTTAAGTCATCTCCAAACTTTTTCAAAGACCCCTTTGGAAAAAAGTGGACTCTGGTTGCGTCATGACGTAGCAATGCAGGTATAAATACCACAGGGAGAGTTGCTCTACATTTTGCAGTTGAGAAAATCTAAGTATTGAAATTTTCGCAATTCTTGAATAATATTTCATTAGTGTTGTGCTGTTTAATTCATTCAGTTTTTTTCCTATTTTGCCCCAATGTGCCTCTACTTATTTACTTCATTTCTATCTATTACGTTTTCCTGTGCTCATTCAGAAAAGGGCATGTTTTACATATGTTGGTTTTGTTGGAAAATACTTCCCCATAACTCTACTCTCTTCCAAACCCAACAGTAGAAAAATGTTTTTGCCTTTCCCAGAACCTATCTACAACCTAATAGCCACGTGAAAATTAAAGTTAATTTCTTGCCATGTCAAAGCCATCGCATGCAATGGAAAATCTGGGTATAATGAGCTGTAAGACAATAATCCTAAATATTTCTTTCCCAGCAGCTATGACAACACATACCTGCAACTAGAGCTATGGCCAAAGAAACAAAGAAGATGTGTTGCAACACTCAAACTGCTCAAGGACCAAATATGTAGGACTGAAACAAGAGTGGACTATATGGCATCGGGGCAAAACCTAAGCTACTCAAGGACGAAGTATGTGGGACTGAAGCACGTGTTAACAATGTGGCAACCACAACACCCAAAGCGGGTAATAAAGTTTGACGTTGGTAAACATTCAGCAGCCTCTCATAAGATGCTAGATCATTCTTGACAAATTCCTTGCTTAATTGGCAAAGTGTAGTTACGAGAAAGTAGAAAGTTTTCAAATTGTCAATGCAATGTACAGCATAGAGAGGTGGATAAAGCAACCAGATTGGACTAAGGAAAGCTGGTTTCAGTATGTAACCAAAGATTTAGAAATGAAAATGACAAATAGATTCTAGAGGGTACACTACACAGTAAAAACACAACCAGAACTGTTGAGAGTCATTCATTTTTTTTTTCAGAATTGAGCAGATACGATTATCAATGATTAACTCTTTTGTGCATGATGTGAAATCAGAACATAGATCAGTTGTATTGCTATTGGGCAAAAATCCTAAAAACTATGGACCAAGCAGATATTGCTGCTTGCTTGTGTGAGTGTGTTGGAAAAGCAAGTCATCAGTTACCCAGTGTAAATACAGGCAATTTAATAGCATTAAGGACATCATAGAAAGACTCGATGAAATCCATGAGTCTCAGCATACCACAGGATAAAACTCA